>BMAV01023496.1:59939-95144 GCA_019973955.1 Trichonephila inaurata madagascariensis
TACTGAGAGATGTGAATGATTTCTATATTTATGTCATTTAAATCCCTTTTTCAGAAATTTCTTCCACTTCTTCTCTTTATCAGACAGATTTCTTTTTCCCTTTGTTCAGCCAAGCGTTGAATGGGTTTTTTCAAGTAAAAAAAACCCTTTTTTCACCGAGGGATAAGATCTTTTTTTTTCTTTCAAATTTCTATTTGCGATTAAAAATTTACAAAGCTAATCCAGTTTCTTTCTCAAGAAAACACACAATGTACGAATTTATTATTAATTTATATCAATCTTTGTTAAATAATGAATCAAAAAATGTCTACCGTTAGCTATGAAATGACTGCTTTAATTTGGATGTTTGACTTTTCAATTAAATATATGTAACTGTGAAAAAAGAACTATGTGGGAAAGCCTAAAAATTTATTTACATTCCTTATATAAAAGAAGATTTAAAAAGAAATAGTACTATTTAATAAAAACAGGGCAGCATTTTCCTACAGGTTTTTCAGTAAATTATTTCTCTAAAAGAAAACTATCAGTTGTGATGTATTATTAAAAACTAAGATCGTATTAATTGTTTTATACATGAAACAATGAATACTTTCTTAAAAAATTCAAACTAATAAATTGGATTTGGAAAATTACTGGAAAATTCATTACTTACAATCATTATAAAAGAAAAAACATTCAAAAAGAAAATATCTTTATCAGACAAAAAAATCTTTTTATCTGCTTACATACTCTCCGTAAGTTGTTTTTCCGCACACACGCTATAAGTGCTCAAACTCATGTGTTCTGAGGTAGCTTTCCCATAATTAACTATTACTGGCATTTGGTGATTTTTCCAATTTTTTTTGTTGTATTTTTACGGCTCCCCAAGATGGAAAAAATGCATCTTGTTTAAAAATATTTTATGAATAAAGATAGCAAATTTTTTTTAATTAAAAAATTCCAAATTTTTTTTTGAAGTTTCACAATATTTTGTTTCAGATTAACTTGGCAGTGTTGGAAAAGGTTAAAAAAATGTACCAATCTTCTTGAAAAATAGTTTTATCTTTTTTTAGGAATTTAAATTAGAAAAATTTAAAACATTGTAGAAATTGAGATTTTAAAAATATCTTTCAAGTTAACCACATGTTAAAGGCATTTATTTTTTAAACAAAGTTAATTAATACAGTCAATAGAGCAACGTCATGAAATTCCATTTTGGCTGAAAACTGATTTTTCACTGTTGTAACAATAACCGTGTTACAACAATACAGACAAACCAAAGTTTGCACCGAAAACTGCTAATTAAAACTGGTTTTAATTAATATCTTTTGAACTAATTGCTATATCGGACCGAATTGTGAATCTAAACCATTCTTGAATCCACTTGAACCCTCACAAAAAATGTCATCAAAATTGCTCCAGCCATTTAGGAGAAGTTCAGTCACATACACATGCACAGAAGATTTATATATATAAAGATAATTTCATGAATATAAGACACTTTAATTTTAGTCTTCTTTTAAGTATATAAAAACTATTAGAAAGCTTAGTCTCCGAGATTCTGTTGGTAAACATCCTTTTACGAGATTTGTCACATAATTCTGTCCAATTGTCAAGTTTAATTGGAAAGGTATTGGAATGGTAAAATGAACCTCTTCATCAAACTGCAATTGTACATAATTGGAAAAATAAACTTACAATCCAGTCAATTAAATAAGTGCTTGATAAATGTAAAGATGATAGGGAGAAATTGTTGCATGCAGCATGACATAATCCCTTAAAAATTTTATCACTACATACAATAAAAGGAAAGACAACATTTAAGGGTTTAGAATATAACTGATGAACTAACATGCAGTATGGGTTGTCATGGATGATCAGCAAGTAAAATAAAATCACATCCCAGACTATATCTCTTGGATTGGGGCAGCTGTGAAGTGTACAACAAGTTTGTATTCTGCATTGTCATAGATTTCATCATACTTGTTTTCACTCATTATTGAAGCTGAATTTGTAGAAAATGACTCTACTCTAGTCAGTGAAATTACAGGTCAGATGGACTAAAAAAATGTTGAAAATAAGCTTACTGGTGGGTAGAGGTCAGAAATAATTGATGCAAAGGACAGCCATGAGATCTTGATGAATAAATTACCTATTAATGGTTCTTTTTAATCAGTATTTCAGTTACATATTAAGATTGTTGACAATGCCAAATCAAATGCTATGTCACTTAGACAATAGTTTTGTTATCACACATTTACAACAATAGTTTTCTTGGTGCATTTTTGACTGAAGTCTAGCACAAGATAATTAAAATTGTAGTTAATGATAAAAGAATAAAAAATTTAACATAAAACTTTTAGCTAAATAAAAAAAGTTGTATAGTTCTAAAATCTAGTGATTTTACCTTTTAAAAAGTAAATGAAATAGAATAAACACACTTAAATGCAACAAATATAACTTGTCAAACAAGTTCTTTCAAATTCATGCTTCAAATTAATTATATTGTAATAAACTGTTTTAAAATAAAAATTGTTTTACCTTGACAGTCTTACCACATGAACAAGACTTATGAACAATAATAGCACATGGAGGACAAGGACCAGGATGGCAAAGCTCTTTACAACGATGAGTGCAATCAGGTCGAGTTCTGCCACATATCTCACCACAACTGTGGGGAGTTAGATGATAATTGACATCAGGATTTTTACATGCACCACAAAAGCAGTAGTAATCATATGGAACTGTAGAATTTAAGCTCTGACAAGCCGGACAGCGCCAGTCTTTATCTGTTGCAAGAGAAAAATAAAAACTATTAAAAACAAAATGAAAATTTAAACTGTGTGATACTTAGTTTATTAATGCTTTGCATTATTTTACAGTTTAACTAATAAATAGTAAAATTCACATTTTAGATATAACTCTGATGTATGAACTTAATTTACTAACTTCATAGTATTTATTTTTCAGATTTTATAACAGAAATAATTGAATACTTTTATGTAAAGGTACTTAAAATTCCAGCATAAAAAATAAAAAAATACATTTACTATTTAAAAAAATATTTTTTAAGTTATAATACTAAACAGTTGCAAAAAAAAAAAAAAAAAAAAAATGTCAAAATGAAAATTTGGGAAAAATTTCCAATAATTATGCAATTAATACCAATAATCTACACTTATTATCTTCCTTTATAAAATAAAATTTTTATTATTTTACAAAACTTAAGTCCTTAGAATGAGATTAATTACTTATAATGAGTCTTTTTATTTCAAACAATGATGAATACTAATAAAGTTCAGATCTTGTGACACTCAAGAGTGCAAATGAAAACAGCTATGATTTTTTTCTCAAAAAATTGACCAGGAATTTAAAAGCACTAAAAAATTTATCAGAAAAAATGTAGTCAATTACATTTGTATAAATGAGTATAGCAGGGCAATTACTTATCACTTTTCTCACGGAAACCTATGGTAAAAGAAAGGAAAAAAAAAAGTAGAGAACTGAAATAATAGGGACACAGAAAAAATTAGGTTGCATTGTAGTTCTTAAATTTATTGTTTAACTGAAGATGTTTTGGTTGATTATTCCGAGACAATTATTTCATTATTTTATACATACATATATATAACTGACACACTTTTACAACAAAATAATTCTTTTGTCTTTAGTTATTTGGACTTAGATGGCTACATTTTTTTTCATATTTCATTTTCAAAATTTTTTATATGTATTTAAAGTTCCATACATTTTTAAAGGGGCTTTTTCATTTCAGGGAGCCGTAATAATTCAATAAAAAATCCCTGTACAGTGGATGATCGGTTAATGAACATAATCCGTTCCAAGACTATGTTCGCTATCCGAATTGTTCGTTAACCGACTATCGATTCACCATAGACTTCTATGCAAAATCGATTAATTCGTTCTGGAGACCCTAAAAATTAAATTTTAAAAAATGTGTAATGTCTTAGTAAGTTTTTTGAAAAATAAAACATACATTTAATCTTGCATATTAATCAGTCCTTTTCATTTTTTGCTTATGGGGCGTTGAAGAACATGTCCAATGTCGATTGCTTTTCTCTCTTTTTCAGGATTTTCCTGAAGTAATTAATAGCATTGTCGTTGTAAAGATCCCCAACCCTACTGACATCAGCTTGGTTTGGGTGCCATTCTAAGACCATTGCTCTGACATTCTCCCACTTTTTAAAAGATCTTTAATGGCAGATGTCCGAATTGGTCCTCTTTCGTCTTCCTCTTGTTCAGAAGGAGACACATTTCACTGTGTTTCTTGGTGTTCTTCATTCAAAATTTCTTGGAGTTCTTCTGTCATCAGTCATCTTCATGTCCCATTATGAGCTCTTCTATGTCATCCTCGTTCACCTCCGATTCCAGATCTTTAGCAGTTGTCAAAATTTCATCCATAATTTCAGGGGTGTCTCACTGATCACCTCCGAATATGTGTTCGTTGTCCAAACACAAAAAATCTTTCTTGAAAGTGCTCATTATCCAAATATGTGTTCGTTATAGGAACACAAAAATCTTTCGTGAAAGTGTTCATTAACTGATCAACCACTGTATAAATAAATAAACCTTTTTTCTTCAATTGTCAGGAGCAATTAAAAATTCCATGCCTCCTCAATAAAATAATTTAAGAATTGAATCTTATTTTGTGTTTGGTATTAATTACGGAAAAAAAAACTGTTGCCAACAGTTCTCTGAAATGGAAAAGTACCTTTTAAAGTTTCATAGTATTCAATAAATATTTTTTAAACTTTTGATGATTATAATAAAAAGTGATGAGTGTTTTTTGAAATGCTCTTATCAAAAACCTTTACATCCTAATGTAGAAATAATTTTATGAGATAGCTTTATAAAAAAGTTTACCTGGTCCTGAAGCAGCAGGAGAACGAGCCCATTTTCTAATACATCTCAGATGAAAAACATGATAACAACTTAAACAGTGCCAAATTTGGTCTTTTACTCTAATTTGCTCACAACATACCAAACATTCACAATCCCCTTTGTTTAATTGTTGGATTAAAAGCTCTGAAATAAATAAAAATATTTAAAAACAAAGTTTGCTTTTTAATTTCTATATAAACATATTATACATACAGAGCAATCTTACAGAAAATGCTTATTATAATGACAATGTAATACAGACAAATTCTTTTTAGGAAGGTTTTATATAAATAGTATATTTACATAAAATATTAAATGGATTAAAGACATAATATGACAATTGCATTAAGAATCTGCACAGTTAACTACATTAGATGAATACAGAACAGTTCAAATAAAGGGGAAAGCAAAATTGTGCCTCAGAAATAATAACAAGAAAAAAACAATATTTCTCTCATTCACCTATAATTTTAAAACTTTGTAGTAAAAGATTGAATAAAATTAGAAAAGATTAAGAGTACTATCAAACAATATACTCTGTGGTTTAATGAGCAGGACACAAATGAAAAATCAGCAAAAGTTGCCATCATCCCTAGATATAATATCATTAACTGCAACCATTTCCAGTTGCTCTCCAAGAGGTTTCTAGAAGTAATTCACTAAAATAAGTAACACTTAATGGTAAGTAAATTGTATTTACACATATTTTAATATGCAATTGCCAAAAATGTCAGCTAGAAGAGATTTAGGCCAAGCTAACTGAAAAGTGCTCAATACACTAAATGATTAAGTGCTAAATGATTCTAATTCTAATAACAGTAAACCATGGAAGTATAACCAAGTTAAATAAACTATTTTGTGATGCAATTATATTGTGAAGAAAAATGTATGAATAAATTTAATACAATATAAATCCATATTTTATTTTAAAATTATTTCTACTTTTCAAAAAAATTTTTTTTAATTTTTCTTAAAATTGAGGACAATGTCTACGTAAATTTTCCACCACAAAATTCAAAAATATGTTCTTCCATATGTTATCCTTTCAAGACATAAGCAACCACTGCTGTGAACTATCTAATAGAATTTTATAAAAAGTGTCCCAAAATATTTTAAAAGACTTTTAAATTATACACAAATCAAATTCACCTATAAATAACAGCCCTACATTAATTCATAGATTTTTATAGCATTGCAATAAGTCTGAGTCTTCACAAAGATCCTGCAATATAAATAAACATTACACTATTTTTCCATGTTGCATCAGTGACGTAGCATGGGGGGCGTAGAGGGGGCCATGGCCCCAGGTGACATATGAAAAGGGGCGGCGGGAAGCACCGCAATATTTAAATTCAAAAATATTTCAAACTCAAAATCGCGCCTGCCCGACGAAACTGATGGAAACGAGTGAAATTTTAATACACACACAGATGCAGGAAGTTAATTAGTCACATTCATTTTTATGTAACTGAGGCTTCTGGCAACTGGTACTGTGTGAAGTCCATGATGCTCAAAATTATTTACAAACAGAGGGATTAAATATCCATCAATGTGCTTAAAAAATAATGCTTTACAGACCATATTAGAAGCAAAACAAGAGGAATTTGTCGATGATGCTTTAATATACGCTAAAAGTTTATGTGAAGAGCTTGAAATTTCTTTTGAACCCCCAAGACGAATCAGGAGGAAGCATATATTTGGTGACAGAAGTAAAGATGTTAAGTTATCATACGAAGATGACTTGAGGCGAACAATGTTTTCCTCAATAGACAAAGTAACTGCTGAAATTTGAGAAAAATTCCAACAGTTGCAGAATCTAGCACAAAAATGCATTTTTTTAAGGCCTGAAGTGATATTGAGCATGGGCGAACTTAACTTAGATCAAGCTCCTCAAGACATTAATAAAGAAGAATTCCAACTTGAGCGTGTACATCTACAAGCTTTTATAGCTGCAACCAGGGGGCTCTAGGGCTGGTCAAACCAGAACCCTTTCCCAGGGCGACATTTGGATCGAATTTCAAAAATATATATTTTTGTTGTTGTTACAGAAAATTTGATATATTTTCTGAAATATTATTGGGTGAGAATCTGGTATTTTATTTTCTTATTTTGTACTCTGTATGTTTAATGTCAGTTTTCTTTTATGTTGAAACTTGAAGGTTTCAAGGCAGGAATATATCTTAAATAATGAAAATTGATATTTTTACACATGTTTCACTAGTATCTTTCTCTCCATCCAGGAAAGGGTTCACAATGGACATTCCTTTCACCCATATGATGTTTGGTGGCAGCTATCCAAAAGGGGATAGGGGTAATAAGTTTTTGGTGGAGAGCCATGAAAGATGTTTTGTTTTAGTTTTGGGTGTAGTTATTATAAGTTAAAATAAACGCTTGTGTTTCACACCATTAGTTAACTCTTTTCGGAAGAAATTTGCCTGCTGGAATGGGCAATTCTTCCGCTTACATTTTACTCATTTGAAATAACAGATAATTATGTCCTTATTTTGGAATTATTTTGTATTTTTTAAGAATTAAAATTATATATATATATATATGTGTGTGTGTGTGTAAAAATAACTAAATTCCGTATGTAACACTTAACTTTTATTTTCCATTACATCTTCAAGTATTAAATTAATCACCCGATTATTTCTCCGAAAAAAATGGCTCAACCTCAAAACACTTCCGATCCCAGATCATTATTTTTTATCGTCCATATGTCAGCATTAACTTTCAAGTATAACTCATAATTAATATGGTACTTCACATCTGGCTTAAGTGGTAAAAACACTCAGATTTCACTTTGGCGTCCTTTTTCTCTTGGTGATAAATCATGTAGATAGCTCACTGGAAAAAGACCTTTTTTAAAATGAAGATGGGTTCTAACTTTAAACATGTCAAATATATGTATGTAGTATTGGCCGGTGTTGGTGGTTTCTGAATAAGCGGAGAACTTCTGATTTCATTTTACTTTTCTTTATTTTCACATGAAACAACAAAGGCGTTACGACTTCAGAATAAGCATACGAATACACAAAGACAAAAAGGATAAATGAGCTGCAGCAATATGTACATTTTTACGTGGACAAGGCTGAGATAAAAAAGCAAATGGCGACGACTACATGGTGAAGGCAAGCAGACAAAAAGAGAGCAAGCACAGGAAAACTTGCTTTTCATACTCGGCAGTGAAGATCGCGTGACTCCTTTGTATAAGAGCTCCGATTGGTTAAAATGAGTAGGAAAGGGATTTATGAGGTAATAATACTAGTTGATTACGATTAAGATTAGGGTGTTAGTTTTTAACTTAAGAATTAAAAGCTTACTTAAATATTATTAAAAAAGCATTAATTAAAAGGATGCTAAAGGGAATTATTACATTTATTTATTTATATATATATAAAGCATATATAAAATTATGCAGCCTTTTTGTTCGTTATTCAAGTTTTATAGATGTGAAAATTTTTTCTTTTTAAATTATAATTTTTTGCTTTGTCCAGGACGGCAAAATTATTAGAGCTGGCCTTGCTGCAACAGACCCAGGCTGTATAAAATAACTCATTAGGTCCAGCACTCTGGGTTTATTAAAATATATTATTAAGCCCAAACTTGAAGATGGCTTACCAAACATTGTCGTAATGTTGAGAATTTTTTTAACATTTGCCATAAGTAATGCCAGTTACGAGAGAAGCTTCTCTAAGCTAAAATTAATGAAAAATTATCTCAGATCGACTATGTCGACATTAAGGCTAACAAATTTAGCTATTCTGGCAATTGAACATGACATACATACATACATATTGATATTGACAATTGCATAAAATATTTTGCTATGAAAAAACACGAAAAGCGCATTTTTAATCAATAAAAAAAATTTTAGGCTGCCTTTTTTTACTTTTATTAATTTTCTTGACTAATAATTAAAATAGAGGGGTGGCGAAAGCCCACACTATGCTACTGTGTTGCATGTTAGGGTATGCTTTGTGATGCACTTGTATTCAATCAAGCAGAAATTTTTCGTGTTGTTGCCATTGCTGATATGGATTATGTGTCCAAGCAAAAGAATAATAGATGTCACAACTCATCTTTCATCTCTCATTCACCAGCTTTTTTTTCAAAATAGAATAGTCCTTATTGCTTACATTTTTTCTTCAATTACCATTCTCTAAGCACTTGAGATACAGTTGGGTTAGGAAAACATAAAACAGCCATCATTTCATAGATGCTAATGCCAGCACTTCTTACATCGATGATCATCTCTACAAGTTTGTCCAAAGTTACTTAAATCTAATACCTTCCATATTTTTGACATTGATGTTTGTGATAACTACTGTAAAATCCGGCATATAATTCGCATTGCAGTATAATATGCACCTATACTTTGAAGGTGCAATTTTTAAGTATATTTGCCATATAATGCACCCCCCTCTTTTTACGAAGAAATCTTAAATGTATGTGCGCAATGCTCTTATGTTTTGAAGTCATTTATTCGAGGTATTGTTCCAAGATTTAGAAAAAAATAGTATACTTCTAGAACTACAACTCTTTAAGTTCTCTCATACGGAATGTCCTATCTTTAAAATAAGCAGTATTTCAATCTATGTAGAAGTCTATTTTTTTCTATGCTCATCTATTTTTATTTTATTTTTAAAGCCCTAATTTCTATACCCGGCGTATAGCGCGCACCCATACATTTTGATCTTATGTTTTGTGTTAAAAATGTGCATTATGAGCCGGATTTTACAGTAATTTGTCCAAAGCTAAATATTCCTTATATAAGCAACTTTGCATAGTTATGTCACTCTACATCACTATCAGATTGGTTTACTTCAGAATTAAAATGTTCAGGCCAACCAAAATTGCAAAGCTCATATTTTATGAATTTTCTCTTTGCAGGCAGCTGAATTTTACATACAGATATAAAAAAATTATAATTTAAGTGTTATAATACAGGTTGATAACTAATTTGAAAACACCTATACCTGTTTTGCAATATATGTTTGCCTTTATGTTGAGAATAGAATATATCTCCTAATGAAGTTCTTAGAAGATTTATACCCAATACAGTAGTCAAAAAAAGACAAATAGCAAAACTGTTACAGCCAAACCACCGGTAAACATGCACTTTTCACCAATTCACTAAATTACGAATGAATTGACAACTTTAGAGGTTCATGAAGATACAAATAATAAGAAACCATCAAACAGATAAAACTCTGCTTATATGGAATTAAAACAATTCTTTTAAAGAAAAAAAACTTAGAATTTATATAAGTAGAATTATATAATTAAAATATACCAACAAAATAGTAGATAAAAAAAATATGAAAATGATAATTTATAGAACAAATTTATGTATAAAATATTAATAATTTCAGGAATTTATAACAATAATTTTAACTATATATTTAATTTTCTTAATTGGTTAAAGAGTAGTATAGGGCCACTTGGTGCAGTCCTTTTTTTTTTTGGTGACTAAAATCTGTCGCCAAGGTACATTTTCCGGAATTATTTATTATTTATTTTAGAATAAATTCGATATATATCACCAAGACATTTAGAAAAAAATCGCCAAATCTGAAAAAAAAATTGCTAAATTTAAAGTGGCCCCCTTATACTACACTTGAACCGTAAGGGCATTCGTATGTGAGTAAGCAAGGTTAAAAGATAAACTCATTCATTTTTAAATGTACCATATTTTACATACAGTGGGCCACAAAAGTGTTCGTACACTTGCAATTTCTTATAAAATTTAATGTTTTCGACTAATAAAAATTAATATATTGTAATTGTAATTTTTTTATGATATCTGCAACTTGTTCTGAATGGAATGCAATAATTAATTTTTTAAAAATAGTATAAGTATTTTTTATAAAAATTAATTACCAAAAAGCTACTAAAAATTACGCCACAAAAGTCTTCGTACACTTAACAAAAATCTCAACTAAGCTTTAAATATTGTATTTCTTTCTTAATTTAGTACTTAGTAAGATATCTTTTAGTGTCCACAACAGCTTTTAAGCGTCTTGGTATGGATTTAATCAGTTTTTTGTAATTTCTACATCGATTTTTTATCATTCTTCCGTGATTATTGTTTTTACTTCACATTTTGTGTTTATTTGTCAAGTTTTCTTTTTTTTACATCAGAATTTCTCCAAATATGTTCTTCTGGGCTAAATAAAGTGATTTAGGAGGTGTTTTCATAATTTGGGGACAGTTATAGAGACACCAGTGGCGTACATTGAGAGTAGTGCGCTTGGCGTCATCGTCCTGTTAAAAAATGAAGTCGTTTCCAATATCCAAATTTTGGGCGGATAATTTAAAATTTCTCTTTAAAGTATTTAAATATAACTCATGATTCACAATATCAACAAAAAATACCAAATTACCTCATTCTGTGGCCAATTTACACCCCCACGCAAGAACACTTCTATCTCCATGTTTTATTGATCCAACTAGATTCTTGAATTAAGTTTCAGAAAATTCAATATTGACAGAAAATTGATTAGGATGGGAGACAATTCAACATTTTTGGTTCCAATGGGCCTATAATAGCTTGCAAATCAAAAAATAAGGAGTTTAATCCCATGAATTTATGTGGAACAAGAACTCCTTCATTTCCATGCTTTAACATGGAAGTGAAGGTGTTCTGGCGTGGGGGTGTAAATTGGCCTCAGAATTAGGTAATTTTTTATTTTTTCACGGCATTATGAATCATGAGCTCTATTTAATTATTTTAAAGAGAAATTTTAAATTATCCACCCGAAATTTGGATATTAGAGACTACTTAATTTTTTAACAGAGTAATGACGCTAAGTGCACTGCTCTCATTGTGCGCCACTGGTGTCTATAACTGTCCCCAAATTATGAAAACACCTCCTTAATCACTTTATTCAGCCTAGTAGAACTTATTTAGTGAGATTCTGATGTAAAAAAAAGAAAACGTGACAAATAAGCACAAAATGTGAAATAAAAACAATCACAGAAGAATGGAGGAAAATCGATTCAGCAATTACAAGAAACTGATTAAATATAAACCAAGATGCTCTTAAAAGCTGTTGTGAACATTAAAAGATATCCTACTAAGTACTAAATTAAGAAAGAAATACAATATTTAAAGCTAAGTTGAGATTTTTGTTAAGTGTACGAAGACTTTTGTAGCATATTTTTTTAGTAGCTTTTTGATAATTAACTTTTAAAAAAATAGTTATTCTATTTTAAAAAAAATAATTATGTTTTTCCATTAAAAATAAGTTGCAGATATAAAAAAATTACAGTTTCAATATATTAATTTTTATTAGTCGAAAACATTAAATTTTATAAGAAAATGCAAGTGTATGAACACTTTTGTGGCCCACTGTACATGGCACTAATTGCTTGATACTTTATATTTTTAAAGGGAAAAAAAATGCAGAAGGAATAATTTTTTAACATGGAGCAAATAAATTTGTAAGATTTTATAATTCATTAAAATATTTTTAATGTACCATAGTGTTTTAAACTTAAAATTATATATTTGTATTGTATTGTACTTATGTATTGTACTGTAGACCAATTTTGCCAAATAAAAAAAACTTTATAAAATGCTATTATCATTTCTGCATATCTGTGAAAATAAATTTATTAGAGGTAGTTGGATGTATCAAAGCATTTAAAATAAACAATGACCTTTATTTGGTTAACTGAAACAAATCGGAGTTTAAAAAGGGAAACTAGCCTTATAGCTAAATGTGGAATAAAAGACATACTTTGGCTGTATGCCCCAGAACTGAAAAAGATCACAAATATACAACCTTCATATACATGTTAGCCACCTGAGGCAGAAATAACAAAATTCACTATGAACCATGGATATATGCAAATGAGCTGGCTTATATTTTTCTTCCTGACAAGAAGCATAAGAATAATAAAGAAATTTAATTTTTAATAAAGGAAAAGTAAGAAGTAAAATTGATCCTCTCTAAAGAGATTTCAAGCTTATTTCTAACAAAATTCTAGTGCCTACTCCTTTCGTATGAGTATGTTGACAAATAACTTAGAGATTTAGAATCAATGTATTTTAAACAAAACATTTAATCAGTTACATTATTCAGACCTCCAAAATACTGTAATTGCATTTAAAATCATGACAAATGCATCTTTTTCATGTAGATTATGCCATATGTTTGCATAAGTATGAACCGAAATACTATTGTGTAGATTCCCAATGTTTTTTTTTGTTGTTTTGCTGAGCAAATAGTCTTTTAAGTATTTACTTATAAGACCAAAATAAACCGCTGCATTCTCTTCTGTAGAAAATAGGTCCCAAATTTTAACCATTTTTACTAATAATATTACAGAAAAATATAAAAAATTAAAAATATGTTATTTTTGAACATGCACAATCAAGAATATTATGTTTTAAGATACAAAGAAATGGTACAGCCTAAAAAAAATTTCTCTTCAAGCATATACAAATAAGATTGTTGCATATGAACATGTCAAGGAACAGAGAATTTCACTACAGGTTGCATATCATGACATTTAGGTAAATTTTTTGATTCAATGAAATTAGTCGTTGGGGGATATAATACATAAGTACCATAATTTTTATGTGATTTAGAAAAGCACACACCTGTATACTAAATACTTAAAACACATTAATAGTTTTCCCTCAGCTGTCACAAAAAATAAGTGATGAAAATGAAATTCATAAAAATTTTACAGATTTAAATATATTTACCTCTTTGAGTTAAATTGTTATCTAGTAAGCTTGATGTTGAGTGGTTATGGTTGTATTCTTTGACAGATTTAAATGATCTTTTATCATTATTTTTAGAAGAGAAACGATAAACGTCAGAAGATGCAAATTCATTTTCATTTTCATCATTATGAGAAAATTTTGAAGAGTAATTGTTGTTCCTGTGAGGCTTATATGAATTTCTTGTATCACCACCACCTGAATAACCTTTACTACGACTTCTCTGATTATCAAAATAGTTACTTTTATGTCTGGGAGCATTGTAATTATGAGAATTTGAAGAAAAATTTGAATTTGACTCAACGTTTTCACTACTTGCATCGTTATTTGAATAGGAATGTGCAGAAGATTGATTTGAATGTTTTCTTATGTATCTTCCACCTACAATTTCCCCTCTCTGTGAAACATCAGGTTCAGTTTCATGAACTGGATGCTCATACGCAGATTTAAAACTTGGTGCATTTGCATTAAGTTGTGAACTTTCAGCAATATTTCTATCATTTCTATGTACATTACTACTGCGGTTTCCTCTTGGAAACTGTGGATTAGCACCATATCTGCTTTTTGAAGGTCTGTGATGATTTCGAAAAAACTGAGGATTTCGTGACGAGCTAGCTTCATAAGATTCAGTGTAATTCCCCCTATTCCTTGAAGCAGAAAAGTCATCAATATTCCCAGATGTAGCATTATCAGCAGCAGCTACATCTGAGCCAGATTCATATCTGTCTACATGGTGGTTTTTATATTGTCCACTTGAATAATTATTTCTTCTGTTGTTATAGTATCTTGGCTTACGATCATTATGTCTATCCTGATTCTGTTGATGAGAGCTCATACCTAAAGGAATAAATATATTTCAATTAAAATTTAAACAAAAAAGAAATTAAACAATAAATGCTAATAACAGCAAAATTTTTTTATATTAACCCATTTTATCCAACCGTCCTATTTAGAAAACAGCTGAAAAATATTATGTGGAAATCATTATTTGCATGTTTCAAATATTTTGACAGTTGGAACATGTAGGGACATGCATTAGCTTCTTCCAGATTGAGTAATGCATCTCCCCCCCTCTTTCCTCTAGAAATTTTGCTTATGCATCACATTTATGGGCGCAGTTTGTATCACTTCTTAAGGGTTGTAGAATTCTTTTTCAGTTTACTTTGGACACTTGGCTGGTCATTTTTTATGTCACAGTACTCTTTTGTTATGATCCCATCAGTTAAATGAAGCGATATTGTTCTTAGGTAAGTTTTTGCGAATTATTTTTTAACTGTCCTCTAAATAGAACAGTGGGACGATACGTATGCAATTGACGCATTCTTTCTCTTTTTATAATGAAGATTAAAAAAAAAATAACGCCACTTCTAGTGTTTCCTCCCTGCTTAGTTATGTCAGTGCAAAGGTTTCTGAAGTTAGAGGAAGCATTAGAATTACTAAGTAGTTTAGATTCAGGTGAGAGCGATATTGAAATTGCTGTGTTACCTGATGCCAGTGAACTAATTGATGAAGATGAAGGGGATGAGAATGAAGTAAATACTGATGAGATTATTGCAAAAAGATGTTCTTGGGTCTTTGAGGTTAGAAATGGAGATAGTTTCCAGGCTGAACCGTCTCTAGTGTTTCGACAACAAAGAGCAGAAAAAAAGCTAAAAGACATAAGTTATTTTGAATAAAGAATAAATAACCGCATAATCAAAATGGAAAGCACAGGCCGAGTCAACTACAAGTGACTTGCTCAAGCAGATGGAAACCGCATTGAAAGATAAAACTCCATCTGAGCTTTTTTTGAGCAGTTTTATTCCAGTGAAGTTTATGATCTCAAAGGAAAAGGAATTATGCCATATGCAGCAGATGTAATAAATGAACAAGATTTTTTGACTACTGCTGACAAAAAATGTGTATTTAAAGGAATTTTGCTTCTAACTGGTTATCAATCAAATGCCTGTGAACGTGATTATTGATCAGATGCTGAGACCTTGGCATTACACCATGGTGAAAAATGCTGTGCAATGAAACCGCTTCCAAAAGTTGAAATCTTATTTACACTTTGTGGACAATAGAACTGTAAATCAGCATATCCAAGATTGATCCTTCAAAGTAAAACCTTTATTTGCCATACTCAATAATAATTTTATGAAATTTGGAGGCAAGTATGAGGACACAAAGATAAAGTTAACGGGGAGATGCCGAATTTGATAAATTCTTACAGCAAACATATGGGTGATATGGATCCCTATGACTGGTTGGTTGGACTTCATTCCATTAAAATTCGTGGGAAAAAGTGGTACTGTGTGTGTGTGTGCCCACTTTTTATACATTCACTAGATAAGTCTATGGTAAATGCCTGGATAATTCACAAAATTTTCAACAAAGATGAAGTCCTAAGCTTGAAGGAGTTCCGAAGATCTGTAACAACAGTTTACCTAAAAAAAAAAACTGTAATAAGAACAAAAGGTAAACCTAGGATCTTGAGTGTACCTTCTGGTAGAGAATAAGATATCCATAAAGATAGTGTTGGTCATTTTTGACTTAAGCAAGAAAAAGAACATCGTTGTCAAAGAGGGCTGCAAAGAAAAATGAAAAACATACTGTGGCAAATGAGGCAAAACTCTTAATCAGGCTTGCTTTGGACCTTTCCACCAAAATTAGAGTGAAATTTAACTGAAAAGTGAAATATTTTGTAAACAAGAAAGTATTATTCAAATAAAATAAAGTTTTGTACTCGGAAATAGCTTTTCATCATTGAAGAGGATAATAAAACCTTTACGTGCAAATTTTATCCCCTTTATCCCAGTATCCTATTTAGAACGGGTTAGAGTTTTACAAATTTTGTTATATTTAGTTTGTTCAGGTGTAACTAACTTTAGAAAATAAAATTCTACTTAAATTTGAATAAAATAAATAAATTAGAATAAAATGAGTTAAAAGTATTGGTAAAAATAGCTTTAAAAATAATTTTGTGTTCTAATTCGGCACAAAAGAATTTTAAAAAAAATTTCTGATTTTTCTTTTATATCATTTATACACATTGAAGATATAAACAAATAGTAATCTTTTGTTAATAAAAAAACAAAAAATTTTTAATTCGAATTTTTCAATGTTTAAATGACTGTCTTATTGACTAAACACATTTGAAAAATAATAAGTATTAATATAAATTCAGAGAAATTACAAGTTTCATTCATGAAGATAAAAAAAAAAAAATGAAAGATTTTAGGCTGATCAGATAGGGTACGTGAGTGCATGATTGAAGGATTTATTGGTGCAAGAACCAATTCTGGCTATACAGCATCAAATGATTGTTAAAAAATGGAAAACATTATATGATGACAAAACACAGTAACAGTATTATAGGGTAAAATATCATAAAATATAAGAATCAAATTCATAAGATAAAAACATTAAATTTTTAGTGGGGGATACTCCACCAAGTCAGTGTGAAAACGAAATAAGATACTAAAAATTGTGAAAAATTGGTTAAAATATTTGTTGCTTCTAAAGTTAAACTAAAAAAAAATACTTTTTACCATTTCTAATATGAGTGGGAGTTAAAAGGTGAGAATATTGATTATGTGACAACTGTATTTCATTTAAAATGTATTCCTCTGCTTTGTATTCAAGCATTTCCGCATCTGATGTATCCTGCATAGGAGAACTTTTCCTCAGTTTGTGGTGCGCTATTTTTATTTCAATATTTAAGTTGTGCTTTGTTTCAAAGCTCAAGTTGTAGCGGATACACAGGAAGTTAGATCATCACATGCCAGGATGGTTGTATCAGGAGCAGGAAAAAGTGGCTTTTTTTTTTTTGCTCGGGAAGTAATCTCAGGGGGAACTTGTATTTTGATTTGACAATACATTTCACCTGATCTTTTAATGCTGAATGAACAGGGGTATTAAATAGGAATAGATGGCCGAGACTCTAATATTGTAGGTTCTATTGAAGATGTGGAAGGTAAGAGGTGTGCTTGAGTGGAAGACGATGATGTGGAAAATTACGGAATTAAAGATACGTTTGACTTTGGTTGGGATATTAAGAGATTGAAGTAATTGCAAAGATGGGTATTTTATTTTTGCAATATTTTTATGTGTTTGTGTGGAGTTGTTTACAGTTAAGGATTTGGCAGCCTGAGCTTAAGTTTGGGACAACTGCGAGGCTATTAATTTTCGCCTTCTACCCATGATGCATTTTCATTACTTTTAATGGCCTGGATTTCTTTTTCAGTTTTCCATTTAGGGCTCAGCTTTGAGTTGGAGGAGTGAGCATGTGAACAATTAACACATTTCTGCTCCAGATTGCAATCTGAGGAAGAATGACCAACAGATACACATCTAGAGCATGTCAATTGCTCACAGCAGGCTGTTTGTGAATGTGCAAACCTCTGACACTTGAAACAGTGCAGAGGATTCGGAATGTATGCTCATATTTTGCAGTTTCAATAACCAGCTTTGATTGTTGTGGGTAGTTTTGGGCTCTTCAAAGTTAGAATTAAATGTTTTGTTGGAATAGTTGAATCTTTTTTTGTTATTCGCCTGACTTGAATTGCATCCTGACAAGAGAGACATTCAAGTATTTCTGATTCAGGAAAGCTCAACAAGTCAAGTTCAGAAATGACACCTCTGCAGGAGGAGACTCTTATGTGGACTTATTGTAACCAGAGAATTGACAAACATTTTTGCAAGAAGAAAGGATTTTGTTTTTAAAGGAGGCTAAGTTTTGATAAGTAGATCCCTGGGCTTTAATTGTTTTATTGATATTTTGGTTCACCACTTATTCCTATTAAAGCTTTATGGATAGCAAATGGTGACTTTTTAAACTTTTTGTTGTTCAGTAGAGAAACAAGTAAAATTCTCAAATGAGCTGAAGTCAGATCAACAGTTAAAGTGGGCAATACAAGGCCTTTACCCGGGCACAGCTGACTTGGACCCATAAACATGAATACAACTTTGTCCTGGTGTGCCTCCACCCACCACAGAGTCCAACAAGGGAGGCAGTGTGCTGGTCATTTGGCAAAAACCGAGCACGGCGTTTACCTGGAGTACACCCAGAATATAGTACTACAGCATCAGGACAAGGATCCAACGGGAAAACCCGATACCCCTTATCTGTAGCATTAACCCTACAGCAATGTCTCTCAGGGGACACCAAAGAGAGGTATCACCAGCCGATTGACAGGAGCAGGCTCACTCCTGCCTCCCATCTACAGCAAAGTGTGGGTCAAAGGGAAAGCAAAGCTATCCCCAGGACACCATTTTCCTCCTTATGGGATGCCACATATGGCAAACATGCAGGTTGGCAAAACAATTGTGTTAATTAAAAACAAAAAATAGAAACATCCAAAAACATAGGGAAGAAAAAAAAAATTTAATAAAACTGGTACAAAATTAATGCAACTCAAAGGGTAACGTAACTATAACTTTAAAACAGACTCATATGTGATCTAAGCATAAAAAGAATAAAAGAGGAAATTTGATAACAAGAAGAAGGGTAGAAAATAGAGAAGGATCACTAGGGTACTCCGGGTTCGTGAACCCTGTGTTTACCAAAGACAGTAAACCCCTTGGAAAAAGGTAAAGCTCACTAGGGCACCTTGGGATTGTGACACTTGAACTCATCTAAAGAAAATGAGCCCCCGAGGGGCTGAACAGATTAGATATAATTGTAATAAAATGTGTGAACAAGATAAATGACTACTCTGTAGGCTATCATAAAAGGCAAAAAAAACCCGACATCACTTGAATTTGAGACATTCAACATGATAATCAACATTTTTTCAAAGTGTCAGGAAAAATATTAAGAATCTTCAGATACTTCTCCATTTACTTTAACATTGGGAACAAATAATTATGAATGATAGACTCCATCTAATTTTTTAGGGAAATACAACTCTTATCTATCAGAGAATGAGGGAAGAGGGTGAATTCTTATATGAAAAACCACTAATAAAACTAATGCAAATGAAAAGTGCCAATGAAAGAATGCAAAATCTAGAAAATTTACAGACAGCATTGGTATTAGTTTAAATATCTTACTAATCTTTAATCTAAATATTAATGTCCAATTTAATAAAAAAATTTATAACAAAGAAAATTTTAAAAAATTTGCTTTATGATTAATTTTTAATTTCTCAGCAGAATACAAGTACCTATTAATTTTCACATTCAAAAATTCTTTTTAGCTTCTAAATATTTTATTAGCAAATTAAAATTTTATGGTTTTAAAATATGTTAACACTCAACATCAGTGATTCCCAAAGTGGTCTATATAGACCCCTAGGGGTCTATGATGACCTGCAAGAGGTCCATGTCAGCAAAAAAATAATTTGGGGGTCAATGAGGTGTAAGTGATATGAGTGTGTGATATTGGCTCTCATTAAACTAGATTGGGACTTTAATTTTAAAAGAAAATTTAATTAAGTGGAAACCGAATTTAACTTATTTAGCAGATTTATTTACTAAATTTAATGAGGTTAATTTGCCCTTACAAGGTGACAGCATAAATTTTTTTTAAAACAGGAACCATTTCAGCATTTCCAGAGCTAAACTAAAGAAGTATAATACCGGAGGTCCGGAATTTTCTCAAATTAACCCAATCAATCTGTCAGCACATTTTAACCTATGTTCAATATTTAACTGCCTTTTATTCAAATTTCGAAACCAGGTTTGAGAATGCTTTGACTATAGTAATACCACAGTAGGCAATGAATTTATATGGTCATATTGAAAAAAAATGTCACATAACAGGAACTGATTGTGATATGCACCAATAAGATTTTAATGTTTAGAAACGGATGCCAACAATTTTGGCTTTAAAAGGGCAAACCTGTTATTTGTCCTGAATTATGGAATATCATGAAGTTTAATTATTTTTCCTAGTAAAAAGGAGTTTCAGCGCAGTTGCCAATCTCAAAACCAAAAAAAAAAAAAAAAAGAAACTGGATACTAATAACAGAGGCGATTTAAGGTTAAACCTGATGATTCATACTAAATGTTGAAAATTTGTTATTGTAGCGCCAGATTCATCCCTCCCATTAAAATCAATTGTGTGTTGCTTGGTTATTTGATTTAACAGTTATTTTATATATTAATTAACTTTTAATTTAATTAATTAACATGTGCTTTTTAAACTTTTAACTGTATACTTCTTTAGTTATAAATTCAATTCTTTTAAAGTAATAGTAGTACTAGCTGTCAAAAAGATATTTAAGTTGATAAATTTATAAAAATTCAATATTAATTAAGAAGGGGTCTACCCCATACTGAAAAACAGGGCAAGGGGTCTATGAGACAAAAAAGTTTGGGAACCTTTGCTCTAGATTTTAATCCTCCAATTTGTTATAAATTACAGAAGTCGGTTCCTTTTATTTTTTGGAATGACAGATATTTTTGAGTTAAAGCTAAGTCAAATTGATGTATTTGCCCAATAGAAGCCTTTAGGTCAATACTTCACATTTTTTTCAAAATTTTTTGTTAAAGGGGGAAAGGATCTTTCTTTCCTTAATTATCTTCGTTTGCAAGGAATAAGATCCAATTATTACTCAAAAAGAAAAACGAAACTCTGACCATTGTCAAGTGTCTGAGAAAAAAAAAAAATGTGTGGTAATGCTTCTATAAAAAATACTATACTTTTAGACATAGTTTTCAACAAAATAATAAAAAAAATCTACTTAAAATTACTGTTTTTTTTAAAATATTACTCCCACAAATTGTTAACAAAACATTATTGGTAGTAATTAAAGAATTATTCCTTCTCAATTTTTTATCTCATGAATCAAAATTTAAGATTCAATACATTTTGTTTGTTTATACACACAGACATACATAAAATCTTATTTTCAGAACTTGAAATTAAATTTTTTGTTTAAAATGAACAAATGATCAACATAATATCAGTTTCTTTCAGAAGAAAAAAAACCTTTACTCATAGAATAAGAAGCAAATTTCCTAAATCCAATGATTAAGAAGCAACATTCCAATATCTAATGAATATTTATTAGAAAAAAATCTATAGTGAGAGAGAAATTACAAATTATATTTCAAATCTATCAAATTCCACATGTAGTGACAAAAATTACTGATAGTAAATTACTTCTTTCTCACATTTTTTTTAAATCCTTTATTAGTTAAAAGGACGTAAAGAAATTTTTATTAAAAAAGTTACACCTAAATCAAAAGTAATAAAAGACTATGAAACAATATAAACTCTAACCAACAGGAATTCTATTGATTAGTATTTCAGTAAGATAGTAAAAAACTAACATGACTGTTTGTTAAAGATATAATTATGCTGCTTGAAATGTCTTAAAAATACACACACACAAAAGTTTCCTGAGTGAGAATTGTATTAACTTTGCACCATAAAGCAACACAAGGAGAATTGGCAACGAATCTAGTAATTTTTAAACTAATTCAAATGACAAGGATGTCACCTAAGCTGGCACCTCCTCTCTGAACAACCATACCACATCAATAACAGGACATTGAGCTTTGACAGATTTAATGTGCATCTTACCCCATGTACAGAGTGGATTTTCAGAGGCACCTAGGCAGTATCCGCAACACTCTGGTCGTGAGTTCATGACCATAACTACTTGGCTACTATGCCCACCAAAAGCTTCCCAAAAAGGTCATAAATCACTTATCCATGGAAAAATTTACCATTTACATTTTTCCTGTCTCTTCTTAGACCTTGCTTAGATTAACAATATACCAGACACACAAAAAAAGTTAACAAAATGATCACACATTTTAAAACTGCTAATATAGCTTTTCAAATATATTATTGAGGTTTAACAATGTAAATACACTGATATGTTTATAATACTTTTTTTTCACCTCAATTATTTAACATCCATATATATATATTTTATAAAGATAAATTTTGGTTTTTTCTCTCCCCTGTTAAAATACTTAGCTAAAATTTTATAATATATTTTAAAATATTAATATATAACACAATTCAATAAAAGTAAGACAATTGTATTAATATCAGAATGTGTGTGTTTCCTTTTTTAAAAAATTAAATTTAAAACATTCAAATGAAAATTTTTTTTTATCTAAATAAAGTTTGAAACATTAAGTAAAAAGATTTATATCATACCAAAAGTTTTCTAAAAAAACATTAATTCAATTCAGAGCACATAAACTTCACAAAAAAAAATAAATAAATAAATATGAAAATATTTGGATTAAAAGAAGATGTGTACAAAGATGGTTATGAAATTTAAATAAAGTTACACAAAAATTTCAAACAATACTTAACATTTTTTTCATCATTGTTTTTATATAATGATGATCATCATATAAAAATAATCCCAATTTAAATTACTAACAATCCACGAAGATTTTTTTTCCCCCTCCAAATGAAAAAGAGAAAACAAGATATTAGCTGTCAGATTATACTTTATGTACCATATGAAAACTTCTAATCAAATTAGTGAAGGATACAAACATATAAAAATTTGGATAAATAATATATATTGATATTTTAAAAATAAACTACAAAACAAATTCCCATATTTAAAGGGGATCGATTCATAAATAGTGTGAAACAATACATCAGCTGAAACAAAAAATATAATTCGTCATTTACCTTCTAATAACAAGTTGTTCTCTTTCACCTTAAATTAACGTAAACAACTGATAGATGTGCTACCGACTACACTGGAGTGGAGAGAAGGATCAATTTATAACGTCTTGTGCGATATCAGTTCATGCCAACGTTGTGTAATGATACAAAAACTGATATTAACATACGTCCGTATAACAAATGTTGCCACGTTCAGTAAATTAAAATTCATTAAATGTTTTTTTTTTCTTAAGAAAAAGAGCTATTAAAATTATTTGATAAGAAATATAGCAATATTTAAGTTTTCTAAATCAGACACTGCTATTGAAGTTTATTTTTCTGAATTTCAAGCTCGGAAAGAGAATTGTCAATGAATAAAATACATTTGGTTCTGGAATCGTTTCCAAAAGATTCGTTTCTTCAGTTTTGTGTTTCTCATTGTAGCGTTATTTAAGTAACAGTTTAGAATTTTTTTAAAAATAAATTGGAAATTTTTTTAAAAGTATTAAATTTTTTTCTTATTTATTTTATTCTTTTGCAGTAAATACAAATATCCATCATAAAGACCCTATTTTCTTCCTTAGCAAAATTTTATAATTATGATTGGAAACGGTTTCTGATTCTTTTGTAAACAAACACTGTGATGTGCTGAAATTTTAAATTGATGGAGTAATGGTATTAAATTAATTTTATTAGAAAAGAAATCAATGTGAATGACGGCTTAAATTTTTTGATATTTACTTTTCAAAGAAAATAGAAAGAAATGTCGAAATCGCAGCTAGCTGGTACTGCCGAAATATTGAGAGCTTCACAAAAAGATGAAGAATACATGCGTTATATGAGAAAATTATTAGCAGATGTTACTCAGAGATGTTTAGGTATAACTTCGCTGTCTTTTACTCAAATTTGTAATGTTGAATCAGATATTATTTGGCAAATATTTATTAAAGAAATTTTACATTTATTT
Organism: Trichonephila inaurata madagascariensis; assembly: GCA_019973955.1. NCBI lineage: Eukaryota > Metazoa > Arthropoda > Arachnida > Araneae > Nephilidae > Trichonephila > Trichonephila inaurata. The sequence continues at coordinate 84,093 of BMAV01023496.1, forward strand.
TGTAGGACAAGTTGAATTTTTGAAGTGATTTTACTTTCTGAGAACATCTCTGTTCACTTTTTAAAAGAATATTTTGTCGGGAGAATGGTGCTTCATTTCACTAAATAGGATAACATTGTGTGATTAATTTTTGTTCATAATTACACTACCTACCAATAAGTAATTGGATACCTGTGATAAAATTTATTCATATTCAATATATGGCAGAGCCTCCACCTGAGGCATTTACAGCCTTTCAACTCCAGGACATGCTTTCCACAAGTTTTTGGATGATGGACAGTAATATTTTCTTCTACTCAGCTTGTGGAAAACATACAAATTCTTTCACTGATTTTGGACGGTTGCTGCACCCCTTAATTTAGTATCCAACTCGTCCTAGAGATTTTCAATATGATTCTACTGTGGGTTCTATGAAGGCTGGTCCAGTTGGTTCACCCTATTGTCATCATAATCAATCCCTGGTGGACCTCGGAACATGTCAAGTAGTGTTGTCATCCTGAAAGTAACAATGATTAAACCTGCAAAATTGCCTCAATGTAGGAAGCACATTTTTGCCCACAAAAGTGCAGTAGAAGTTGGTGTTTAGTTTACCATGAATTGGGATCAAGGGTGGTCTCGGTCCATATCACAAGAACTATCCCCAGACCACATAATTCCACCTTCATCAAACTTTACTGTAGGAACGATGCATTCTGACAATAGTCTTTTTCCAGGCATATGCCAAACCCAGTCTCTGCTAGAGATTGATTCATCACTCCAGAGATACCATTTCCACTCATTTAAGGTCCAATTTTGAAGTGCCTTGCACCATCTCAACTGAGCAGCACGGTTGGATTTTGTAATCAAAGGCTTGTAAGCGACAGCCCAATCATGAAAACCAAGCAAATGAGCTTCCTTGCAGATGGCATTTATTGAATGGATGCCTGTTGGAACTTCTGGAGTATGTCTGCTATTGGTTTGGTGCAGTTTTTCCAAATTTGTTTGTTCAGCACCCCTCAGCCTCTATCTCTTAGTTTCATGGTTCTATTAGGTCCAAGCACATTCCGACAATCACCAGTCACCTGCTTTTTAATCACATAAAGCCATTGTTGAAATGTTTGATTCACTACATATGTTGATTAAGGATCGGCCATATCTTTGATATCCGACAATTACTCCCTTCTCAAAGTCAGACAACTCTATATTTCGTGGCATCTTGCATGTGACTAATACCAATGCTGTTTCCTGCACAATATTTAAGTACAGAAGATGTGAGGTAGATCAGGACTGAAGATATCCCCCCATTTGCATGGGTGTCTAAATACTTATTGATAGATAGTGTATATATATATACATACATACTCATATCAATGCTTATTTTGTTTAAAAAGTCTTTGATTTTATAAAAAATTCTGTTGTAATAAGTGATTGATTGCATTTTTGTGATCAAAAACATTGCTCACTTTAATTTTGGTTAATATCCATTCTCACTTTTTCAATAATTTTTTTTTTATATAAATTGTAAAAAGATTTATTACATTGTAAATTTCTTAAAGAATAATTTTGTTCTCTTTAAAAGAATTTTTTAGAGTTCTTTATCATTATAGTATTTGTTAATGAAGGGAAAAGCTATATTAAAGGGTTGTATTTTTTTGTTCAAAATATATATTTTTAGTTCAATTTGTAGAGTCCAGCTCAAACTTCAGTTCTTTCATATTTTTTTTCTCTTGTTTTCTTTAAGAATAAAAGTATTTTAAAGGCATTTCAAATTATTTACAATTAAGAGAATTTCAACTTAGATTGCAAAGCACTATCATACAATTCATGTAATTGCATAGATTGATATTTTTTGCTTTGTAAATTTGTATCTTAATTAAATAATTTGAAATCTTAATTATATATTTTTAAGGTATACCTTTTTGGATGAAATGGAAAGATTTAAGTAACACATTTTCTGATGCTGTCTTCTTCAGTCTCACTACATTATCAGGTTAAACACTGATTTTCTTAATTTTATAATATAATATTGGTTTTAATTACTTTTAAGAATTTTGAAATAGATTTATGCTTCTATTGAATTTTAAAAAATTTCATATATGTACTACTTTCCATAAAATAGGATAGTTTCTATTGTAACTATCCTACATAATGTGCATTGCTCTGCAATTTTTAAGTCATCCTACAAATAATAATTATAAGAAAAGTTAATGCATGATTCATGAAAGAATATTAAAAAAAAATCTAAATTTTGCAATTTTTTGTGATTAAAGATACGTTAATTGAACAATATTGTGTTGAAAGAGATGTGTAAAAGAGATATATGAAAACATTATAATAAGTAATTATCACAGCCAAATCACAATGATAGTCAAGTTCTGTGAATTATTGCATATATTGCAACTGTATATGTTTTTTTCAAATTTTCTCATACCAACTTACTTTAAACTTCTGTAACATGTTGCACATATAAATACATAGTCCATTCGCAATAATATGACCACCTGCTAAAAGCTAGAACAAACATCTTTTACAATATGAATTCCTGCAAGATGTGCTGTAAGACAGATGATTCTGGAAGGTACTCAGGGATTTTTAACCAAATCGCTTCCAATGGCTAGGTTGTGTGATTGGTGCTAGGTTGTGTGGTTATAGCTTAAACAACCCAACCACAATGATGAAAGCATAATGCTCTCTCCTTCAGCATGTACCCTTCTGGCAGTTGTTGCATGATATTTGTTTTCAGTTGTTTCATGTTATTTATACCAATGTCTATCTGTCCATAGGAACATAAACTGTCATTCTTTGGAAAAAGCCACTTGTTCCAGTTGCAGTACCTGCTTGTAGAATCCATCATTTATTACTCATGAACAACAGTTAGCATAAATACGTTAATTAATCGTATACTGCAGATGTTCATACATATCTATGTTTACCAAACTATCAAGGATTCATCCTGACTTCATCTGGGTGGTCAGTTGGTCAGCAGTTGCATGTCTATTGGCCTGAATGCATCTACAGCTGGCATTCACCTCTGTCACCTATGGCCTGTACTGCTTCACATTTTCCACATTACGGATTTAGGATTGTGGCCTTTTACCCCATTTATGGTATACTTTTACCACTGCAGCATGCAAACAGTTTACAAAATTAGCCATTTCGGAAATGTTTCTGCCTTTGATCCAGAAGCCAATGATCATACCTTTTTGGATGTCAGATAAATTGCTTCAATTCTGCTTTATATTAATAATTGCAATGTTTTCTACTTCCCTCTGATACCTTTTACATATCCTCAAATGCTCATGCCACCATCTGCCTTCTGTGATTGGCTATTTCATGTTGATGCTGAAAATAGGTGGTGGTTACATTTTTGTGACTGGTCTGTATATAAGGAAATAATTTTGCTGCATGATTTTTTTATACTTGGTATTAAAAATCTAAAATATTTTTTATGATTTATGGTCATCTTAATTTTTTTAGGTCTACAAACTTTAGGTGAAGAATATGCAAATATTATTCAAATAGACAGGAATTTGAAATCCATACCATCTAAATGGGTATTGCAATATCTTTAGTTTTTACATTATTCAAATAATATATGAAACAAATGTTATCATTTTTAAAATTTGATTATTTATAATTATTACTTGAATTTTAAAATGCAACTCTCTAAATCTGCAAATGTTTCTTAATTTGAAAGGGGTTTTTTATTTTATTTTAATTGCCGTACACATTATCATTTATGACATTAATGTTATTGTCTCGTTTATTTTTGGTCAATACTTGAAAATATTTTATGTGAGACTTCTAAATTCAGTAATTTTTTGAAAATACTGATAAAAAATATGCTAAAACAAATAAAAGGTTTTTTTAAAAAATCATTTTTAAAATTATTTATTAAATAAACATTTGATTTAAAAGTTCTAAATATGATTTAACTTTGTGAACTAAAATGTTCTGTTGCTATTATCTTAGTTATAATGTAATTTAATTTAGAAACCTTCTGTATTGGTGTTCATATTCATATATAGTATTAAATGGTTAATATCATTGAATTAAAAATAATTATGAAACAAAAGATTTTAAAGCTAAGTTTCTTTACTAGCTTCTTAAATGACCTATTATGATTTATGGTAAAATAATTGTTTTGCTTTGAAAATATTCAGTAAAAGAGTAATTTTGTTTTTAGTACTGTTATAAAAGGAATCTTAATGTTATTCTTTCCATATCTTTCTTTTCTTTTTTACCGATTTTTATAAATCAAATGTTCTTTTTAAAAATTTTATATAAATAAATCATCAAATAAAACATTTACTTAAAAAAAACATTATAAGTAGTTGAATTAATTTGTAAGTTCTTTTTTATTCTCAGAATTTATTAATGCCTTTTTATTTCTTATTTGTCAAAGCATTTATTATTTTGCATCACATTAAACAAATTTTTTTAAAGATTTTCTTAATTCAATAATAGAAATTTATTTTTTATGGCTCTTTATTGTGAGAATTTAGTTTAATATTAAAAAGTTATGTTCTTATATATATTGATTGTTTTGCATAAAATTAAATACAATTTCTAGAAAAATTATTTAAGTAATTTCTTTTTTTACTAGGCACGGCTTACAGATGTCAGTTTGCGAACTTTTGGGTGTTATTTTTTATTAAAATTTCAAACATGGATAGAAAATCAGTTGTCTTCATTACCTCAAGTGGAATCTAATGACGATAATACAAATATAACTAATTTAAAGATCTACTTACCAATTGTCTTCAAGGCTATTTCAGTTCTACAGAGAATTCATTTGATAGTATTTTATCTCTATGGAAATTATTACAATTTTTCAAAACGATTAACAGGAATTAATTATGTAAGTACTTTCATTATTTTCCATCCTTGTTTTTTAAAATCATGTTTGTCTAGTTAAGTTATATATAATCAAAAATGTATCAATTTTTAAAATTTAGAACATAAAAAAATCTATTAATTAAGTTATTTTCTGTAACTCAAAAATGTAATCTCAATCTTTGCTAAGATTTTTTCTCAGAATCACCTTATGATAAATATTTTATGATGTGTTATGGTCTTATGAATTTTTAATGAATGCTTATATTTATAATTACAATGAAAATGAATTGTATTGTTATTTCATTTCCATTCTTTTAAACTATATTATTCCTGTGAAAGTTTTGTTCTGTGTTTCTGTCAAGTTTTGCATGGGAATTAAATCTTCTAACAATACATTACTTAAAGTTGTGTTTTGATCTTATTTTCTTAGTTTTCTTTAAAAATTTTTAAACTTAATAATAACTTCTTTGTAAATTAGTAATATGGATAATTAAATACATATATATTTCTATGAAATTTTGTTTTTCTTCATTATTTGAAATGTGATTTCTTTTTTGTTTGGATTTGGGTTGAAAGATTTATATGTTTAATTTATTATTTAAAATTACATGATTTTTTTCATACACTTGTTAGTTATAGTAATGTCTTTTTTACAATAGCTTGTTATACGTCGGTGGTTATCAAATCCAGATCAACAAACTTCGTACAAAGTTCTGGGGTGGATTGCTGCTACTCAACTTTTCCTCAGTTTAGCTATAAATATGTATGCTATTAGTACAAAACCATCTGTATCTGTTAAAGAAAAAGAAAGCAAGTAAGGGTTCTCATTTATTAAGTTATATACATATATAAGTGCTACCATATCTATTTACACACAAACGTATGTGTGCAAAATTAAGAAAATTTGCTCATTATGTTGAATTTCTGATAAAGTAATGCATATATTTCAACGAAATTGGTATGAATATACATTTATAAAAGAGAAAAAATTTTATCATTCAAAAGTCATTTTATATAATGTCAATAAAGTTTATAGTGCAGGAATGTCCAAAATTGATGTTGTAATATCGAACTGAAAGTGAGTCTAATATGGGGTATGATTCTTTCTCACAGCAAGACAAGTAACCCAACATAGTGACATGTGTTGGACTGTAGACATATCTTGAAACCCTGTGGCATTCAATCTACCTTCTGTAGTAAGGCAGTTTCTTAACTTCTGGGTTGTTTTTAGAGGAGGATTACAAGATTCCATTACTATCCCAAGAGCATCCCAGACTACTCTATAATGTTAAGGTCAGGAAATCTGCTGGCCAATCAATACGTAAAAATCCCCACTTTTTAAATAATCCTTGACCAGCTGCACCCTATGTAAACAAGTACTGTCATCCATTAACAGAAATCCAGAACCATCTGCACTTCCAAAAAGTTCAACATTGAACTCTGAGATCTCTCTAAATAGGTGTGTGGCAGTCTAACATAATGTCTGTGGCAGTCTAACATAATGTCTGCTTGAACCAGACACAGTAAATAATCACCGCAGTAATAATTTTTCTTCTCTGATGTAGAAGAGATGTCATGTCCTTAGCTTTCTAGACATAGATATGTTGCAAATCAGTCCAGGCTGAATTTTTACTCATCTGTAAAAAGTGTAATGCTCCACTGAAACCTGGTCCAAGATGCATTTTGTCTGCATCTTGTTGAATGCAGTCTGTTATATGCTACCATGAGTGAGACACAAACAACAGGTCTTACTGAATACATCTCTCTCACTATGCCTTCTGACAACTATAGACTGTGAAACTTGGATTCCATTGGGAGCATACGACTCATGTGAGACCTTTGAAGTTGTAGCAGTTCTGTGTTAACATACTGAAAGTGCTGGGAAATGATACTCTCATTTGTTCTTTTGGATCTTGGTTAAACTTGTCCAGGTTATCTCTATATGGATCAATTATCCTGAAACTGTTTCCACACTGTGCAGAAGTCAATGAGTGATACATTAAGTTCTGAAGCCACCAGTGCTTGGGATTGGCATGCCTCCAATCTTGCAGAAATTTTCCATTTCATTCCAGAAACTCCATTGTCTATTGGTTGAAATTAAATAATTTGGACTAGGATATTTTATATTTCAACTGAGATTAGTGTATTTTAAAAACTAAGTCTGTTTCTTTTTTTCTACAGATTATTTTTGTTTCATTTGCAATTTAAATAAAATTATAAATTAAGTTTGTTTTTTTTTGTCCTAAAAAAAGTATATTAACTGCTGATAGTGTAATAGTTGATTATAAATGTTTCCTTTTTTTAATCCTATAAAAGCTCAGGGGAAGTTGTGAATTCAAAAAATCAATGCTCTCTTTGTTTTGAAAAGAGAAGTTATAGTACTGCAACACCATGTGGTCATTTATTTTGTTGGTCCTGCATCACCTCATGGATGCAAAATAAGGTATATTTTCCTTTTTTATTAAAATCAAAATTGTGCTTTTAAATATTGTATTTTTTTAAACTCTCAAAATACTTGTATCAGGATTTTATTTGTATGGATAATGATTTTAGAATTAAAATTGTTCAAATTATTTTTTGGCATATTGCAAACTTTTTGATCAAAGTGAATTTTTTAACAATATCGCCAGGAATCAACTGTAGGTTTAAAAAAGTGCATGATGTGCGCATTATAAAAATGGGTTCAGTTTCAGTTAAAAAGTAAACTCTTAAGATGGTTTTTATTTATTTACTATTGTGATTTTGCTTGGGTGAAAAACAGACAGCGACTCCAATTTATTGAATAAAAAATTTATTAATGGACAAGAATGAACAAATGGCTACATAAGAGAAATTGACATATACACACAAAAAAATATTAAAACAAATTATTTACAGTAATGTAAAAACGCCCTCACGTACAGTGCTCCCAAAACGGCTCTCTTGAACAGTTCTAGTAGCAGGAACTTAAGCTGGTAAAGTCTCTTTGTCATAGACCATGTACAAGCAGATTCAAATCTCCATTCACTTGACCATTGTCTTGAAAGTCCCTTATATAGCCTTGTGGAAATTTCCAGAAGGGTCCTCTAGATCAGGGGTGTCCAACATGTGGGCCGCATGTGGCCCATCAGTACGTAAGTTGCGGCCCTCCGACTCTTTTTAAAAAAATTTTAAATGTCAGGTTTTTAAAGTTTTTTCATTTTGAAATTTATTTGAGGAGAAATTTATATATATATATATAAATCTACAATATATTTGCTTGTTACCTGCTCTTGTTTTAAAATAAATCCTTTTTGATAGTAGAAATGTCCTTCAGATTAAAGTAGATATATATTTTATCTAACAGTTACATTTGATTTTACTATAATAAATTACTTTTTTAATAAATTCCGAATTGCATTATGCATATCCTTTACTATTGATGGTGCATGATTCTCTGTGTGTGCGACTTTCATCTCTCCTCTTCCTTTTCTGTTTGTGGAGTGTCCAAAAAGCAAGAGGCAGTCAGAGATGTTTTTTAAAGTTTAAAAAAATATTCAGGACGGTTAAGATAAAGGGCAATGTATACTAAATCGTTTGCAAAGGACAGTACAGTCAAATTTTAACAATGAGTAACGAAAGATCAATTCATAAAGAACACACCTTAATTTTCAGGAAAATGACAACTGTAATATTTTAAACATTATTTGATCATTACATTATTATATTATATAAACATTATTATGTTATCTATGTCTGTATACATGAAAAATAATGAAAACAATAATAATAATTCATTATGTATTAAATTTTCACTCTAATAAACGTTTTTTGTTTCCTAATCTGATACAAAGGTGCATAATTTTATGTGTGGCCTGCGAGATTTTAATGTTTTTCCGAAGTGGCCCGCAAGGTCATTTGGGTTGGACACCCCCGCTCTAGATGGTTCCAGAGCGATATCATTTTTCGAAAAGTGCGTCACGAAGGGTGATAAAGTTACCTGGTAACCCTGCACTCATCTTCTAGGGGTGCCATACTAATATTCAAGTTTATACTGGGAAGTACATTTTCCCTGTAAAACTCAATTTTTCACAAGCAGTAGATTATTGCAGGGAAAACAACATACATTGCATGTTTCAGTGTTTAAAAAAAATCAAAGGAGTAATTTTTATTGTAAAGTTATTTTTTCAAAAAAATTACTTTTATGCTATTAATGAAATTAATAACTAATTTTCAATGCTTCATTAATATTTGAGCATGTGTTTGTCTGAATTCAGTCTCTACAATTGAAATCTCGAACTGAAATATAGGAGAGCTTAACTTGGTGAGACTGAAATACAGAAGGGTGAGTGTTCCAAGAGTTAGCAGGACCTTGTGAAATTTTGACATTATTTAAAATAAAGATTGTGGCTTAAATTTTTTAGCTTATACTCAGAATAACATAGATGTTTTGATTTTTTAAATACTTTTAATAATGAATGCAAAAATGGTTTCATATATTGTTTCATTTTCATATTCTTATTTTAGGAAGAATGCCCACTTTGCAGAGAAAGTTTTCCTCCTTCAAAGTTAATATTGTTACAAAATTATTACTAAATTATTATTATTTATAATTTAAAATTTTTTTTATTTGAATATTTTGGATATTTTTTATACATTTTTTTACTGTGTAATGTTTTGGTTTTATGATTAAAACTTTTTTAATATTGTAATGTTTTATAAATATGTGTTTTTTTATAATAAAATATATAAATGATATGTTGTGTATATATAATTGTTTTATAAATATTGAGTTATATGCATTCCATTATCATTCTATGTGATTTCAAGTTTTTTTTTTTGTTTTATTATGTTTGAAATTGAAATAAAATTTATTCTTTTCCTGTGGAATTCATGCGTGAAGTTGAAGTATTTTTTAAAATTTTAACATGTACGGATTTAGTTCAATTAAAAAAAAAAAAAAACCATTACTCTACATAACTATTTTTGCTATAATACAGAATTTTTCAATAGTTAAAAATGGAAAAGGAGGGGGTGAGGAATCGTATTGCTGCAAATTTGCATGGGGTAAAGCAGCCAATGACTACAATAAATTAATAACATATTTTAAATTACAAATGACTACACAAAGACAAATAGTCTTATGTACTCAAAGAAATATAACAGATAATTCACTTCCTAATTCTAGACAGAACTCATGATTTTTTGCCTCTCATATTAGTTTCGCTATCGTAGGAAAATCTAAAAAATTTAGATCTAATGTTTTAAGCTTCTCACATATTCAGTTTGAAAGTTGCTTTCCAGTCAGTCTTTCAACTGGAAAAAAACTTTCTTAAATTTTAACGGTAACTTCATTAGGATTAGATTTCTCAATACATACGTATTGCATCAAAAATGTCATTTGTTCCAACTTACTGGCATCTCGAGTGCATTCTAAAAATATCGAATATTTAAAAAAATGTATTTAAATTAAGTTAGAAAAAAGTATATAAAATAATTGAAAAATAGTTTTGCTTTGATACAAAAATTTGAACTCATCTAAAATTGGCACATTTGAACTGAAGATCAATATGTTTGAGACTCCAAAATCTTTTCGTTAATTAAAAACAGACAATGTATTTATCTATATTAAATATCTTTAGAATTGGTAACTACATGATAAGTTATTTTGATAAAGATTTTACAAAATTAAAATTATGATGTCTGAATTCTTTTACCTTTTTCCCCACAATAGCCTTGTGAGTGATATGCACCTTGTGAGTACATAGCACTCACAAGGGATACAATGGATTTACATAAGTTTCAATTAAAGATATTTTACTTATACAACTCCAGCAGAAAAAATACTTTCCACAAATTTTATATCACTAGAAATTAATAACCATCATAATCAATGTCAAGGCTAACCCCAATAAAAATACTCAAAAACTATACTATATTTAAAATAACATTAAAAAAATACATCATGTTTCTCAATCCAATAAAATAATCACTTAAATAATAACATGCAGGCTTATAATAATAACAGAGTAATATGACTAAATTTATCTCTAGATTAAAAAAGAAGAAAAACATTGAAGTTACACATCTATTACTGACCTAATTTAAATGTTGAACATTCAGAAAGAATTTTTTTTAAAGCCCTTTTTCATATTTTAATCAGCAATAACACAATCACTTATAAAATGTACTTAAAATAAAGTAATATTACTAAATTTATTTTTTGATGTAAAAAGAGTGGGGGGGGGGGGGGGGGGGGGGGGGGGGGGGGGGGGG
>BMAV01023496.1:95244-182744 GCA_019973955.1 Trichonephila inaurata madagascariensis
ACATGTTTTGTTGAGTTAACATATTTTATGATTCAGAAGCGGGAAAAAAATCTAAATTAGCAAAAGACAAATGAGTCACATTTTTTTAATAGTAAAGTACACTAAATAAGGAAGCAGAGCAATGCCTCAGTCCGAAAATGGAAGCTCTCTTATGAAAAAAAAAAAAGTTTTTTGTTAACATTATTATTTTTATTTAATCCAAAGTGTTAAAATTTTGCAGTCTTTATTCTCTTAGCTATAACTATAATTTCATTGATAATAAAATAACCTAGTTTTCTTTTAACTGAGAGTAATCCCTTCTGTTAAATTCGTTATTCACTTTATGAATTTTTCTATTGCACATTTATTACATATATATTAACAGAAGAAATTTCATTAAACTAAATATATTGTTTTTATAAAACCAGTTTTTTCATAAAAACACAAATAGGATAAGATATTCCTTCACACTTACGCACACATTACAATGATGTCCTTAATGATTTTGCAATGATCAAAGCTTGAAGAAAACCTTTGTTGTAGAAAGTACAATGACTCAACAAAGAATGAGGATGACTAAAAGTAAAATATATTAAAGCGATGAAAAGATGATTATGAACAAGTTTAAAACGTTTTATACAATAATGTGTACTCAATACTGTAATTGCAAATGATTTCATTATTTGCTGTACTAATTTACAAAAAGGAAAGGAGGTTCTTGATGCCGTAAGGCAAGAAATGAACAAGAGTGGTCAAACCATGCCACTATCCTTTCCACGCAGAACGACGGTCTGGGAATAATGGAATGAGTGGTGAATATTAATGTCGCACTGTTCAGCTACACGAGGGCATTTGGCGACGGACCACGTAATTTTGAACCATGGTCAGAGTGAGGACGACACCTGAGCTGGCACCCCCTCTTCTAACTATCGCACCACACCAACGGGATGTTTCAGCTCTACAGATTTAACGTGCATCGCTGCACAGCGGTCTTCAGTGTATGGGTTCGAACTCATGACATGCCTGTCGATCGTACCTGACCACTGGACTACAAGCCCTGGTGAATAATGGAAGGACTTTCCAAGAGCTAAAACAAAGGAAAAAGAGTTAAGGGAAAATCACTCCCGAACCAAAACTGTCAAGGGATGGGGGGTTCAGAAAATTGTAGGAGGGCTTAACAATTTGAAGTGTCTAGGACGCCGGGAGAGGTTAAAAACTGCCCTGTGAAGGTTTACTCCCCAAAAGTCACGTCCGGTGGTTAGGAGAAAGCGGGAAACAGCCTCGGGATAGGACCCACAGCCAGGGACGTCTTAAGACTTCTTGTGGCCCTGGGCCCCAACGTAAAATCAGGCTCTGTGCCCCTTCACAAATGTAGGCCCCACCCATAACCCTTAAAAGTAGATCGTGCTTAGCAAACTTCAAATACTCGTACAAACACTAACCCGAAACAAATAAATGCACTTGGATTTACAATGACACAAACCGGTTCGACCGACTGCCGCCTTTTGACTGAATGAGTAATGATGGTGTTTAGTGGTAGGCCTATACATGGACTATGGTAATCATATTTAGTCAGTTGACATATCCTTCGAAATTCCCACGTTTTTCAGAAAAAAATAACCGGAAACACTGGCGTAGCTAGTTCTGAGTGGGCCCCGTATCAAAACTCCTTCGGGACCGTTTTTAAAAAAAGAAAGCCCTGTTAGTGGTGCTGTAGTTACGCATGTTGGGGCCTCGTATCATTGATACGGCGGTAGCTACGCCCCTGATCGGAAATAACATTTGACCGTAGAAATTATTTGAATCATGACCTTATTAAGGCTGAGTCGAGAACGAGACGAAGCGCCCATTGTAACCGAGGCCCGGGCCCAGTTGGCCCATGCCTTAAGACGTCGCTGCCCACAGGGGCCAGGGTTTCCCATAGCTTTCCAATGTTCTTCGTCTTTTGGGGCACGACAGTACTTTTGTCAATGTATTTGGAAATAAAGCTCTTTACTCTTCTGAGGGTCAAGGGAACTTCCGGTTGAGACGACTCGGCTTCCTCCCTAGCTTTTTGGTCGGCTCTCTCATTGTTGGGGATCCCAGAATGACTTAGGATCCACTGTAAAGTCACAGACCAGCCATAAGAGATTAACTCCGCAATTTCACTTCATTTTTGTAATATGGTTTCATTCAAATTTATCTTTTGGAAAATAAAAAAGACTTATTCATCATCACAGTTGGGCTTAGCGTTATATAATTATCACGTAAACGTCACCACTCAGAAGCAAAGCACAATTTAAAAGCCTTACTACAAAAACATCTGTTCAAGTTAATTGAATAAAACCACTTAGCATTCAGTTATTTAAAATTTACATTTTAATAATTTATCATTGCTTTTTAAAAAGAATAAAATCCTTAAAAGAATTTGGGTCAAGAAATATGATTTCAACAAAATTTTTGCTTTAAGGTATCCGACTACGTTCGGAACCGTGATTTTGCAAAAGCATGTAAATGGATAATATTTAAGATATTTAGTGTCACTTAGATTAGAATACATGTATAAAATTGTTTTATGGACATTATGACCAAAAAAAAAATTATTTAAATACAATATTTTGGCAAAAAATTAACTTAGAATAACCTTTTTTCCAAATGTTCTCCTTTTGTAAAAAATGCTTTTATTGTATTAATATTATGTCTGTATTCAGCTCAGACTTCTGTACAGAGGCTCAACTAGAATTTTTGAAACGCATAACTTGGAAGTCGGTTTATCCATGTTTTACGAAAACAGAAGGGAGAAATTTTAAGAAAATACGCCGATAATTATTTCAAATGGTTGTAACTCAGACAATAATCTGAATTTTTCAAAAATCATAGTTGAGCCTCTGTACAGAGGTCTGAGCTATATGCAGGCAAAATATTAATACAATAGAAGCATTTTTTACAAAAGAAATTTGGAAAAATTCAGTAATTTTTTGCCATCAATATTTAAATAATTTTTATGTCCTTAAAACATATTTTATATAATCTAGTGACACTAAATATCATGAAAATTATCCATTTAAACACTTTTTTAAAATCATGGTTCCGAACGTAGTCGGATATCTTAAGAAAGTATTTACCGTACATTATACAATGCTATATCATTTTAAGCACATGAGAAACGAATCACTCTGCATTTGTGAATTCATGAGATTAACATAAATTTCAACACGTACTTCTATTAACGTTTTTTCCTTTCAATTCCTACTATTAGCTCACTTTCTGCCTATATATATATATATCGGACCTCTATATAACGAAGTCGCTAAATCCTGAAAAGAAGTTCATTATATGGAAAATTCCTTATATAGAGGTTCATCTTTCAATTTTCTTTATATAAACCACATAAAACAAATTTTAAATTCATAAACACTACACATTAAAAAAAGCAATTATTCTCACCTTCAAGAAAAGTTTCTTGACGCCTGTATCTACTTACTGAAGAATTTTTTTCTTTGATTTTCAAGGACTTACGTTTTGACATTTTTGAGCTACGAGAAACGAAGTTACTAGTACGACGGATCAACATAACAAATGAACGGCGACTAGTTCTGGGACACAAGGCTCTACTGAGGGTAAAAAGGAATATTGAAGATGTTTCCAGTGAACTGAACAATGGGGGTTAAAAGTTTTACTTATTGGATGAAATATACAGAATTTTATTGCTTTCAGTGATTTCGGCACCTAATAAAACCAGTTCAAGTCTTATGACTCTCATAAAATGTGTTAAAAGAGAGATAACTTTAAATGTCCAGAAATAATTTAAAAATAGGGAGAAAAAAAATTGAATCACAAGAAAAAAAGCTCGTTAGATAGAAAATTCACTTCGCTATTGGGAGGCTATTTTACGAAGAAAATCGTGAAATGTTCTTAGTTCCGGGGAAAAGTTTGCTATATAGAAAAATTCGTAACATAGAGGCTCGTTATATGGAGGATAGAGTGTTTATTTATTTATTTATATAAATATTTTGTTTAAATTTTCAATCTTTAATAACATACTTTCCATTCAATAAGTTAAAGTAAGTTCAAATTTTTTTTTTTAATTTGTAGTGGTAAACTTGATGTTAAGAGTTTTTTAAAGTATTAATTCATTAATTAAGTTAATTCCCGGGTTTTTAGACGCCAACTTAGATTCTTCCCATTTTTTAACAATGAAACTTTAAAACAAGCAGGGCGCCCCAAAAATGTTTTCCTTCAAAATAGCCAAGCCGGGTGTAGTTTGTTACAACAATGCAGACCAATCATGCTCTTTTCAGTTCCTACTATTAAGGTATCCATACGTTCGGAACCGTGATTTTAAAAAAATGTAAATGGATAATTTTTTATGATTTTATTACAGTTAGAATGTATGTATAAAAGTTTTAAAAACATTTGACAAAAAAAAAAAAAATTCAATAATTTGGCAAAAAATTGACTTAGAAAACTTTTTAAAATGTTCTCTTTTTTGAAAAAAACTTCTAAAATAATAATATTTTTTTATGTAAAAAAAAAAACTTCTCCGGGGTCTGAAACCCTTTTTTTTTTTTTTTTTGAAAAATTCCCTTTTTCAAATTACCACCCATTGAAATAATTTTCGCGTTTTTTTTTTTTTCTCCCTCTTTTCAAAACATGGATAAAAAACTTTATTATATATTTAAAAAATTTAGTTGAGCACCACAGGGTCGTGACATCCTCCGTTCTTCTTTAACATAACTCCCACGTTTTTTCGGCACGATTTGGCAAAAATTTTCCAACCCCAAAACCAAAAAGAGAAACAAAGCGAAAATGCAAATAAATTCTTTAAAAAGGGTAGGGTTTAGTGAGATGAGACGGGAATCTTAGAATAACTTAGTGGGGAAAATCGGAACAAATTATTAAAAACGGCCTACTCACAAGGAAGAAGGATACGCCCATCTTCAATAAAAAAATAATAATTATAAGAAAGAGTAATAGTACCTGAGTACACCTACCCACACGTAGCAGAATAGGTGAGTCTTCAACCAAGGTAGGGGGGTTACTTTATAAACGGTAATATTTTTGGAAAGTAGATTAGGCAGGAAATTTAAATTTTAATTAGGATAAGTGATCTATTGTGATCTGACTTAAATATTCAGCTTAATTTGTGGCTTATTCTCACTTAAAAAGTTTTTCTTTAAATATAAGTAAATTAAGTTATTCTTAATAAAAGTTGTGTTAGAATTACAAAAAGTCTCATCCTTTAGATAATCCCACACCCCCTAGCTTACGCGGACCCAACAAGACATAGCTATCGCAGGATGGCTATGTCACAGTCTAAAGTTTATATAGAGGAAAAATATTATTATAACAAAAACATTTTTTCACAAAAGGAGAATTTTTTAAAAATTGGTCTTTTTATGTTAAATTTTTTGTCAAAATATTGTCCCAAATTTTTTTTCTAATACTATTCTTAAAACAATTTTTATATCATTTTCAAATATGACACTAATGTCATAAATATTTTTTCCATTTATCCCGCTTTTTGGAAATCACGGTTTAAAAGTAGTCGGATACCTTAATTCACTCTCTTGATATTTTCTTGTTCAAATTTTCAATCGTAAAAAAATATTTTATTCATCCTTCAAAGTAGGAATTGACAATTTTTTTTTAATACTGTTTATAAAAAATATAAAACAGTGGCGTAACAGAAAAAATAAAAATCGTACCTAAAACCATAAAACACACGGCCTCATATGCTGGTGGGAATTTAGTTACCGAGTGAGGTGTTAAGTTATGTACTTGAGTTACTTCTTTTAACAATTTGGGTCATGGAATCTTGTGGGGGGGGTTATTTTTAATCTTAAACGTGTGGCTATTTTTGGGCCTCTCCAAATCTTACCATTGGTCTCTGGTCTATGAGCTGTAGTTAATAACTGTTTGATGTTATTATGTTTAAGATATTTTTTAAAATGAGAAGATGTGAAAGAGAGCAGCATTTCTGTCACTTAGAATACTTTTAGGTATTTGAATCTGAAAAATTGTGTTAGAAAACTAGTATACGTTTCTGTAGTAATCAATTTTGATGCAAATTAATGTATCAAAAATGATGATCGTGGAAAAAATTTAAAATATTTTTTATTTAAATTTTGTAATATTCAGATTATTTTTAACAATCTATCATCACATTTAAGGGGAATGGCTCATCAACAGGAGGCTTGACCTGTAATAGACCAAATCTTTTTAGTCTAGATTTTTTATTAACCTGATGTAATAACCTGATGTTAACCTTACTGTAAAATCTTAAAAAATACAAAATAATTCAATAATTACCTATTATTATTTCAAACAAGTAAAATGTAAGAGAAGGAATCGCCAACTGGCCAATTTCTTCGATAACGTGTCTTTTTCGTGATAGAGACCCACAAATTTTTTGTTTTAATTTTAAAAAAGGTTCCCCCGGGGATGGGTTAAAAAAATAAAAAAATTTTTTTTTTTTCCCAAAAATTTTTCCCTTTTACGTGCCCAAAAAATACGGTGGTAAGTGACTTTTTAAAAATTCGAAGTTGTTATATAGAAACAGGTGTTAAAAGCCAGCTGTTCTTACCCAAAAGTTAAGATTTTCATTGTTTTAATCGGACTTGAAACTTTAAACGCGTTTTTCTCAAAACTATGATTTTCAAACTTTTCTCCATCATATTTCAAGAACCATTTAACCGAATGACTTCAAATTCATAAGGTAGCACAAATATAAGCACCAAACGAACTGCAATCATTCCAAAACTCAAAATATTTCTATTTTTTGTAACAAAAACATAACAAAAACCCGGTTGGGAAATTTTTTTTTCTTCGGAGGTCTCCCAAAAAGGTAATTTTTGGGTTTTTTTCAATTAGTATACTTCATTCGGTACATTAAAATTTTTTAGATTAAAACGCCGTCTTTTTTTTTTGGAAAAACCAACCCGGGAATCTTGAAAAAAGGTGGGGCCCCAATTTTTTCGGGGCGGGTGTGTTCAAAACCCTTTAAACCTTTTTAAAGATTTTTTTGGCTAAATATTTTATAAACATACTCTTAAAATACATATAAATAAATGATAAAAAAAAACTTATACTATCTTTTTACTGGTCGTCAAAAAAAATTCCCTAAGAATGCTTAAAAACAGACCGTCACATGAGTTCACCCCCCTTAAAGTAACTACACTCAAGACTAAAATACAACATCTCCTGTTGCTCACTATCTACCAAAACTTTTATTACTCTTGTCCCCTTTTGGATAGCTGGCACCAGACATCATATGGGTGAAAGGTATGTCCGTTGTGACCCTTCTCTGGGATGAAGAAAAATTTACTAGTGAAAGATATTTCTTGTCTGCAAAGAAATTATGGCTCAATTTGTGATGGATCTACAAGCGTTCCTTCAATTGATTCTCTTGGGAAATTTTTGGGCTATCAATTCGCGTTATTCACAACCAACCCTTCGGAAGAAGAGGATCGTGATATTTAAATTAATTTACTATATATAGTCGAAGTTTTTTTGCTTGAATAAAAGATTAGGAGAGGGGTTTCTCAATCAGGTGTGATTGCTACTGGAGGTATCATATTTAAATTATTGTGATTAAGAGAAATTAATAAATTTGTCAAAAAATACATAATTGGTGTACAATTTTAATTTTTTAAAATTTTTGTTAAGGAAATAGTTATATCCCAATTTTTTTTTTTATTTTAAGTTAAAAAAATCTTTAAAATGAAAAAAGTAATAAAACCGTAAATCTAATATTATTGACCTCTCATCTCTAACTGTATACAATATCGCGGGAATCGAATTGTTTCAAAAATGCCCTACTGTGTGTCATGATGAATGATTGGGTAGATTATTTTGGGCACGCCACTGCTAAAATGTTACCCACCCCTGGGTTAGACTATATGCCAAATATCTCAGATTCATGACCCTCGTGCTGCATACGGCGTATTTGTGATTGACTATAACGAACAAGAGCCAATTCTAGGCTGCATACGACGCACAACGAATTTTATATATTCACCATTGCCAATGTAAAAGTATATAATGAGCATTTTAGTTAAAATTTTGTAGCTAACTTTGAAAAACTGAATCATGTACAAAGTTATTAAAAATGTTCTTTACAGAGACAAATTTTTAGTTGGGCTAATACGGTAGTACAATTACAAAGTTTAAAGACAAACATATTTTTTTTTAGTTTACTTAAGGTATCCGACTACGTTCGGAACCGTGATTTTAAAAAAAAGCACATAAATGGATAATTTTAGTGATATTTAGTGTCACTTAGATTAGAATACATGTATAAAATGGTTTTATAAGGACATTAAAATTATTTAAATACTATATTTCGGCAAAATTAACTTAAATAGCCTTTTTCAAATTTCTCCTTTTGTGAAAATCTTTTATTATAAATATTTTCCTGTATATAGACCAGACCGCTGTCAGAGGTAACTATGATTTTTGAAAATTTCCCCTTTATTTTCAGGTTACAACCCATTGAAATAATGATCGGCGTTTTCTCTTAAAATCTCCCCTCTGTGGTCGTAAAACTGGTAAACCCACTTCTAAGTAATATATTTCAAATATTCTAGTTGAGCCTCTGTACAGAGTCTAAACTATAGACAGGCAAAATATTATTATTATAAGAACCCTTTTTTAAAAGGAGAATATTTTGAAAATGGCTCATTCTATGTTCATTTTTGTCAAATATTGTACTTAAATAATTTTTTTTTTGTAATACTATTCTTAAAAAAATTTTATATACATTTTCTAATCTAAGTGACACTAAATATCATAAATATTATCCATTTACACGCTTTTGCAATATCACGGTTCCAAACGTAGTCGGATACCTTAAATTTAAAGCAATATTTCTTTGGCTCGAATTGACCTGAGTTTTTCATGCTTGCCTTAGCTCATTGATGAGTAAATTATGGCCCGTGGGTCAGAAGCCCTTTTCCTCTCTCTAGAGCAGGAGAAAGCCTCTTTTTCTGGCGGGCCACATACATATATTAGCTATTTCACGCGGGCCGCATATATGATGGTTTATTTCCCCGGGGCCAACATGGGATGATGGGGGAGGAAAAATTTTTAAAACCAAGATAACATATAAAATTTAAAAAGTGGAAGTTGATCAAAATATTAAAACTCCTATTTTGCTTTTTTTAATTATTATTATTATTATTTTTTGTCACCGAACCTTTCTAAATTGGAAGCATTTAAGAATCACTATTTCACTATTTCTGCATCAGTAAACGGTTTCATATGATTACCAATGATAAAACAAATTTCGTAGGGTGCCTTTGTTATCGTTGTGACATTACCACTGACAAAATACTTTTTTTGTTTAGTAAAGATTATTCAAGAAGGTTTATTTATCATCTCTTAAAAGAGATCTTCCAGAAAAAGTGTAATTGAACGATTCCTCTGTTTATTACTATTTTTTAAATACACTTTCGGGACAATCAAACAATTACTAAACCATGATTGTTTTTCACTACAAAATAGTCATCTTCCCAATCGTCTTGAAACAATCTATTTTCTTCGAATATTTTTCGCTTGTAAGATATGAAAGATAGTTAAAAATTAGTTCCACTTGTAAAATGTTGTCTATTATCACTGACCAGAAAAAAAATATCTATTCACACCCATACGACATCGACAGCAAAAAGCAAAATTGATATATTTGACTTTTTAACAAAGAATTTTCCGCCAAATTTTCATAAATAATTGAATTTCTCAGAGCAATGGGCCATGACCGGGCCACTGAAAAAGGTCCGGTGGGCCGCAGGTTGAGTATATCGCTGCCCTAGAGTTTTTATAAGACCCATCATAGATTTTTAAGCAATAGTTAAAAAATTTTCAATTTCAATGCTTAAAAAAATTCAATTAAATGAGAATATTCAATTTTTACATACCAAATTTCTATAGAAATTATCCCATGTTTTATACATATACAAAAAATATAGTTATAATTTATATAGAGATTTACTTAAAAACTTTTTCCGTAGTAAAATGTGGAACTCTCTTTAAAAAATATATAATTTCTTTTGTATTAAAGTTTTTAAAAAAATTGAAAAAGACAAAGTTACACCTTAATTCATTCTGGTAGAATTAAATAACTTCAAAAACATTATCTTTTGAAAATCTTGTTGCCTTTAATTATAAATTAAATTGGCCAGCTCAATTTTTTTTTTTTTTTCACGCCTGCTCCTGAAAATGTTTGCCCATTACTATTCTATCTCATAAAAATCTGGATTCTTATTCACCTCTGCACTGTATGTATAATTTATATTTAGTACTTCTTTGTGTATCACTTCGAAATATTTTCCAAAAATATGCTCTCGATTCTGAATACAGGCACGTGGCATTTATTGATCTAACTTTCTTAATCCTGGGGTTGCCATGGCCACTGATCTTGGAAGTGCGTCATCAAAACCTACGCAATCTCTTGAAATGAGTTTCACAAGTAGAAAAAGAGTTGTTTACTGTTATCATTGCAAAATTTAAGCTTTTTCTCTGTCAATAAGCATTAAGCTAAAGTAGGACACAGAAACATTTATTAACCCTAAAAGTAGTTAGTTATAATTCTCAAACTTATTTAAAGTTATTTAAGAAAACTTGGTTTTTTTCAGTCCATAATTTACACTCATGTTCTAAATTAAAATCACAAACATAAAATCTGTAAAAACTGATGAACTATTCACAGTGTTCCCACGAAATTTAGCACAGAGACATATTACAACGTCAGTAGGAAATTAGCAAAATAACAATGTAGAAAAGATTCTAATTGTTAATTAAAATACCGTAAAATCCGGCGTATAACGCGCACTTTTAACTCAAAAATTAAGATCGAAATTTAGGGGTTGAAAAAGTTGAGCATAGAAAAAAATTAGACTTGTATATGTATCGAAATACTGTTAATTTGAAAGAAATTATACACTTCTTATGAACTTAAAGGGTTGTAGTTCTAGAAGTATATACTATTTTTTTTTCTAAAGCTTGTAATAATACGCCGAATAAATGACTTCAAAACATAAGAACATTGCGCGTGTACATTACAGGTTTCTTCGTAAGAAAGGGGGTGCGCGTTATACGGCGAATATACCTAAAAATTAAAAATTTCAGTTTAAAAATATGGGTGCGCGTTATACGCCGGATTTTACGGTACAAGTTTTATCCAAAAGGATAAAATCATGAATCAGGAAAAAGTATTTACCTCGGGAAAAATCTGTCTAATATGGAGTGCCCTGTGAGCTGTTATACAAGCCTCACAACGAGCTACCATTCTGTTTATGAGGGTATCAGTAAATATTTGTGGCAACAAAGTTCATTTTTTCAAAAGCGGGACTTTAAGTTCCCGAAGTGGTCTCAGGGGTGGTGAACCTTTAGGAATCCACGTGCCATTTTTTCTTAAGATCTCCGACTACGTTCGGAACCATGATTTTAAAAAAGCGCATAAATGCATAATTTTCATGATATTTAGTGTCACTTAGATTAGAATACATGTATAAAATTGTTTTAAGGACATTATGACAAAAAAATTTTTAAATACAATATTTTGGCAAAAAATTAACTTAGAATAACCTTTTTTCCAAATGTTCTCCTTTTGTAAAAAATGCTTCTGTGTATTAATATTTTGCCTGTATATAGCTCAGACTTCTCTGTACAGAGGCTCACTATGATTTTGAAAAGTTCAGATTATTTCAGAGTTACAACCATTCAGAAATAATTATCGGCGTATTTTCTTAAAATTTCTCCCTTCTGTTTTCATAAAACATGGATAAACCGACTTCCAAGTTATACGTTTCAAAAATTCTAGTTGAGCCTCTGTACAGAGGTCCTTTCTAGACGGCTTTGGTATAGCTCAGTGGTAGAGCTTTCGACTGTAGATCGAGAGGTCCGCGGTTCAAACCCGGATGCTCCCTTCTTCAGGGAAGTGAAGATAAATATTTTTGAGAAATTCGAAGGCGAGAATGATTTGTCACGTTCTGCATATTTCTAATAAAAGCATTTTCGTATCCGTTCCTACGGAATGCAAAGCAAAGGTTAGCTAACGCGGGGGTATTGTGTGTGCTTAGTGGTAGAGCGTTCGACTGCAGATCGAGTGGTCCCCGGTCCAGACCCGGGAGTCTTCTTCGTCAGAGAAGTGAAGAGAAATATTTTTCTGAGAATTTCGAAGGGGCGGGAATGATTTGTCTCGTTCTGTATATTTCTAGACAAAGGATCTTCGCGCGCGCGCGCATCCATGACGGTGTGCGCGTGCATTGAAAAATTTACCCTCATCCTATTTCTCTAACGCCCCAAAAGAAGTATAACTTCAAAAATAGTCGTATTTTCTTGCATTTGTGTGCTTAAAAAACTTATTCCAGATTTCATTAAATTAATAGTCTATAAAATAACCAAATTTATAGAAGATTTCAAAGGTTTCCAGTTTAATATATATAAGGAATCCTCTTTTCTTATATATATATAACTGAAAATTTTATTCGTCAATTTTTTTTTTGTCTTTCAATGACGGGTACCCAGTGATCCTTCTCTATTTTCGAACTCCATCTTGTCACCCAATTTTTTTTTCTTTTTTTCCCGTCCAGACCACAGACCATGAATGTTTGGCGGATAGCCAAAACTGGCTCTTGCGCCATAAAACACCAAACCAAACCCAACGTAAATCAATTTTTTCTACATGCAACTGCATTGCAGTTTTCTAGTAATATAGCCTTTTTTCCCCATCTTTTTCTTTCAAATCATCAAATGGGAAAGTATTCGGGGAAATTTTGGCACCTAACCCCCAAATGTGGCACTCTGACTATTTTTTAAATATTTTAATGGATGGAAGTTGATTTTTTTAATGAATTTTATTTGACAAACATTTCAAAATTAACATTTAGGAATTATAAACCCTAGAAGATAACCCCCTAGAGATAAATTTAGACTATTTTGGATTATTGAATGTTTTTCGGTGTATATAATTGTTGTGTTTGAAAAAAACGCATTTTTTTTCGTTTTGGATTCAATATGAAGCAAAAAAACAAAAAAATTTTCTTCCAAAAATTTTTAACAAAATATTTTCGTGGGGAAAAAGAAAATTTTCCCTTTTTTAAAAATTTTCATTATTTCAAAATTTTTAAAAAATTGGGGGTTTAAAAAATTCAAAAAAAAAATTAACCCCTATTTTGGATTAAAAAGGAGGGGGTCAGGGGAAGATATGCAAAAATTAAAATAAATGAAGGAAATTTAATCCTCAGGGAAACAAAAAGGGAAACCCAAAAAATTTTTTGGGGGGGAATCTTTTACGGGAAAGGTTAAAAATAAATTTAGGGGCTATACAGTTTTTGGGGGGAAATCATCGACATGATGAGTGGGGGGTAGCTAGGCGAGTGCTCGTAAATTTGGCCGTTCTCTTGTGTTGGAGGGGTGTGGGACCCGGGGGCCGAAAAATGTCATTTACACGAAAACCAGGCTTAGGACCCTCGACGAAGCGTCAGAAGACCGCCACATCGCAAAAAAGCCCCGTACAGCCAACTGCTTCATCGCCGACCCCAGGCACAGGTAGCACCTTCACTAAGGGCCGTTTCCGAACCACGAAGGTGCCGGGTGAAGGAATTTGGGGATCGCGGCACCCGTTAATGGTGCTCTTGACGCCAACCCCTCGACGCCCCCATTTGGGGGGGTGCGCCCCGAGGGAAAAAGGACTGGCGGAAGGAACCAGGTCGTCTTTGTAGAAAGAAATTCAATTCAGCAGTGTGACTCGTGTTCGTGTGGAACCCGTGGTGAACGTTACAACCCTTTTCCCCCCTCCCCATGGGTGATGCATGGGGTGTCATTGCCTACAATACACGGTCACCCCTAGTATTGATCGTGGCACCATGACAGCCCAGCGTATCCATGAACCCTTTAAACCACATTTTCCATCATGCAACGGCTCCCGGGACCCTTTTTCCAAACAATACTAGCTTCATACAGCAAGGGGTGTCCGAAACCCCGCACTGTTACCACCCTTTTTGGGTCCCGATCCTCAGATTTGTCCCCAATCAGAATTTGGGTTTTTGGACGTGTTTGGGGGACCCAGAGTTTGAACGAACTAGAGGCAAGGTTACAGCAAATAGGGAAACGAAATGCCAAGCATAAAACAGAGTTTTGGGGCCCTAATACCGTTGTATCGCATCGTGCTTTCGCCTAGTGGGGTTCAGGTAAAAATCTCCATCCTTTTGCCTTTTCTCTGAAATAAATTATCCTTTTCTTTCAAAAATCATTTATCATATCAAAGTAGTCATTACGTATGTAAAATTTCGTTTCATTTTGACGTCTCCTTCTTGATGCACTAATTTTTTCGTCCATTAGTAAAATTTTTTTTCTATGATGTTTATTTCTTGTTTGAATAAATATGTTTAAAAATACATAATATATGCTCAATTTTAATTTCTTTTATTTTTATTGAAAAAATTTATATATTTTTATCCTTTTTTTTGTTAAGAAATATATTTAAATGTTGCAAAATTAATACATAATAGAGGTGTAAATTTATGTTATTGACCTTTATTTTCTATTTTTTAGCATTATCCGGGGAAACGAATTAAAAAATGTCCACTGTGTTGCGCTGAAAATATTGGTAGATTGGTTTGGCGCCTGTTAAAAAGGGTTTCCGACAAATTGGGTGGGGCTCGGGGAAACGACTAATGGCAGGCCTTTGCCTTTTATCCCCTTTAGCTTCTACGTTATATCAAACTGCACCAAGTACACTGGGGTTTCAAAACAACAACAATGTAAAAAATTTTGCAATGCCCGAAATTGCGAAAAAGGGCTGGAGATCAGTAGAGGGGAAAACGTAAGTCTGAAGATGGGGCAAATATCGGAACAAAAAATCAGAAGCGATTTTTGGGCGTACGCAAAACGCGTGACCCGGCGCGTAACGTAGAATGAAATGAGGACGGAGACGAAAACACCATATTCTCTAAGTGCCGTGAATGGGTTTAAAATGGCTAGAAGAAATCTTGGATGACTCCCCGTGGAAGAATGATCAAAAGCTGGAGGGGGGGCTTGTCACCGGGGCTGCAGGTTGGAATCAAAAAAAGTATCGTTTCGCCCCTTGGGAAAAAGCGTTAAAAACCAGGGGCGCTGTTAAAAAGGTTGGTGTGGCCCCCCGGGGACGACCTGCAGGGGAACCAAATTATACCCTCAGGCGAAAAGTTCGACGCAGTCAGCGCCTTTTGCCCGAAACCTGTACAGAAACGGGTCCAATTGCGGTTTTACGTGGCCAGCGCCCAAAAAAAGGGGGCCTTGCCTCTCGAACGCTCCCCCCGTTGAAAGTTCCCACCAAAGCCCCCGTTTCAGGGGGACGAGAGCAAAAAAACTGGACAACTGATAAATGGAGTCGTGTTCTCTTTAGGGATGAGATGGTTTGTACCGAAGCGTTCTCAAGCTTTTGTTTGGAGAGAAGGGCCCCGGTTTTACCCCGTAACATAAAGGAAAGACATGTTACGGGGTTGGGTTTTTTTGTCTGTTTGGATTTCTGAAGGGGGAACTGGTTTCCCCTTTTTTCGACGGGTGTCTGTCCGGGGATCGCTATTGGGGGGGTCTTCTTCCCCATCTCATCTTTTCCGGGGTCCCTTGGCCCGATTTCTTTTTATGGATGACAATCCCGGCCACATCGCACCTTGCTGTTGGGGGCTGCGGGAAAGTGAAGATATCACTGAATGTTGGGACGTGCCCCCCAGATTTAAATCCCAACGAACATGTGGGGGATGTTTTGGGAGACTGTATCACTAAATCACCCGGGTACAACCAAAAACCCCAAACAGATGTTGATTGAGGAATGGGCACCCTACCTCAAAAAATGTTGCACCAGCTGGTTCTGAGTATGGGAGACGGTGCAAAACAACCAGAGTAAGGGGGGGGAAAACCATATTAAGGCATCTGCTTGTTGTTCTTCCTGTTAAGACAATCATGAGTCAGTACTTACGTTCAATAAACTTTTTTTTTTGTTCATACCGTTTCGTTGTATTCCTTTTTCCGCGCCGTCTTTCATCCTTCGTACATAATACTCCCTCATTTAAATTTCGCCCCCAGATGATTTTTTTTAAAATTAGGAATAAACCCCGTGTTTAAGGTTTGCACACCAGTGTAGTTACAAGGTGGGGTTTTTTTAAAATAAAAATTTAAATTTCCTTTTGGGCATGGGTCTTCTATACATTTCTGCAAATATTATTTAACCGTTTGATTGCTGAAGAGTTTTCTTATATATATGCTAAAAGTGTGGAATGTGTGTGAAATGCGTAGTAACTTTCGGTATAAAATAAGCGCTTCGCTGCACTAAAACGGTTAAATATGAAATGGAAAATTATAAAACTTATCAAATTTGTTAAATAGTAATGACTAAATAATCTGAGACCCCGTCTCCCAGTTATTCTTCCTTTATTTATTACATAATTCAATAATAATGATTATTTATTTTAATTAAATAATAAATTTTAAGAAAATATATGAAATCGAATTTAATCAGTTAACAATAGAAACTATTGTACTTCTGAAATCCAAAAGAGAGTCACTATGGCTAACAGATATCTTATGGAATACGAAAACACATGAAATCGAATTTAATCAAAAGAAAAACAAAGGTTCTATTGTATAAAAGTCTTTTAAAATCAGTATTTAAAATCAGTTAATTAATCAGTATTATGTAAAATTTGGTCCATGTCTCGAACAGATGAGATCATGATAAGTATCTATGTGAAAGGAAGATTTTAAGATTTATTTTGGAGGAATTCAGAAAAATGGAACGTGGAGAAGATCAAAAATTTAGAACTCCCTCAATCATATAAAGAATCTGACATTGTTAACTTCATCAAAATACAACGAATTAAATGGGCAGGTCACGTTGTTAGAATGGGCGAAAACCACACCACTAAAAAAGTCTTCAATGCCCAACCAATCGGCACACGAAAAAGGGCAGGCCAAATTTTAGATGGATTGATGACATAGAAAAAGATCTCCTAGTTTTGAGAACTAAGAATTGGAGAACACTAGCAAAAGGAAGGCTGGCCTGGAAAAGGCTTCTTGAGAAGGCGAAGGCCCACCCTGGGCTGTCGAGCGACTGAGGAAGGAAGGAATAAATTTTAAAGTAAAAACTAATATTTGATCTATTCGTATTATACAAGTAAAAGTACAAAAAATCAACAAATTTACAAGTTAAAATAAGGATTTTAACTTATAATATGTTTCAATGAAAAAACTTACAAATTTTCTAGCATCTTTTTAAATTTTTGAGTTTTTAGAAAAATATTAATGAATTTTTTTTATCTTCTTAATTTTACTCCTTCAATAAATCGAGAATCTTTGAATAGAACTCCTTCGAATCAAATCATTCATACATCACCAATTTTTATAAATATATAGCTTTCGATTTTTTTATCATTTGCTCTTGATTTTTCTTAAATATCATTTTTTTTCAGTGCATGATTTCCATCAAACATCATGAAAGGATATTTCATCATTTAATTTGCTTTTTACAATCTTAATTTACTATTTTCTTGAATAATCTTAGTTACACTTTTTAGACTTGTTTCAAGTTCGCAATATGGCCGCGGTAGCCTAGTGGACTCGTAGCTGGCGTGTCATGAGTTCGAGCCTTGAATCGCTGAAGACCCGAGCCATGCAGAGGCCCGATGTACATTAAGTATGTCGAGGATCAAACGTCCTCCCGTTCGTGTGGTATGGTATTTAGTAGAGGGGGTGGCTGCTCTGGTGCCGTCATCGTCACGTGACCAAAATTTCGAGCTCCATCGTTAAAAGTGCGACGTTAATATTCACTCACTCAAGTCCGCAATATTTCAATAAATGTCTAATAATTAGAAATGTTAATTTTGTATTCTGTTTAATGTGGATTGATTGAATATTAACGTCGCACTGTTCAGCTACACTAGGGCTTTTGGCGACGGACCACGTAATTTTGAACCATGGTCAAGTGACGTGGATGACACCTGAGCTGGCACCCCCCTCTCCTAACTACCACACCACACCAACGGGAGGACGTTTCAGCTCTCGACAGATTTAACGTGCATCGCTGCCCTACACGACGGCTCGAACTCGTGACAAGGCAAGCCACGGTCCGATACCTATACCACTCGGCTACCGCGACGCTCTGTTTAATGTGGAGGATATTACGGAAGATTTTATCTCATTCTCCTAACTACGACGCCACAACACATTCGCAATAGCAAGACATTAGTTAATTTTATACACCATTGTTTCTCAAACTGGGGGTTGTGCCCACCTAGGGGGCATGATAACCCTGCGTGGGGGTCACGAGTAGGGTTTGCAGCAGCGGATCCCGAGATCCCGGGATCAAAATAACTAATTTCGGGATTTAATATTTGTCTGAATTACAGTAAGACCCCGCTTAACGCTGTTCCGTTTAGCGCTGTTTCGATTTAACGCTCTTTTATTTGAATTGTGGGATTCCCCGAAATAGCACGCAGCGTTAGGCTTCCCGATATCCGAACCAGTTTATATGTGTTTCTTCTTTCCTGAGTATTTTTATCGTTTCAAACATTTTTTGACGTTATTGTAAGTATAAATTTATACAATATAACGATTGCTGTAGTGACAAATATTATGATTTCTAGTTTTTATCACGGGGGATAATAAAAAACACGAAAATATAGCATAAAAAGAGCATTTCACTAGAAACTAAAATGCAAGTGATTAGAAGATTAGATACTGGGGAACATTAATCTCAAATTGGAGCTGCATTGAATTTGGCAATTTCAACAATAAGGACCATTCTTAAGAATAAAGAAAAAATACTGTCATCGCGGTAACTGCAACTACGACAAGCTCTACAACTAGAATTACCCGTTCTAGAAATAATACAATAGAGGAAATGGAAAAACGACTTTTTAAATGGATTGATGACGAAACTGAACTCAAAATGCCCTTAAGCCAATCTACCTTCTTGATAAAATAGAAGAAAATTGGAAATATATACAGAAGAAACTGAATGATCTGAAATGTAAACATACTGACTTAGAATTTTATTTATTTTTATATGCATATTCGTTTATTATGTTTCTATATTTGTAAGAAATAATTTTTTGTTTTATTGTTATAAAAAATAAAATTAATAAATTTAATAGTAAAATACTTGACCAATTTTCTACCCATCCTCCCCTAACCCCATTATTTACATGATGAGATAACCTCCTTTAACGCTGTTTCATAATACGCTCTACTTTGATGGAAAGTCTTACTTAAAGAACTTAATTCTTAGAAAATTTATGTTTTTTGTTTATGAAATATGAACGTAGAATTTTTTTGTGTGCATGTATAAGTAGTAAAAATATGCAGTTTTCCTTACTCGTTTAGGTGAACGTAACACAGATCTAAGTGGCTGACTGCAATACTTACACAAAAATATAAGCAATATCTTGTGACGTCTTCGATTGGGGTGAACCTCACCCTTCCATTCATTCTAAGTTTTATGGCTCCGAACAGGTGTGAGTGACAAGTGCACGTGTGTGACAAGTTCACGGGGCCATGGGGTCATTGTTTATTGTCTGACCTCGAGCAAACGCCGACACCCAGTCAAGGAGTTATAATGGTCAAAGAGAGCCGGAACCCATTGACAATAGGCGAAGCCTGTATGAAAGAATCCTGTCACCTCTGCCGGTGTCGAGAGAATGGAATTATAGAACCCAGGTGGTGTGATGGATAAGGGTGTTCAGAAGTTAGATAATAATTATGGCGCCCTTAGTTTCCAGACGGACCAGGAATGTATTTGTGTTTGCCGCACAAATAATACACGAATGTGGCTTTTGTGGCCTGCCAATGAGAAGAAACGAGGGGCGTGTTGTGGACCCGTCCCTGGTGTTTAAAAGGGGTTTTTTAGGAGACGGAAGAGAGAGCCCTGGATGGAAAAACTTGAGAGGAGCCCTGAAAAATAGGGATTGGTGAGGAACGAGAGAGGAGACGATGAACGCCGGTGGCGTTGAGAGTTGAGGAGTGCCTTTCGGGAAAAAGAATTGAACTCCCGTGAGATAGACTGTCTGCACCAGCTTGGCATATTTATTGGACTTTATTACTTCATATATAGTAACCTATGAAGCAAATAAATACTGCTTTAATTTTAAAATGAGGCTGTGACAGTTTTTCTTTGTTTTTGTTATCTACTCACGACGTTACAATCTCAAGAATAAATTTTGCCTACAGTTCCTTCTTCAATTTAATGCCGTTAGTGGATCGACTTGAAAGACTCGACGCTTCGAATCCCACTGCATTACTAACAGCTCCTGCAACTGGATCATCTATCTTTCAATTGAAGTAAAACATTGAAATTGTAATTCAATAACTTTATCAATTTACACACAAAAACCATTAAATGTACCAGAAGAACGATAAAGTTATCAAAGAGGGATATGCACTAATGCAGCCTATTAGATTTGGGACACTGTCATCAAATATTTAAAAAGAAATGTCTCTCTTTTGAAAATGAATAGAGATGGTGTGCGACATGGTCGATCTTCGTAGACCCTGTCGTAGGGTTTCAGCGTAAGTTAGAGGTGTGGGATTCTCGAAATGGTGAGACATTTTAGAACTCTTAATATGACTTTTATTAAGAATTTAACTTAGATATTGAACAAACTTATATTAAGTGAGAATAAACCAAAATACGTAGTCTGAATTAACACAGATCGCGCAATTAGATCACTTATCAATATAATTATACTATATCCGCCTACTCTCAATCTCAATAATATATTCGCGTTCAGAATATAATCTTCCTACCTTGGTTGAATACTCAACGTCCAATCCACTTTGGATATTTCTCTAGGCTGGCGTACAATGATATGTACCTTGGTTGAATGGCTAGATTGTGTCTTGATTCTAGGTAAGCCGTCAGTCAACACTTCTATCTTCTCTGAACTGAACTTTCTCTAAATTGCCATCTCTCTCACTAAAACTTCTATCCTTTTAAAGGTTATCTTATTTGCATCTAGCCTTCGTTTCACTCCTTGGATTTGGGTTGGAAAAGATTTGCCATTAATCGTGGCCGTCAAAGAACACAGAGGTTATGTTAGAGAAAGGACGCGTGAGATGTCACAACGGGGTGACTTCCTGAAAAGAATGTACTCCTGTTTAATGACGATAACACTTACTAGTATAGAATCCGAACGAGCATTTTCTTCGGCAGGGCAATTTGTAACAAAAATAAGAAGCCGTTTGAACGACGAAACGCTAGACGAGATGTGTTGTTTAATAGCTTATTTACAGAAACACAAGAAAGGAAGAAATATTTTTTTTTCAGTTTCCTTATGTACTATTTTTATTTATTTTTTTATAGATGAATTACGTTTTTTTATTCGTTTCAATAAAATTAATATTAAACCAATTTTTTTAATTATATTTTCAGTTTTATTATACAATGTTAACTGTACTAATGTGTAAGTATTTTTAATAAATAGTTCAATTCTAGGATAATGTGATCCCGGAAATATAGGACTGGATTGCAAACCCTAGACGCGAGCATATCGAAAAGTCGAAAATAAAAGATTATTTAAAAAAATATTAATTTATTGAAAAGAAGCATATTTACATTGATATAATATACTTATAAATGTATCAATACTGCACAATGTATTTAATAATTAACTTATCAACACTAAGTTAAAAACAAGCTGAGAGAGAGAATGTATATATATATATAATATTACTAGTGACTTTTCCATGGGTTTGTCACATACAAATTTTAATATTTATCTTGATAATTTTTACTGTTTATAATTAAAGTCTCATATCGTAGCTTTAGCGTTATAGTGCATTATTATTGCATTCAATACATTGTTATTATACGGAGGAGGACGCGATGAAAATTATAATTGAAAATTGAGTCACAAACGTTGAAATTTTGAGAAGCACTGTTATACACGCAGTTGTTGTTGTGTGTGTGTGTGTGTGACCGATGATTTTATAATTTTAATTATTCAAATTTATTTATATAAATAATGCATGCTTTCAAATGCGATTATTTTCCTATAGAAATTCTGGGTGACTGAGTGAGTATTAACATCGCAATGTTCTGCTACACGAGGGCTTTTGGGGACGGACCTCGTAATTTTGAACCGTGTTCAAGTGACGAGGACGGCACCTGAACTGGCACCTCCCTCTCCTAGCTACCACACCACCGGGACGACGTTTGAGCTCTCGACAGATTTAACGTGCGTCGCATCCCTACACGGTGGATCTTTAATGGTAGTGGGCTCGAACTCGTGACAAGCCAGCCACGATCCGATACCTTGACCACTAGGCGACCGCTGCCACAAGAAATTCTGGAGTTATTTCTGAAAATTTTAAAAAAGAATTTTTTGAAAAAAAAAATACCAAATGAAATATAGGTTCGAGTACTCTATTATTTTTTAAATTTTATTATACTAAAATCAGTACTATTGTCATTTTTGAATTATTTAAATATATTTGGAGTTATTTCATTCACACACACTTTTCAGTTTTATAGTGTTAATAAGTTATGAACCGTTTGGAACTAATTAATTTTTTTAAAAATGTATTGTTTGTTGCAAAAGATTAAAAATTCAAATATGAAATAATTTCAAGCTATTAAAAAAATTTAATTTTCAAAATTAATATATTATTAAACTTTTAAATGCGAGGAAAATTTTGCTTTACAACTAGGAAAATTTGCTTCTAAAAATTATACTGCAGAGGAAATTTAACTGATACCTTTTTCTCGCACAACTGATTTAATTTAAAATGGAAAACTTTTTTTGCAGATTTAAAATTATAATTAAAGGGAACTTAATTATTTTTAAGTATTAATTATTAACTGATTATTTATTGATTAATTATTTGTTTATTAATTAGTTAATAATTTGTGTTAAATAATAATATAATTTTAATATAATTCTTATTTGCCAAATATTATTTTTTAGCAGACGATTTATTTTGTAGCTTACTTTTTGGCTAACGAAAATGTTTTCATGGCAATAGAATAGAATTTCAGTTAGTTAATGTGCTGTGAATAAAATGTTGGTTTTGAAAGCTATTTTGAATTAATATTTGTCTCATATTTACCACAAATTCCATTAAACTGACTCACATTCTCTACTAATAAATCTACAAAACTGATATTTTTATAATGATTGTTCTAGATTGAGCCACAGAAATGATATCTTCAAAAATTCTTAGTTTGGGAAGTAATGGAAAATGTTACTTTGCGTAAGACCCTACGCTTCCCCTGCTTAGGGACATGCAGCAAAGGCTCATATTAATTACAGTCGAACTTCTATACAACAAACCTGTATATTGCCAATTTTTCTATATAGCGAACTTTTTCCTGGAACCTTGAACATTTCACGATTTTCTTCGTAAAATAACATCTTTACAGCGAAGTGCATTTTCTATATAACGGACCTTTTCTTTTGGGATTCAATTTTTGTTCTCCCTACTTTTAAAGTATTTCTGAAAAAATTTCAAGTTATACTCTCTTTAATACATTTTACGGTGGTCATAAATCTTGAACTGATTTTATTAGATCCTAACTCGCCGAGAATAGAGTTCTAGAAGTTTCATCCAAGAAGTGCGACCAGTAACCCCCATTGCCCAGTTCACTAGAAACATCGATATCCTCTTTCACCCTCAGTGGAGTTGTCCCGTGTCCCCGAATTCTAATTATAAAATGATGTATGTCTAATATTACTTTTATGCTTTAAATTATGAAATTCATTAATTTTAGTGTAAAATTATTTTCTTGATATTGAAAATACAGTGAATACTTCGACATTCTTTTCTCTTGTTTTCCTTGCAGTTTTTCTTTCTTTTTGGATGGGTAAGATATATAAAATAAGCATATATTAATTTAAAAAAAGGTGTGAATAATCACTTCTTTTAATACATAGAGTTTATGAATTTAAAATTTGTTTTATGTGGCTTATAAAGTATATTAAAAGATGAACCTCTCTACATAACGAATTTTCCATATAACGAACTTTTTTCTGGGGGATTTAGCGACTTCATTACATGGGGGTCCGACTGTATTTAGAAAGTGCTCAGAGTTTAATTGTGTGGCAAATTCTTAACGCTCGCTGGTTTATGAGGAATGTAGACCTCAGAGTTGCGAGTAAAGTACCCACTATTAGACAAACAACAAGGAGAAATGCTACCAACTTCTTTAATAAAATTGACAACTGTGGCAATAAATCGAGATCACTAACATCGAAAGACCTACTCCTGATCTTATTTCCACAGACCTAGATCAATCCTAGTTGATCCTGCTTTTCTTTAATTCCTAATTAGGCTCTTTTTAACCAAATTATTTTTCTTTTAATTCCTAAATTATCTCTATTTTCTACTCAATGATTGGTAGAGCTTCTCACCTAAAATTAAATGCAAAAATAGCTGACCTCTTTGTTCAGCCATCCACAGAAACTCCACTCGGTACCAAGTTATTTTAACTTTTTACATCTATATATTTTCTCTCTTTACTCGGACTCCTTTACTGTAAACGGATTGGTTATGCATCTATCCTCCCACTCCCATCACGAAAAGAAAAAAAAAACTTTTATAAGTCAAGATTTTTTTTACGAAATTTTATTTTAATTTTATTTGTATTTGTAAATTTATTCATGTCAAAGTTATTTCTCTTTTTACTTTAGTAATTTTTTTTTTTAATTTTAAATATTATTTTTTTAAAAGGGCAATTTGAAAGCGTTTTAAGGTATCCGACTACGTTCAGAACCGTGATTTTAAAAAAGCGAATAAATGGATAATTTTCATGATATCTAGTGTCACTCAGATTTAAATACATGCATAAAATTGTTTTAAGGACATTTTGCCAAAAAATAAATATTTAAGTACAATATTTTGGCAAAAAATTAACTTAGAATAATCTTTTAAAATGTTCTCCTCCTGTAAAAAATGTTTCTATTATAATAATATTTTGCATGTATATATCTCAGAGACCTCTGTACAGAGGCTCAACTAGAAGTTTTGAAAAATTCACATTATTTTCAGAGTTACTACCAATTGAAATAATTATTGGCATTTTTTTTTTAAAATTGCTCCCCTCTGTTGTCGTAAAATATGGATAAACCCACTTCTAAGTTATATATTTCAAAAATTCTAGTCGAGCCTTTGTAGAGAGGTCTGAGCTATACACAGGCAAAATATTATCATAATAGAAGCATTTTTCACAAAAGAAGAACATTTTTTGAAAAAAGATTATTCTAAGTTAATTTTTTGCCGAAATATTGTATTTAAATAACTTTTTTGTCAAAATATCCTTAAAACAATTTTATGCATGTATTCTAATCTAAGTGACACTAAATATCATGAAAATATCCATTTATGCGCTTTTGCAAAATCACGGTTTCGAACGTAGTCGGATACCTTAATGCCGCCCAAAATGTCCTGAATGGAGATGAAGGTTCTGTGAAGAACTAAGTGAAGAACCCTCCCCACCAAGCTACAAACTACAAACTTAACGTAAAGCTTTGTTTATTACAAACGAAAATGTTAATTGAATGCAACAGTCCTGACCCTAGCTCCAGCAATTTAATTTTAATTTAATGGTCACAATCATTTCTTTTAATTCTTATTTAATTTTTATTTACTATCTATTTAATTTTTATATTTTATTTAATTTCTCTCATATGTTTAATTATTTTACTATACTACCCCTCAATCATGGCAAATCATCCTCTAATGCTCAACAATAACCTTTAAAATAGGGATTAAGACCTCATTAGAGAGCACGTGTCGCAATAACCATTCAACCATTCAGTCCTGATTGTGACAGCTCCTGGAGGTATCCTTTCCCCTCCTGCGCACGCGCATTTGGCTCTTTGAGACATCTTGTTTTCCTTACAATCAGGCTCTTTCCAAAATTTTGCCGATCACTGCGGTAATGCGATAGTAATACAAACGAAAAATCTAAACATGAATGCATTGTGTGCATTTTCTACTTATTCTATACCTCAAAAAAGAAGTAAAACAAAATAACATATTAGGGTAATTAATTTTAAAAACTCTGTCTGGAAATATGTTGACACGGTTTTGTTGAAACACATCATCTCTGTTGAGAGACAGAGAGGGATTTTCAATCAATATTCTGGATGGTTTTTTCTCCTCTTATACTTAAAAATACGCACGACGCAATTTCTACGGAGCACAACAAGTGGGCGTGTTGCTATGGCAACTTGAAGGGAGGAAGGGATGGGAATGGGGGGTGGAGGATAGGATGTGGATGGGACAGAATAAAGCTCTGAAGGATCAAGACCCCAGACACGATCGATATTTGGCTCCCCCCTTCCCTCTCTTCCTGGAACTTGGAATTGCGAAATAATTCTGAGAAAGGATGTCGGGAGGCTTCGCTCACTAGAATAGAAAGCGCTCCAAGCAACAGGTTCCGAAAATAGAATCGATTCAAATTTGAATAAAAATGTTCCTTAAAATGCACTTAAAAGCGCTAAAAACTGACCGAAAGTGTTTTAAAATGACTTAAATATATCATTCAGTTTGAAGAATTGATGAATTAGGAGTAGCAGTTCTAAAATAAATTATCGATTTTCCGTGGTATAGCAACAGGTCGGAGAATTCTCGGAATTTATTGTTATTTTTATCTCGGAAATGGCGGAGTCGATCGATATGAAGGAGAAGATGAATTAGCTTTGATTTTGATGTTCGCCATGAATGGAAGATACTTTCGCGCTACATCGGGAAAGACATTTTAAAATCTTTTAAAAATTCAAAAATAATTTTAAAAATATATAATATTTAGAAAAAGATTTAAAAATGAAATTGGCTCAACATGGTAAACAAATTATTAAAGAAATTCTGAATTTTTTTTTTGAAGTTATGAAAAGAACAGTAGGAAAATTAATAATATTTGGAATCTATCACTTAAAAGATGATAAATATTAAAGGGACATGGTACGATCTACACAAAAATTTTTTAATTTAATGATTTTCATAATTTTTTTTGGCATAAAAAACTAATCATTCAGTTTTGTAAGCGAAAACTTGAAACTTATGAAGTGATTTTAAAATGCTACTCCTCCTACAAAAATTGACGTACATATATGAAATTTGATTTACAAGTACGTCAAACTATGTATAACGAAAATTGGTATTCGTACAATACTTCTTTTTATGAATGCTCATTGAAAATTCCTTAAAAAATGTGTAAATTCTAAATTCAATTATTTTTTAAAAATAAGTATCGCTTTGATTGAAAAATGCATACCAACTTTTATTCCATGTACTATTAGCAACAAGTGAAAAAAATTTCCAAGTATTAGGAACAATAGAAAAAATGCCTTAACATTTAAATGAAGTCAAACCAGTTATTTTATCTTTCTGAGAAAAGTCAGTTTAAAGTTTTGAATTGCCATTGGGATGTGAATAAAAACGAACTTAAAAGTTATCACAACTTAGCGTTTTTTAAACTTCGAGCTTTCAAATTTTGTGAGAGTATAGAAAAGTATATAAAAATAATTTTGGCAAAAAAAATTAGATTTGAATTTTTGACCAATTTTTGTCAATAGAATTGTATTGTGTCTTCTTAAGGTATTCGACTACGTTCGGAACCATGATTTTCAAAAAACGCATAAATGTATAATGTTCATGATATTTATATTTAGTGTCGCTTAGATTAAAATGCATGTATAAAATTGTTTTAAGGACAATATGACAAAAAATTATTTAAATACAATATTTTGGCAAAAAATTAACTTAGAATAACCTTTTTTTCCAAATGTTCTCCTTTTGTAAAAAATGTTTCTATTGTATTAATATTTTGCCTGTATATAGCTCAGACCTCTGTACAGAGGCTCAACTATGAGTTTTGAAAAATTCACATTATTTTCAGAGTTACAACCATTTGAAATAATTATCGGCGTATTTTCTTAAAATTTCTCCCTTTTGTTTTCGTAAAACATGGATAAACCAACTTCCGAGTTATGCGTTTCAAAAATTCTAGTTGAGCCTCTGTACAGAGGTCTGAGCTGAATACAGGCAAAATATTAATACAATAGAAGCATTTTTTACAAAAGGAGAACATTTGGAAAAAGTTATTGTAAGTTAATTTGTTGCCAAAATATTGTATTTAAATAATTTTTTTTTGTCATATAAAGTCCTTAAAACCATTTTATACATGTATTCTAATCTAAGTGACACTAAATATCATAATAATTATCCATTTACACGCTTTTGCAAAATCACGGTTCCGAACGTAGTCAGATACCTTAATAAAATATTTATTTTAGTTATCAATAATAAGAACCGACTCTATAACATGAAAAGGACTTAAAACTTAAAAGGAAAAAATTAAATTATTTTTGATGTATTAATTCTCCTTTATTACCATTAGGGATTGCAATATGGGACCAAAAGTTCAATCTTAATCTTTTAGATCTTAATACCGGGATACTGGTTTTAATACCAGTAGTAGAAATTTTAGAAAAAGAAAGAAAACACAGCTGTTCCTTTGTTTTATTTGCCAGTTTTATTAGAGAGATTAAATATCACGAAAAATAATTTGTAATTTATAAATTATAACAGTATGTAAAGAATCACAAAAAAGTAAAGGAACATCTTATTTATTTTAATCACAACAAAATGTAATTATCACTATTTAGTCTGTGGTACTATTACAAATTCTTGAATTGTGATCTTAAAAAACATAATGCATCAGTTGTACTGTCATTAAGTCTGGAATGTAGTTTTGTTCAAAAAAATACCAGCTGCCGAAAACGCTCTGTCGGCATCTACACTAGTCGGTGGTACTGTTAGCAAGGGACCGTGGGTAACCTAGTGGTTAGAGCACCGGACTTTGGACCGGAAAACCTGGGTTCGATACCCGTACCGTCAAATACCCTCCGAGTACACGCGGAGCACGTGCTCGTTAAATCAGTGGGCCCGAAAGTCTTGTGGGCTGAATCGCGCGTGCAGGAAGCTGGAGAAAATTTCCCTCCAATTCAGTTCCATGCCTAAATTGTGGAGGTGGAGATAGGTAGTGTCGCCATCTATCGTTCCTTCGGGAATTTCTCCGAGTTAAATCGTATTGTCACCTGTATGGTGCTCAAGGCTAAAATCCAACGACAGGCGTACATCTAGCCCATTGCCACGATGAATTTCGTGGCTCTCGATCTGACTATGTCAGACAGGTGGCATGAGCAACAACAAAAACTGTTAGCAATACGCGGTATAGTTTTTCCAAATATTTATCTTTAAATCTCACACTCAACTTTAAATAAATAATTTCTCTTCGGATGGTTTTGGGTACAAGCTGATTTCTGTATTATATTTTGATTTGTTGAAATTTTTCTTGTTATCGTTAATATTTCCTTTAATTGCCTTAATTTTT
This sequence comes from Trichonephila inaurata madagascariensis, assembly GCA_019973955.1. Lineage (NCBI taxonomy): Eukaryota > Metazoa > Arthropoda > Arachnida > Araneae > Nephilidae > Trichonephila > Trichonephila inaurata. Next base: position 124,571 of record BMAV01023496.1, read on the forward strand.
CCGTTAATTAAATTCCTTTTCACTATCGACATTAGTGTCATCCTTATCTTCGATAACTGTATCGAATTCTTTTGAGTGTGAATAGGTTTGTGTGTTTAAAAGTTTTAAGAAAATTTACTATAAACTTGGGTTAAATTTGATTTGGTAGTCTATATTTTCTTCTTTTTCATTTTCATTTTTAAAACTATTATAATTATGTAAATACCGTAAGACATTTTCTATTTCGGTATACCTTTCTTCTGTGAGATTTTTCTATGTAATATATAAATCTTTAGATAGAGGCATGTGTACTGTTCTTTCAGTGAATGCAACATAAAATTTACTTTTGAATTAGTGTTAATAAATTAGAATCTCTCCGACATAATGCCTAGCCAGTTTTATTGGAAGTAGAGTTGATACTATTATGGATATTAAGTCGAATTCACTATCAGAAAAATTTAATTTGCAGGTTTAAGTCGATCATTGCTTTTTGGATTGCATTTTCCAATTTCAAAAATCGTTTCAACATTAGGAGCAAACTGCTCCAACTTGTTTTAGAATCTAATATTAACATATGTTCTGTTTCTAGTAAATACCAAAAAACGGTATTTAAACTTGTGAATACCGGTATTACAAAATTGTACAAATGGCTCAAAATACCGGTATTCGGTATCCCGGTATAGCAATCCCTAATTACAATATATCATTGTGGTCACGAACTCATTCCTGAGTGTCAAGGGTTCAAGTCCTGGTGCCACTGGAGACGTGGCGTGTTGACGGGGCCTGATGTATGTGTTAAATCTCTTCCTGTTGGTGTAATAATTAGGAGGGAGAGTGCCAGCTTGGATGTCGTCCTCGTCACTTGACAGAAGTTCAAAAGCACAAGGTTCGTCACCAACAGCCCTCGTGTTGCTTTATGTTGCACGTGAAGAAAACTCTCACTCAAAATGTCATTGTGGAAATTATTATTACATTCAGCGATCATAAATTGCACACATTTAATTCTTAATTACTTAAACCTCATGAACTTAAGTACCATTAAATCCCAATTGGCACTCCTTTTTACTGTTGAAAACCTTTAAATTACAAGAAAGGGGGTATAATCAGGATTGTAGACAATTTTTTTTAAAAATTGGTATGAGAATAACGCGTGAGCAAAAGTGTAATTTTTAGGTTCAGTTGGCCTCTAATATATATATACAGGGTGGTCGCGAATTCATGGTACAAACTTTAAGGGTAGATACAGGACTGTATAACAATCATTTATTGTATAAGAATCTATGGGGCAAGTGAAGCGGTGAGGCGCAAACAAGAGAAATGAAAGAAAAGAGAAATGGAGTTATCGGTTTGTCACGTTGCCGGTAGGGGGCAGTAGATGTTTAGCCGCAGTTCAACGTAATGCATCTCAGTAGGAAAATGCGCCATTCACAATTATGCTGACTGAACTGTTGCTTTGCATCCGAAACTGTTGTTTTGTTAATTATAACGCACATTTGCTTGGTTTCCATGGTCGTGCTGCCGTCCATAAGCGCTGATCCGTTGAGTTGGTGCAAGGCACTTCGAGATTGGATCTTAGAGGGTTGGAAACAAATTGTCTCCATAATGATGTATCAATGTTCAATCTTTAGCAGTCAGACGGCAGTGTCTGTGTTGGTGTATGCTTGGATAATACCTTTTGCCAGAATGCATTGTGACCAGTGACATAACGTACACCCCGCATTGTGGGGGATAGGATTCTAGGGGCCCAAAGCCTGACTGATGCCATGTACGTAACCTTTGTAATATCCGGCTTGGGACCCAAACCTGACTTTGCAGGAGGGCCCTAATTGTCTCCGCTACGCCACTGATTGTGACTACAATAAAGTTTGGTAAAAGTGGAATTTTGGTCGGAATGTTTCTCGCGGTATGCATTAGGACCATTGATCCTAATTCATGGTAAGCTCAACACCGACTCCTACTAAAATATTCTAGATAAAAATGTTCTTCCTACGCTTTCGCAATTTTACGAGTTAGATCATTACTTCCAGGATGGCAATGCCTCTTGTCATGCTTCTAGGTCCACCATAGATTAGTATTAGTATAGATTAGCATGATGATAACGGGGTGGAAGGATTAGATTGCCTTTGCCCAGACTTGAATTATATAGAAAACCACTGGGACGAGTTGGAGCGCCGAATTAAGGGGTGAAGCAACCATCCAAAATCGGTGAAAAAACTTACATGTTTTCTCCAAACCGAGTGGAATAAAATACCATTGTCCATCATTCAAACACTTGTTGGAAACATACCCTGGTGGTTAAGGCTGCAGTTGCTTCAGATAGAGGCTCTACAAACTATTGAATATGAATAAATATTGCTTCTCTTTTATCACAGGTATCCAATTATTTATTGGTTTATATATATTGAAATTGCTACACCATGAGACATAGAGGATACAAACGTCAAATTCACGTGAAAGGAAGAAGATGAAGTGAATATTGTTAGCATCTCAGTGCATTTGAACGACGCTGGAAAGAGAAACTGTATCTTAAACTCAGTTTAAAAGGAATGTAAGCAGCGTTGGTTGTTTGAAAAAAGCTCGTGTTATGCTCTTATAAGCAGGAGAAATGGCTTTCAGCACGTGTTAAAATTCTATAACGAGATTATTGTAGCCTATGGAGAATATGGTGTATCGTTCCACGATTTCCAACGACTGTCATGCTAAGGTAAAAACTAAAGTTTTCGAAGGGTTACTGTGACCGCTATGCTAGATTTCAATGACTTCCGGCCACTAATATTCATGAAAACAAGCGTAGTCTCAGGCTGCCCTTGCAGAATCGTACAGCCATATATCCCGGAAATTGAGTCCAGAAGGGGGTTTGTTTGAAACACCACAAGTATCCACATGGACAGTGCGATGACATCTAGAGCTGCATGAACTGTCTTCACGGCAACAATTATTGTGGCTTTCCTTCACACTGTAGCATATAGACGCAAGGTAACCGTGTAGCACCCAACAATAAAACTGGATACAGAAGTACTACCAACTTGTCATTGCAGATGAATCCTGGTACTGCGCGCAGCATTATGATGGATGTATCTATGTCTGGAGGCACTAAAGAGAACTCACGTAGCGTGCTTGCATTCGATATCGCTATATGAGCCCCTAAAACTGGTTCTACCGAATATCGTCATACGTGATGTGGCAGTATGTGTAGCCGTTAGGGGGTACAACAAGAGCACTTTTTTGCCCATCGTCGGTGATTTGAACAGCTGGAGTTTCATTTCTTGTATCTTAAGGCCGGTGTCTATGCCTGTCTTTGAGGACTGAAAACTTTTTCAAGACGATAAAGCAAGGCCAGAATGTTTCCCGTCTTGTCCTGACCAACCGCGTCACAAAGGGTTCTCTATTGTTACCGTGGCCAACACGAACTTTTCAGCCCTGAAAACAGTTGTCCATGGGTTTCTGAGAAACTGGACCATAACTGTTTTCGATTGAAGAAGAATGGTGTAGACTCGAAACAGCATGGAGTGACTTGTCCGTATCTGTCGTTCAAACTTAGTTCGACTCGATGTCTAACCGCATTACATTCGTTTTAACTGCCAGAGGCTCTGCATACCCCAAACTGCTTACAAATTTAATTTAGTTTCTTCTTACCGGGCTGTGTATACGCAATAAGTAAAGTTTGTTATTTTTTTCTATCTGATAATTAATATTTAATTTAAAATTTTTGCGAAATGATTATGTGTGGATCTATAAAACCATCCATGGAATTCTTAAAAAGTTTATTATTATTTTTTTCATTTCTATTTAATTAATCAAAATTTAAGATGCTTGGTTGATTAAACATATGTGAGTAGTAATTTTATCAGTTTAATATGCGTACAATATGCATGTATAGTTAAATATGCATGTATATAAAAAACATTTCATTGTACAAGTAAGGAAAATATGGTATTGTTATCAAATTGATTGTTGAATATGGCAATTATTTTATTAATTTTAATACAGCAATAATACTGCTTTGTTTAAATAAATTCAAAGTACTATTCTGTTGTTCATTTTTTTAAAAACCGGTTCTTCGTTATTTATCTTTATAGTCCTGTTCTAAGAATATATTTTAAATGAGTTCTATCCATAAACTAAAAAATGTTTGCATAAATATTCAAAATCTTCTTAATTCAACAAAAATAGCATGCCAACTCATGGAACTGTAATATTCGCTTTTATATTTTGTCCATATATTATATTCGTAAGTAGTTTTTTTTTCGTTCCTTTAAGAATATCATTGTTTCACATATTTCAAGTGAATAATTAACATTCGACATACTATTTTCTAACAAGATTTCTAATGGGAATGATAAAATATGTATGAACACGTTGTACGTGATGTGTTAAAAGGCATATTTCAAGATTTCGCTATTTTCTATAATTTATAATTTGTAATAGAAAAAGGTGTTAAAACATATGCTTCAATCCCAGATCGAAATACAGTCAACTCTTTTTTTTACACGGTAGATCAGTGCTTCTCAAACTTTCCAAACTTACAACCCAATTTTCAATCATAATTTTCATCACCCCCCTTCCTCCATATAACAATGTATTGAATTCAATAATAATACACTTTGGTATAAAACTACAATACGACTTTAATTATAAACTGTACATATTATTAATATTAGTATTAAATTTTGTGTATAGTTTTATGACATGTGATCATAAGGTCCCTGATAATTATTAAACTTGTTCTTAACTTAGTACTGTTAACTTAATTACGTTGGGCAGTACTGATACATTTATAAGTGTGTTATATCAGTTAAATCTGTATTTTATTTTTTATTATGTCAGAATGTTTTTTGTTTTGCTTCCTTTCAATAAATTAATAACTTTTTATAAATAATCTTTTGTTTTCGACCTTTCGATGTACTCGCGCCCCCTTGTAGGGTTATCCCTCCCGGGTTTCCCCCCACAGTTTGAAAACACTTTTAAATGTTCTTTAAAAAACTGTTAAAAAAAATGTGTAAAAATACATGCGATATAGGTAAATTTGGGGATATTACAATTGAAAAAAATGTGTAAGATGAAAAATTTAATTTTTTCCCCCAAAACACTGTGCAAAATAAGTAATGGCATGTTATTTTAAAAAAACAAAAAATTCTTTTTTTATTAAAAAAAGAAATTTAATTGTGTACAGTAAAAATTTAGTCTGTAAGTTTATTGGACTATTTATAAAACTATTTAATACCACTATTCACATCGCTACTTGATAACAAGCGTTGAACTGGTTCAAAAATGAAGAATTTCGTTCGTTATTAACGGCATGTTTTTTTGTTTTATTTTGTTGTTGTTACAAAATCTGTTATTAGTAGATGTTTTCTTGGTTTCTCAAGCTGCTATGAATTTTGATGTTCCTTACACAAAACGGGGGAAAATTGAAGCTTTAAAGCACGCTTTATGTCAAGATCATGAGTAAGAAAATGTTGTTCAATATTTGTAGCAAATTTCAAGTTCTTGTGAATTAAATCAGCTGTTAATAGCTTAATTTCACCTTTGACTTCATCCGTATCAATTTCTTTATTGTCATAAACTGTAATAAATTCGATCAAATCGTCTTCATCCAAAGAACATGAATCCCTAAATTTTTTTTTTAAAGTTAGAATAAAAAAAAGTGTAAAAAATAAAAACGGTTTAAAATTTAAGTTCCGTGATTTCAAAATCTGTGAAAAAGACAAAAGAAAAAAAAGGGGTTTAGATATAATTAAACAACTATCAATGTGTTGAATTTTTTAAAACTGAAAAAACAAAAATTTTTATCCGTTTTAAAAAAATTTAAATTGGGGAAAACCCAAAATGCTACGTTCGGGAAACCCTGATTTTAAAAACCGAAAGGGTAATTTTTCATGATTTTAGTTTTTTCTTAGATTAAAAACATTTTAAAATTGTTTTAAGGACATTTTGGAAAAAAATTTTTTAAATACAATACTGCAAAAAAAAAACAGAATAAATTTTTTTTAAAATATTCTCCTTTTTAAAAAATTTCTATTATAATAATATTTTACCTATAAAAAGCCAAACCTCTGTACAGAGGCTCAACTATGATTTCGAAAATTCAAATTTTTAGAATTACAACCAATTCAAAAATTATCCGGGTTTTTTTTTTTTAAAATTTCTCCCTCTGTTGTCGTAAAACATGGATAAACCCATTCTAAGTTATATATTTCAAACATTCTAGTTTAGCCCTGTGAGATTGAGCAAGACGGCAAAAAATTTTATAATAGAAGCATTTTTCACAAAAGGAGAACATTTTGAAAATGGGTCATTCTATGTTTTTTTTGTCAAAATATTGTTTTAAAAAATTTTTTTATTGTAATATTTTTTTTTAAAAAAATTTTTTATATACTTTTTTAAATCTAAGTGACACTAAATATCAAAAATATTATCCATTTATACCTTTTGAAATCACGGTTCGAACGTAGTCGGTACCAACTTTTTGTAATTCACTGCGAACTGTAATTCACTGAACTAGACATCTTGCACAATTTTTTGACATAGTCTCCACCGACATTGAGACATTTATCACAGCGTGAAATCAGTTTGAAGAAACCACTTTGGCAAAACTTGGTGCCCTCCGATGCAAATAACTGTCACACATCCTACTCAAATTCAGTATTGTTTTGGAAGTTAGGTCCCAAGAGTGTGACTTTCTTTTCAGGAAACAGGTGAAAGTCCGATGGGGGCAATGTTGTTTTCATTCGTAGATGTGGAAAGATGCTCACTTCGATTTTCATTTTCCACAGTCTGCCTTCCTTCTCTGAAAATGCAACATCAGCGATCAACCGTTTGATGAGATATGACTGTTTCCCTATAAATGGTCTGTAGTTATAGTTGGATGACGAACATCACATGTCTATTCCTACCGGATAACTGCAAGCACTTCTATTGGTGATTACATTGCCAATACATGTCCATCTGCCATCGTGATTTGTACTCGAATAACCTCGAGCTATCCATTCTGCTCAGGGACGTCTTAAGACTTCTTTAGGCCCTGGGCCCTACGCAAAAGTAGAGCCTGGGCCTCTACAACAATGTAACACAAATGTAAACCCCACCTATGACCCTTACAGTAGACATATTGTCAAATATTCCTTCAAACAATAACCCGAAACAAATAACGTGCATAATTTACAATCGCACAAACCGACTCGACCGACTGCCGCTTTTTGACTGAATCAGTAATGAGGGTGTTTGATGATAGGCCTAGGCCTATACATGGACAACGATCATCACATGTAGCCAGTTGACATATCGTCCGAAATTCCCCAGTTTTCCGGAGAATACAACAGGGAATAATATTTGACCGTTGAAATTATTCAAATCATGATCTTATAAAGGCTGAATCAAGAACGAGACAAGGCTCCCATTGTGACTGATGCCCGGGCCTATTTGGCCAAGCCTTAAGACGTCCCTGTTTCTGCGGCAGTTCTCTCTTCTTTGATGCTCTGCGCATGCGTCATTCCTTCCTGTGCGGATATTCCTTTCGTCGTTGAACCAGCAATGGATGTGGTTTTTTACGGCGACTTTTTTTTTTTCTTTTCATCTTGTTTTTCCTCTTGTGAAAAAAACAAACTAAATTTACTTTTGGAACGTCCCTCTTATGTATTATTGATTTAAAAAAATCTACTTAGCATTCCTGTCACTTTAATAGAAATTTATATCTTTTATATATTTTAATTTAACAGTTATCCAAGTAAGTAAAATAAAACAGAAACTGATTGTCCCTTTTACTATAAGGTCAGACTCCTTCCTTTTCCTGTTTTTTTCCCTTAAAAAGTGAAGGAATATTACTATTCTCATTTTTTTATGTTGTAGGCTATGCAATTAATTAATATAATAATTCTGAAAGCCAATGGGAAACCTGTGAAACACGAAGAATTGGTTGATCACAAGGCGTATCGTCTCTTACACAGAAGATTGGCACCAATGAAAACAACAGACATCCCAGATTCAAAATCACCTCCCACCACTTCTCTATCAAGAAATAACACTGATGAGTTGTCAAGATATGAGATGAGACGAGCTTTGCAAGTTGATATTAAAGATGTACCAAATTCAGAAAAGATAGATGACTTTGAGAAGGAACTTATAGATATTTTGAATTATAGTAAAAGCGTCAGGACGGATGGCATAGGAGAATTTAACACGTCCTGTGTGGATTGCTATAACGAAGTGGAAGAGTAAGTCCCACACAGATTATGAATATATTTCTCCTTATTCGTGTATTTATCGTTGAAACGAGGTTGTTGTATCTGTTTCTAAAAATTTTATACTATCAACTGTAAAAGAAAGTAATTGTGTACTAATTGTTAATTAATTTTCCATGACGCATGTCTTATTTTATTACTTAAAGAATATTTCCTTTGTAATTTTTAAGATACAGTTGTAAAGCGTTGGACGTTAAAGACTTAACTAAAAGTGGTAAATTTGGGTTCTATAAAGTGGTAAAAGTGGTAAATTTGGGTCTCCTTTTAGCGTAACAGTTACTTACGTATTTATGTTGGGTTACACAAAGATCAACATATAATTAACAAAAGTAATTGTGGTGGATGTCCTCTCACATCCATCAGTGTTCGGGATTTAGAATGAAGATACGCCATAATCGTAACAAATATAATTTATTAATCCTTTAACCCTCTAAGCGGTCTTGCCATTCTGGAGATGCTTCAAAAAGGCACCGCACATATTTTTTTGCTTTCAGGTGGGCCGCTTTTGAGAATCTTACTTGAAGACAGAAAAAGCATCTCTGGAATGGCGGAATTTTACGTGCAGACCGCTTGGAGGGTTATATAACAAGTCTCAATAACCCAGGTTAAGAATGGCACCTTAATTAAGTACTGGAGCAAAAGTGAGGTAGACGAGATGTTTAATATTTAAGTATAAATTGAATCACTTACTTTGGAACGTTTTGGTAATATACGTTCTAAGTATAATATAAACCAACTTTCACAACCTCTTTGCAGGGAAATATCTGTAGGAGTGACTAACTGAATGCTTTAAACGAAATTTCTATGCCCCTACGGTACAGCATAAAGTCACAAATCCAACCACAAACGCAATCTTGAACTTCTAAACTACAAAAAACTGTCACTTGACTGCTGTTCCAAAAATGGAACACTAGGCATAAATGGGTTAAAGGATGACGAAAGCATAGTTGTGCAAAAATGAATACAATAGTATGGAAGAGAGAAAAAAAGGATTTATTGAACTCATAGCATCATTACACATGAATTGTCTGTCCAAAAGGAAGCACAACAAGTAGATGTTCTTTCGTATGGGATATACCCTCCTCTTACTACAATGGTTGCTTTGACCCGCTCTCCATACTCAGCGCCAGATTCTCCAGCAGTTCTTGAGATAAGAGTACCCATTTCTCAATCAGCATCTGTTGGGTGTTCCCAGGAGCATATAATCGTGCCACAAGGCATTTTCCCAAAGCACCCCAAACCTGATCTATAAGATTTAAATCAGATTAGAACGCTAGTCAAACTATTTGAGTGATATCTTCACATTCCAGTAGCTGCTGAACATCAGTAATCTGGTGTGGCTGTGCATTGCCATCCATAAAAGCGAAGTATGGTCCAATAGCACCTCGGAACAGACGCACAGGAGGGAGGATTACCTCCTTACAATAGCGATCTCCGGTTGCAGAACCTCTGCCGAAAACGAGGAGCTTAGTCCACCCGTTCAGCCAAATGCCTCCCAGGACCATCGTAATGTTCTCTTTCCGCGATGTTACTGGGGTAAAACCATGTTCCGATTTCTCTCCAAATCAACTGGCGTTGAGAATAGATGATGGCATTGAAGCAAATCTCATCCGTAAAGAAGACACGATTCCATTGATGAGATGTCCAGTTTTTGTGCTCTTTACACCACTCTAAGTGCGCCGATGGTCAACTTTCAAAGGGAGGCAGTGTTCAGGACAGCAGGCAAATAGGCCACCTTTGTGAAGGCATCTTAACTTAACTCAGTGGCGCGACAGCTCATGATGGCCAAGGCCTACTGTGCCCAACTCAGTATACCCGACCACGGGCCCTGAAGGGCATGAGCAGATGTTCCGGTCAGGTGGTCAGTCTGACGTGAAACCCCAGTGTTAAGTTCCAAAGCAAGCTTGGTACTCATTTTATCGACCCAATGAAGGGATGAATGGCTGAGTCAACCTTGCCCAGCCTGAGGTTTGAACCTCAGACCTGTGGTGTGGAAGCGCGATGCACTAACCACTCAGCTTCCGGGCTTCCGACTCTCATCCGTTAAGAGGACATGACTCCATTGATTAGATGTCCGGTTTTTGTGCTCCTTAGCCTACTCTAAATGGTGCGCCGATGGTCAACTTTCAAAGGGATGCAGCGTTCAGGATAGCGGGCGAATAGGCCACCTTTGTGAAAGCATCTGGCCACAGTAAATCGCAGCATTTGTCGCCCTGTTACTGTACACAGTTCCTGTGCATTGGCGCTTGCTGACTGGCATCGGGCTCTTTTCACTTGCAGGACGATATATCGGTCATCCACTGCAGTTGTTTTCCTAGGGCGGCCACCACTAATCTTTCTATCAGCTGTACCTATCGTCTGGAAGGTTTTACAAGGGCGAAGCGACACTTTTGTCGATTCCAAACTCTTCAGCTACACGCGTTTTGCGTACACTTACGTCACCTATGACGTTTTGTTTCTGATATTTGCATGCGCATCACGTTTCTACTGAATTGCGTGTTCATTTTACTGGTCGTTGTAACCCCTTTTCTGCAACTTCCTACCTATCTGCTTAAATTTTACATTGTTGCTTAAGTTTTGCACACCAGTATGTAGACTTTCCTATTCACCCGAAACATACGCAATAACAAAAAAGATACGGAAGCTCTTAAATTTTTTGAGAGAAAGATACTAAAAAGCATTTTTTTTAAAAAAATAAATTAATAAAACTTAACTAATAAGAAAATAAATTATAATTTTACCATATTTGTAGGAAATAAGACACATTAACGTTATCAAAGTTCACAAAGAATCAAATAGTCTGACCCTCTAATCCGTTTGGAAGGCTTTGCAAGCGCGCGAAATGACACTTTTGTGGATTCCGAACTCTTCAGCTATACTGGTCAAATTACGCCCCTCCTCCATCTTTCTAATCATTCTTCCACGAGTGAAATCGTCCAGGTGATTTCTTCTAGCCATATTTCCCGAAAGAACTCAATTGCACTTCCATCGAATATCACTTGCAGCGCCACTGTTCTCTTTATTGAGTCTTGAGCAGCGCCAACCGTACGCGTTTTGCATACGCTCACTTCGCCTACGACGTTTTGCTTCTGACATTTGCATACGCATCATCTTTCTACTGAATTGCGTGTTCATTGTCCTTATCGCAATAATTCCCCTTTTCTGCAATTTCATGGCTATCTTCTTAAAATTTACATTTGCTGCTTAAGTTTTGCACACCGATGTAATTTTTTTAACCGAAAACCTCAAGAATTATTTAATAAAATTTGATTAAATATTTCTGTAAAAAATCGTTTAGTGACTTTAATTTATCCATATGTGAGAAAAACTAAATCAATAGTATTTTAAAAATCTGCTTTTTTATATAGATTTCTCTCTTTGACCGAAGTAGAATCGCGTTTATTAAAAATATATTGATTGATTTTATTTATTTCCACACAGTTGAGTAAATAATTATTTGTTTCTGTGAACTTAGGACTAATGCTTAAAGTTTTTTAGGTGTCGCATGAGCATTTGTTTCGGTTAACAAGGTTTTCAAACTGTGGCGTATCTTGAAATATTTTGCTTTTATTTAATATACATTACCACAGCCGTTACCTGCCTGCTTCTTTAAGTATTCAGAGGAAGACTATACTTTTTTACTTTTTACCCGGTATATTTATTATTCATGCAATTTCCCCCCCCCTTTAGTATCAACCCCGAATGCCTTTTTTTAGCGGTTCTCAATTCAACGAAAGAAATATGTTTAAAATTTTCTTTCCCTGATTAGAAAATTTTTTTTATTATAACCCTCTTAACTTTTTGAATTGATTCCTGAAATTGTTCAAAAAAGGATCTCAATAAAAGAAACATGTTTGTCAAATTTCAAGTCTGTGGGTGTTATAGTTAAAATAAACGATATTTTTTTTTTTACCCTTTAACTTTCCTAAGGAATCTATATCCACAAAACTCCTGTTTAGTGGATATTTACTTTACAAAAGATACATATTTGCCAAATTTCAAGTATTGGAATGTAATAGTTAAAAAAAGTCTTTTTATTTGTAACACTCCCGCAACCCCCTTGAGAGTAATTTTCGCAAAATCGCTTAACGGATTTCTCTTCAACAAAAGGAATATGCCTGCATAGTTTCAAGTCTGTAGGTTAACCATTCCGGAGATCTCATGATGAGTGAATGAGTGAGCCGCTTAATTAATATATTTCAACATATTTAAATGATTAAGCACTAAATTTTAATCATGCTTGAATACATTTTATAAACAGCATGTTTGTGTGTGTGTAACTATTTTTAAATTTATATTAGGTTGGAAAGAGAAATCCATTATTTTTGCATAAAAATCAAGATTTTATTTAACGTGATTGTCCGTTTTTCAAATATACCGTTTTGCCGAAATTTGTTGCCATTTAAAGGTACTTTAATGCCTCTTTTTTTGGGAAGTTTTCTTTTGGGAAAAATCTCGAATCGATTTTCACAATTTTCTTTTGATCCCAATTTCTTTTTCACCAGAAAATTTTGGGAATGGGAGAAAAAGTGGGAATCGCTTGGTGCAAGGGCAGCATGGTGGATGCATTAAAACTTCCAACCAAGCTCCCAGAGGTTCTGGCAAGTCACTACAGAAGTGTGTGGCCTGGCGTTGCCCTGATGGAATACAACTCTTCTGTTGGCCAATTCAGGCCATTTCTGGTCAATCGCTAGCTTCAAATGGTCCAGTTGTTGACAGTAGAGATCTGAACTTAGTGTTTGTCATGCGGGAAACAACTCCCCAAAAATGATTCCTTTCCCCGTCCCACCAAAAAAACGTAGAACCTTCCTGGCCCTTTGTCCTGGTTTTCCCCGTTAGCTTTTTAACGCACTTTGACCACGATCGTTTTCACACAATATTTTAGTATGTGACCCATTTCTCATCCCCAGTCACCCTCCGTTTAAGAAAAGGGTCGATTTCATTCCATTTGGCCAAGGTTTCGCAGATGGAAATTCAATCCAACAAGTTTTTTTGTGTTAATTGGTGTGGCACCTAAACATGGGGCTTCTTTTTGAATCCAACTTTGTACAAATGGCTTAAAACTGTTTTAGGGTCGATCTTTAGCTCCTGGGCGATGCTATGACTACTAACATGCCAGTCAACGATTATTTCTGTGATATTATCGACATTTTCGACCACGGGCCTGCCTGTGCGAGGTGCATCTTTAACATCAAAAAGTCCTGAACGGAATCGTTTGATCGATACTTCACGAGATATCGACACTACAGCCATCTACCGAAAAAATAATGGATTTCTTTTTCCCCAACCTAATATACTATACCAGGTGTCCATAATCAAATTTGAAATTTGAGAGCAGTCTGTAGCAAAAACTATACAACGAAATTGCATGAAAATTGGCTAATGGTAGAATGAAACGATGGGAATTTTATCGAGGGGAAAAAACAATGAGTTTCAAAAACCACCCCTAGGTGGCGTATCATAGTTTTATTGAAAACTTATAAATAATCTAAAAAACTTTACATAACATGCTCAATATGCTGTCCACCATTGTGTGCTACCGTCTGCAAGAGTAAAATCGCATGTTTGAACGTTGAAAGCAGCATGAACTGGGAAATGTTACGCACATGACGTTCTATGCTTTCTTTGAGGTCGGATAGAGATTTGATGGAATCACGGTAAACCATGGCCTTGAGGTATCCGCACAGTCAAAAGTCGTAAGGATGCAAGTCGAGTGGTCTAGGAGGACTTTTTTGCAACCGCTTCAAAGACCAAAATTTCCGCAAAGCTTCGGTAGTGGAGTTTCCGTTTGGGAAAAACAATTTCACCAGTGAAGCACGTTCCTGGAGAGTCAACATCATCTTCCTTGGCTTGGAAACGAGTATGACTGTGGTTCGCTTCTCGCATCTTTATATCCCGTGGGTTGCTGCGTTAGGATTACTATGGTTACGGCATTTGCATGTCTCAATAGTGCACAACGCTATCTAATGGTGGGTTTTGAAACTCGTTCTTCCTCGATAAAATCCCCATCATTTCATTGTACCATTACCCAATTTTCAGGGAATTCTGCTGCATAGTTTTTTCTACAGACTGCTCGCAAATTTCAAGTTTAATTACTGGACACCCAGTATATACCGCCTATCCGTTTTAGTGGTTAGTGAAGCTGAATGCTGCGCCGTAGGGCCTGGGTTCCGATCCCGGGGAAAGGCCATGGATGTTTGTGAATGAAAAGTGCCTGTGCGGCATAAGGGTACTCTAAATACCCGTCGAGTTACAAGTCACCTCGTGAGGCTGGTGGAAGGGGAAGAGAGGTGGGAAGGCCCTGAGTATCTCCAGGGTGATCGTCCTCAAAATTGGATGGAACTAAGCACATTCATTCTATCATCTGTTTGGGCTTAAAGCTACGGATAACGATAGGCATACATCTAGCCCTTTGCCGCGATGAATTTCGTAGGCCTCAATGTGACACAATCAGGTGGTATTAGCAACAACCATACCAACAAAGATTATTGAATAGATTTAAGACTTCGTTCATCTTATCTTTTTTCTGTCATGCACTTTAGGCCCAGATTCCGTTCTTTGCCCATGCTGTTGAAACCTACCTATCCTTGCGATGAGTGGGATCTTAAGCGTCGTACTTGCTTTGTGAATCGGAATATAGGAGACACCGTTACTTTTGTTTTAACAAAAGGAGGAGGTAAAAAGAGCATTCCACGCATAAACTGGAAGCAAGAGTTCCATATTCGTGGGCAAAGTCAAAGGAGGCAATTAAACCTTTCTTCAGGTAAGATTCTCTCAATGTTTTAAAGACGATGAAGCTAAAAACAATAATAATAATAAAGTTATTTTCGCGTAAGAGAAATCAGATAAATTAGAGTAAAATACACACACAGGATTCCAAAAATTAAGGTACAACGCATTTTCGGAAGATCGTCAGTAAAAAAAATTGCAGCACTAATAAATTTAATAAATTTCATTATTTATATGCAAGACAACCGTGTACTTAAAGAAAATTTATACGGATAAAAAAAAACGATAGTCATAACTTTTATTTAAGGTATCCGACTACGTTCAGAACCGTGATTTTGCAAAAGCGCATAAATGGATAATTTTCATGATATTTAGTGTCACTTGGATTAGAATACATGTATATAATTGCTTTAAGGACATTTTAACAAAAAAAGTTATTTAAATGCAATATTTTGGCAAAAATTTAACTTAGAATAATCTTTTTTCAAAATGTTCTCCTTTTGTGAAAAACGCTTCTATTATAATAATATTTTGCCTATATATAGCTCAGACCACTGTACAGAGGATCAACTAGAATGTTTGAAATATATAACTTAGAAGCGGGTTTATCCATATTTTGCGACAACAGAGGGGAGCAATTTTAAGAAAAAAACGCCGATAATTATTTCAATTGTTGGTAACTCTGAAAATAATGAGAATTTTTCAAATTTTAGTTGAACCTCTGTAGAGAGGTCTGAGCTATATACAGGCAAAATATTATTATAATAGAAGCATTTTTTACAAAAGGAGAACATTTTGAAAAAAGATTATTCTAAGTTAATTTTTTGCCGAAATATTGTATTTAATTTTTTTTTTTTTTTGACAAAATGTCCTTAAAACAACTTAATATACATTTTCTAATCTAAGTGACACTAAATATCATAAACATTATCCCTTTATACGCTTTTCCAAAATCACGGTTCCGAACGTAGTCGGATACCTTAAAGAAACGGACATTTAAGTAGAAATCAGAGAAAACGTGCAAAAAAATATCAAACTATGTAGTTTGGTGTGTACGTTATGTATGTGATTGTTGATCTTCATTAGCTGTTAGTAATTACGTTGACAATATCCAGGAGAGTCTAGAAATGTCTTCGAGAAATTATTTACTCGATTTATTTAAGTGGTAGGCAATGGGATGGATGAAAAAAGAGTTTGTCCAGTACCGGTTTATCCTTTGAACGCTTGGGGAAGACACCCAGGGCCCCGGTCCTAGAATGGCTCGGATAAGCTGGACTTAACACCAGACTTTCTGGTTTTAAATTTCGATCCACCAATGCTAAAGGCCGTATCACACGTACACGTTTCAAGCAATTTTTCGTCCAATTCGTGCAATTTTTACTCAGTTGCCATAGTACGCTTTAGACAATTTTTGCTAGCGAGCTCAAAAAGTTGTTCCAAATAAAATTGCTTGAAATTCCAGCCAATGGGGTTCTTCGGCGCCCTATGTCATAAACAAGATGGCGGCTCCGGTTTCGTCTAACACTTCAGATATGCCGTATAATATTTTATATAATGGTGTATAATATTTTAAATAGAATGGTGCTCTATTTTTAGTTTACATCCATCAACAATTGCGCAAGCAAAATGAAAGTAATAATTTTGGATGTTCATTTTCCGAAGCAGAAAAATCGGCGAGTAATTTTTCAATGGGGAGATAGAGCGCGGCTGACGTCAGAGCGTGTCGTTTTGTTTACGGCAACCCTTCCCCCTCAGATTCGGCCAAAAATTGGACGAAAAAATTGCATGAAAAATATACGTGTGATACGGCCTTAAAGCTGCCTGTAAATTTTCTGCACCCAGGGTCCGAAATGGGCTTAAATCGTAACTGGGCTTGTCACAAGCTGATATTGCAGCGATACTCAACCTGCGGTCCACCAAGCCTTTTTAAGTGGCCCGGTCATATGGCCCAGTGCCCTGAGAAATTTACTTATTTAAGAACATTGTATTAAAAATTTGGTGGGAAATTCTTTGCCAAGAAATCAGATATATCAATTTTTTTTTTTGCTGTCAGTGTTATACGGGTACGAATTGATATCCTTCTTCTATCACTAACGGTTACGATTAGTGATAACAGACAACAGTGGAGTGGCGACAATTTTATGGGTGGAACTATTTTTTAACAATCTTTCATATTTTGCAAGCGAAAAATATTCGAAGGAAATATATCGTTTCAATACGATTAGAGGTTGACTATTTTGTAGTGAAAAATAAACATGGATCAGTAATTGTTTGATTTGTCACAAAGTGCTGTATTTAAAAATACCAATACATAGGAATCATTCAATGACACTTTTCCTCGAAGATCTCTTTCAAGTGAGAATAAATAGGCTTTCTTAAATAATCTTTACAACAGCAACAAAGTGTTTTGTGAGTGGCAATATCACTGCGGTAACAAAGACATCCTATGAAGTTTGTTACATTTTTCTTAATCATATGAAACCATTTACTGAGGCAGAAAATGTGAAGGAGTGTTTCTTAAATGCTTCTAATTTAGTGTTAGTGACAAAAATAAAAAATATAGAAAATAATAATTAAAAAAAGCAAAACAGGAGTTATAATATTTTGATCAACTTTCCACATTTTAAATTTCCAATGCTATCTTGGTCTTCAGGCATTTCTCCCCCTCCTTCCTCCATTTATCCTCATGTTGCGCCCTGCGCGAAGTAGTTGACATATGTATGCCGCCCAGAAGAAAAAAAATATTGAGTACCCCTGTGTTAGAGCGTCTCAAATTGGCTCCTAGTGTGATCTAACGACTGTGAGATCAAATGGTAGTAAAAGACTATGTTGACTTTCCAGGTCAACACCTCTGTGGGAGATTATTTTGTAGCTGTTCAGGCTGAATGAGAAGAAGCTCTACGATTCCTCAACTTGTTGCAAACCATCTTGTGTCAGGAACAAGAATCTTCTCTACAATGGTGCAAAAACGCCTTCACGATGTAAGACTCTATGCAAAACGATCATTTATGTGTGTTCCTTGAAGCCCTAGTCAGAGATGGGCCTCTTTATATTCTGCAAAGGAACACTTTTCCTGAACCTGAAAGCAGTGACTTAGTACTCTTCACAGAGGAGTTCAGATTTATACTGAAGAACGATTCAGGATGTCTGCTGATCTGGAGGGAACAACGTACCAGTTATAACCAATCCAAAAAGGTTGAAAGACACAGTTAAAGAGGGGTTGAAATCATTGTTTGGGCAGAAATCACTCTCGGTTTTCACACTGACATGCATGTGATCCATGGAGAAATTTTGGCTGGAGTGAGATATCGGAATGAAATCTTTGATCGATTTATTTACCCATACACCACTGCTATTGGTAACGAATTTATTTTGATGGATGATAATGCGCAAAATCACCGAGCTATGCTTGTTGAGGATTATTTTGAGGGTCATGGTTTGGAGTGAATGGAACGGTCAGCACAATCTCCAGACCTGAATCCGATAGTGTATATTTAGGGCTACCTTAGTAGATACTTGTACATTGGTGTTTTGTCCCGACTCCAAGGTTCTTACTTGAACTGGAACAAGGGTTACATCATACATAGCTTTCAATATAATTTAATAATTTTTTACCTTCACTTTTTTCGTTAGAATTATTGCATTTATAAATTACAACAATTTTCTTGTAATTTATTATTTTTTTAAACATGTTTGACTATATTTTATATACTAGGTTAATAGCTTATTTAGAATCTATTTCTTTTAAAGTTTTACTGCATTATAAGCAACTTATTAGCACAACATAATTTGGCAAGTCTTAAGGCATGGGCCAACTGGACCATATCTCATTCTCGACTCGTCCAGAATAAAATCAAAATCTGAATAATTTTAATCGAAAAATGTTAATCCCAGGTATATTCTTCGAAAAACTTGGAATTTCGAACTAGATTCCAACTGGCAACATTGACAAGACTGCATTATTATGTCATGTCCGTCGTCCATTACTAGGCCAAGACCTACCACCATATATCATCGTTACTCATTTAGTCTAAGAGTATAGTCGATCTGTTAGGTTTATCATATTGAGAGTCAGGCACATTTATTTGGTAAGGGTTACCGTTTGTCTGAATATTTGACAACGCATACTATATACTGTCTACTTAAAAAGGTCGCAGATGTGGTCTACTTTTGTATAGAGGCCCAGGCTTAAGACGTCACTGTGCGTCAATATAATATTTTTGAGCTTGTGAAAACAATTTACTGTACTTTAAGGTATCCGACTACATTCGGAACCGTGATTTTGCAAAAGCGTATCGGATAATATTTATGATATTTAGTGTCCCTTAGATTAGAAAATGTATATAAAATTGTTTTAAGAGTAGTATTACAATAAAAAAAATTATTTAAGTACAATATTTTGACAAAAAATGAACATAGAATGACCCATTTTAAAAATATTCTCCTTTTGTGAAAAATGCTTCTATTATAATAATATTTTGCCTGTATATAGCTCAGACCTCTGTACAGAAGCTCAACTAGAATTTTTGAAATATATAACTTAGAAGTGGGTTTATCCTTGTCTTACGACAACAGAGGGGAGAAATTTAAAGAAAAAAACGCCGATAATTATTTCAATTGGTTGTAACTCTGAAAATAACGTGAATTTTTTTTAAAAAAAAATAGTTCAGACTCTTTGGAGAATTCTTTACTTTATACAAGTATATAATATTATTTTAGAAGTATTTTTTTAAAAGAAGAGCATTTTGAAATGAGGTTATTCTAAATTTATTTTTTGCCAAAATATTGTATTTAAATAATTTTTTTGTCAAAATGTCCTTAAAACAATTTTATACATGTATTCTAATCTAAGTGACACTAAATATCATGAAAATTATCCATTTATGCGCTTTTTTAAAATCACTGTTCCAAACGTAGTCAGATACCTTAAGCAAAGCTGAGCTGTTTCAAGTAATATATGATCATTTTATGTTACGTTTCTTCATTTATTATGTTTTAATTTCGATCTTTTTAAAACTATGACTCTGAATCTGGCATATGACTTAAAGTTAGTATTTGCTTAGGTACTTCTGGAAATCCTACGTGGAACATTGTGATTGGTAACAGAGGACTAGAGCTGCGATTGAGTCCAATAACAGAGATGGACGTAGATCCTAATTCGTTTTCAGCTACTCTGGATAATTTAGATGTAAATATGGCCAGAACCTCCTATGGAAAAATTTCCTTTAGAATCAGGCCAATACCAATAGGTAAGTTAGTTGAATGAAAGTCTCTTTGGTACGCGCATTTGTTCTGTTGGTTCTTCCGTATTATACAGTCGACAATTTCAATAATTCCAAAAATGTCGCCAAATATATGCAACGTTCGATATGCCAAAAACGTCGCAACGATATGCAGCTAATAGTGGAAATAGTTCCTGCGCATATTCGAACACAATAATAATAAGGATGGCAGCACTTGGTGACATCTTTTTGATTTGGCGAAGTGGATTGACGGTATAATACGTAAGTACCGTTCATTTTGATTAGAGTCGAGTTACCAAGAGAAGTGGAGAAAAAAACAATATTTCTCCTCTTAAGAATAACTAATGTCTTTAAAAAATATATAATTTTTGACCCATAATCCTCATACTGCTAGCTAAGCTGAAGCTTTAAAAACTCCAAATACCTTAATACCTAGAGATCTGAATATAAGTTAAAATAGTTGCAAGTTGGTTTTTTACAATACCTAGTATTATATTTAAGAACTCACATCAGCAGAGAATGCTGAATTTCAAGATAGATTCTTACGCATTACACTGTCAACCAACTCGTCAAATGTATATAGACGCCTCCAAATACCATGATATATACAGCTAATTGTGGAAAACTGTTCCCATGCATGCACAAACTTAATAATCTTGTTTGCTTGTACGATGATAGCATTTCACCGATGTCTTTAGAGTGAATGAATATGACTTGCTAACGCCTTTCGGCTATTTTTCCTCCTATTTTTTTTAAAGTAACGTATTGTATTAGCTTTGTCTCGCTCAAACCTCTTTTATTTGAGAAATTGTCTTATATATTTATGTTGTTAAAAACGGATTTTCCGAAAAAGTACTAGTGAATTCTATGTCGAGTATGGCTGTATAATCCCCAAAGTTGACAAATTTGAAGCCTATAAAGCCTGACAGATATCATGGATATGCTTCAATTCTTTTTATAGAACATTTTTTATGCAATTTGAGAGTCACTGTGCTTCTATGAAATCACTTACCCAAATTTAAAGATTACTAAAATTTTAGCAGAATCTAAAGGTTTCCTCACATTTAATTTACAAGTCAGTTTTACGAGGGACTTTCATATGTCCTGTAACGTTTTGGCATTAAAACCTCTTATAAATAAAATTAATTAGTTGTGTCTTCATTTAGAAAAAGAGCAGAAAAAGTCATGTACATACTTTTTAATCATAATGTTCATACTATTTTAAGGACTTACAAATTATTTTTTTTATCTTTCTAGACATGGGGTTCGTATATCCAGGGGAAACTCTGATACTAAATATTGAAAGCTATATAACATTGCCTACTGAGTCTCTACGTTATGTATGGTACATGGAAAAAGATCGTGAACTTGGAACGATGCCGAGTAACATGAAAACCAGTTTATCTGGAACAACCTTGCAAATATCCGAACTTCGAAAAGAGCAAGAAGGCATTATGGCCTGTGCCATTTACACAAACTTAGACATTTTAATAGCAAAGAAACGATTCCTTATCAAAGAAATAATTCCAAGTAAGTCCAAGTTTATCCAATTTACTTATGAAACCTTAAAAAATTACTAAGATTTTGAAATCATATTATTATGGCCGTTGAACTGTGTTCTATACTGCTTTGTTATACTACTATCTACAGTTTACCTTTTAAATTAAATTTATGGCAATTTAGATATATGGGATTAAGGATTTTACACACACACACACATTCATGTGCAGCAAAATTAAGAAAATTTGTAAATTATGTGTATCTTTAAAAAAAAGGATTGAACTAATGGTAATAATATGTCACCGGAGTATTATGTAAATATTCGCAGTCGAATACTTAAACATACAAGTGCGTGTTTGAGGAGTTGTTACTGTGGAAGAGCAAATAAGCACACATAGTATTGTCGGCAATTTGTATGCTCGTACTCCTCCATGATATTCACCATGCTGCACATAGTAGTTGGATAAACTTTAAAGGTAAAGTTAGTAGCCACTAGAGTATGAATCATAAAATGAGATGGAAAATTTCAGATAGACTGGAAAACGAATCACAAATGCAGATAGCTACAAAAGTCAATACAACACCCTGCGTCATCCCTAATTTGTGGAAACAGCATCAGGACACTGGATCCGTATCGAGAAAGCCTGAATAAGTTCTACCATATCCCCAATAAGGAATGAGGATTGTTATTTGTCTCAGAGTGGTGACAAAGGACTTTAAAGCTTTCTAGCTCTCACGTGAGCTTTAGGATGTATCTGGAACCCGAGTTTCACGATTTAAAGCCGTCTGAAGGCTTCATGAGAGAGAGCTGTATTCCAAAAGCTGACTTTTTTCGTTCCACTCACTACAGCACACAAAATGGCGCGTTTAAGCTGAATTCAAACCAAGGCTGAAAGCGTCGAGAGCTGAGCGTCTAACCTTGATCTCGGGCGAGATGAAGTCTTTGATTGGCTAGACGCTCAACGCTTGACGCTGACAGCTTTGGTGTGAATGCAGCTTTAGAATGGTGCAGACAACATGCGCCACGACCAGACTTCGGTAGAGTACCTTGATTTTTACAGATGAGTCGATATACAGCCAGGACTCTGATTTTCCTTGAGAAACCCTGGGAATCCCCTAGAAAAGATTATAACTGTAAATAGTTCAGTGCCCTAATTCTGATTGTATTCACCTCATTAACAATAGAATCTACCACATAATTTAAGTCCTGTGCAGCTTTACAAAAGCTCTACTGATGTAAATTGTAACGAAAAGACAAGATATTGCTGTCTGTATCTTGTATAAAAAAAATATTGTATTCTACAAAAACTTAACAATACCTACATTTTTTTCCACTGAAAGCTTTGTCCTTATCTGTTGTAATGCTTGTATTTGGTTCCAGGGCTATATATTAGAATAAAAGTATTAAAAAACAAATGGAAAGTTAACAGAAACGTAGCAAAACAAAGGAAATATGATGCATACATAGAAAAAAGCTTTCTCCATAATTTCAGAAAATTTTCATTATAATAAAAGTATATGGAAACACACAACATGCAATATTTTATGGACTTTCTCTAACGCACTATTTTCCACTGAAATCATTGACGTTTGTAATTTTGTACGAAGCATGTCCGGAAACTAAGTACCGTTTTGGAAAAAATCACATTAAAAATCTTTTTTCAAAAAATTTATTTTTACATGAAAGAGCATGCCGGAAACTATTTTTCTACTTAGTTACTACCATTGTTTAGATATTTTTTCTATACTGTTTTCAAAGAAAGATGCCGTAAGGGAACTGTTTTCAAAATTTGAGGAAACTCAATATAAAAAGCCTTTTTTTCACTAATTTTCTCATTCACTTTTTAAACCAAATAATCATTAACAACAGAAGGTTTCCCATTCCGAGTTTCGTCATGAACGTTGGTGCTTCCATCATTGAATTGTCGAATCCACTTTCTCACCATTCCCTCACTCATTGTCTTGTCACCATAAATCTTATCTCTACAATTTGACGATGAATTTCAACTGTAAGGAATGTTAAATTCCTTACTTTCAAAAACGGATTACAGAACGCACTTCACAGTCGAGGAGATCAGCTATCGTCTTAAACACTTTTAACTCTGATTAACACATGTAAAAACAGCACAACCCGTCTCAAATAACGTCTTTGGACTGGAAATCATCCAGTGACACGTGTGCGTAAGCGTTGAATTGCGATACTACTGCAATAAATTCACCGACAAGGTTCACCAAAAATTATTACTAATGACTTTCTGAAGTCGGAGTTTTGACATCCACTCAAGAACCGTGGTAGTTTTAAGCACAAAATCCATCCAAACCATCACAGACTAGCCGCCTTGCTATGCGAAAGTCATAGCAGCAGCATGCCTAACTAACAGGGTTATCGAAATCCATTCTTTTCGTCAGTGAGTAACAAAGAAAACACTTCTCACAGTAAAGCATGGTTCAACCTTCTGAAGTTTATTTTTTATTTTTTTTATTATTATTTTTATTATTTTTATTATTTTTATTATTTTAATTTTTTTTATTTTATTTTATTTTTTAGTATTTATTATTTTTATTCACATCACTTTCTAAGTAAGAATTTGTGTTGCATGCTTCATAGGTAATGTATCTTGTTTTTTTCTAATTATTCTAAGAGCCATGTTCTTTGAAACATTTGATGTTGATGTCTTGGTTATTCAACGAATTTATATTTTTTGCGCAGTTGCCATTTTCTTGATTTTTTATCATTGATATTACTTATAAGTAGTGGTCTTCTCTATCTATATTTCGCCGTGTATGCCATTTTTGTTATTAAGACCAGTTATTATCCGTACAACGTACAGACCAATAAGTCTGTAGCAATTTTTGGTGTTCTCTTTGCATGCTAGCATCAAACGACTTGATTCACTGCTAATATCGATATATTACTTATAGTGGTCTTCTATCGATATTTCGCCGTGTATGCCATTTTTGTTATTAAGACCAGTTATTATCCGTACAACGTACAGACCAATAAGTCTGTAGCAATTTCTTGTGTGTTCTCTTTGCATGCTAGCAGTCAAACGACTTGATTCACTGCTAATTAAGTCGATTTCGGCATCGTATTTTAAAGGAACTAGAATACAATCAGCATTTTGTGAAGTTGCGGGTGTATATTAAAATAGTCCCATAATATGAATCACAAGAAGTTCAAAACTTACAGAATATGAGAGTTTATCTAAGTTTTGGGGGACACCAATTTCGGAAATTCTAAATTTCTGTTATTGATGATAAGTGTGTTTGTATCATAGTTAATGATTTTATTTTATTCCTTACAAATTACACGATAATTAAATTTCATAATAAATTGCTGCCAAATTAAAATTACTTTTATTTTATGTTTTTTTCAAATCTTTAAAAATAAAAAAAACAAATATCGTTTGAGCATTTTGGAAAGGATTGTAAGACACTGAGCAAAGACTGAGAGAAAATGAGTATATGAGAAACATAATGTTTCCAAAAGAAGATTAACACAAGTTTGTTCATTTGTGGTTTTCTTTGTATTTTTTATCATTTCTCATTAATATTTTCTTACGAATCTGTGGTTACAATCCCATATACAGAATATATCAGTACAGCGGTTACAAAATTTCAGGACAGATAGAGTAACCTAGACGAGGGGACATCCCATAGCAATGCTTGGTCGTAAATGCTTTCCTGGCGCTGTAGTGGCAACACAAAACACAAGAAAGACAGAACATGAATAAGAGTAGTAAATATGTTTACTATTTTTAAAACAGACAAAAATTCTGGGAAGTCTTTGGATGGTGTACGCTATTGATAGCATACAATGGTTGTCTAGTGCATTGACCTGCTACCAGTACCGCTTTTAACCTCACCGGCACCCTAGGCACTTTAAATTGTTACGCCCCCACCCGCCACAATTTCCAGAGCACCTCCCCTCCTTCAGTTTTTACCTTGTCAGTTTTGGTTCAGGAGGGATTTTCCCTTTACGCATACTCTTTTATTTGTTTTTGCTCTTTGGAGAGCCTTTCCATTATTCACCACTTATGGACAAACTGTGTCCTGGACTGGCAACCGGCAGCGGTAAGGAAAGAGTAGTGGCATGTTTTTGCCACTCTTGTTCATTTCTTACCTTACGGCATCACGATTTCCCTCCCCCTCCCTTTTTGTAAATTAGTACAGTAAATTAAGGAAATCGTTTTCAATTACAATATACAGAGTGGTCTCGAAATCATGGTACAAGCTTTCCGGGTGGGTACAGTACATTGTAAGAGTCATTTATTGCATAGGAATGTATGGACGCAAGTGACGTGCTGAGACACAAACACAAAAAATAAGAGACGAAAGGAAAGACAAAGTGTTTATTGAAAGCGTCGCTGACAAGTGTAATGTTTAAAATAACTGTTCATAACTGTTCAGTACAGCAGCTATGAAGTTCAACTGCAGCGCACACTGCTGTATCATCCACTGCCAGTCGGAGAAGATAGCCTGCTGGATTCAAAGCTTGTACTCGTTGAAAATGGAAGAGGTGTAAGCGATTTTCGTTTAACACTGTACAACCGGTCTGATGACTCACATTTATGTTAAAATGTATGGACTGTCCCATCCATCAGTGCACGTGAGTTAGGAGGAATATTAATCATAATCAAAACAAATACAATTTATTAACAAGTCTCAACAACCTAACAAATCTGAGCAACCCAAGTTAGGAAATGCACCTTTAGATAAATATGGGAGAAAAAGCGAGGAAGACGATATAATTAATATTTAATTATAAATTTAATCCTTTACTCATGGCTCATCTTAGCGTACACCTTCTAAATAATCGAAGATACGTTCTAAGTTAATCTACTTCAAGCCGACACTAATCCCATTTAAATATAATATCTAATTCAAAAATCGTCAATTTTAAATACTAAGCAAATAATCTACGAATCACTCACGACTAGCTTTCAATTACTTAACGTTAATCACTAACAGCTATCACAGCTCCTAACCTCTCTCTCCTTCGAACTTGAAAGTTAATGCTTATATCAAGCCTTTATTTGCATAAGTCTTGTCTTCTTCTTCGGGAAAAAGATTTCAATAGAATAATATTTAAAGAAATCCGTTTTTTCCCCTAGAGCAGGGGTGTCCAACACGTGGCCCGCCGACTCTTTTTAAAAAAAAATTTAATATCAGGTTTTTAAAGTTTTTTCATTTTGAAATTTATTTGAGGAAATTTTTATATATATATATATATATATATATATATATATATATATATATATATATATATATATATATATATATATATATATATACTGTATTTGACTGTTACCTGTTCTTGTTTTAAAATAAATCCTTTTTGATAATAGAAGTGTCCTTCAGATTAAAATAGATTTATATTTATCAAACAGTTACATTTGATTTTTCTATAATAAATTACTTTTGTTAATAAATTCTGAATTGCATTATGCATATCCTTTACTATGGATGGTACATGATTCTCTTGTGCGTGTGACTTTCATTTCTCCTCCACCTTTTCTGTTTGGAATGCCCAAAAAGCAAGAGACAGACAGAGATGTTTTTTTAAAGTTTAAAAATAATATTCAGAACAGTTAAGATAAAGGGCAACGTATACTTAATCGTTTGCGAATGACAGCACTATCAAATTTTCAACAATAAGTGACGAAAGATCAGTTCAAAAGGAACACCGTAATTTTGAACACTGTAATACTTTAAACATTATTTGATCATTGCATTATTATATTATACAAACATTATTATATTATCAATGTCTGTATACATGAAAAATAATGAAAACAATAATAATAATTCATTTTGTTTTATATTTTCACTCAATAATTTTTTTTTTGTTTCCAAATCTGATATAAAGGCTCATATTTTTATGAGCGTCCCACGAGATTATAATGTTTTTCCTAAGTGGCCCGCAAGGTCATATGGGTTAGATACCCTTGCCCTACAGCAGTGACGGCGAACCTGTGATCCGTGGGTCAGACACTGACCCACGCAAGCTTTTTAACTGACCCACGATTGCTAGGCAACCACTTGTTTGCTTACGAGGGTTTATAAAGATTTTCTAATTTATGTGGACTATTTATATTCTATTTGAATTTTTCAAGCCCATTGACACAAATGTAATTTAAATGCTGTCTATATCCTTCAGTTTGATAGTTACAGTTCCAAACACTAGCGTAGCTAGTCCTAAGTGGACCCCGTATCCAAATTCTTTGGTGGCCCTTTTCGGTGGGCTCTCAATATTTTATGATCTCTTCCTACATATTTTGGGGGCCCTGAAGCTTGGGGGCCCCCGTATCATAGATACGGCAGTAGCTACACCCCTGGTTCCAAAGCTACGCAAATCACAACAAATGTATATGAAAGTATGTATTATTTGAAATAAAGCAAAGGTGTTTACAAAATATCAAATAAAGTGTATAATTTTGCTCACATTTTGTTTGTTGGAAAACAATCGGAAACCAAAGCTAAAAACAATATTTAAAGCACTTTCTTCAGGTAAAATGCACTTTAATCAGTTATGTTTGTAAAAATAGCGCCCTTTTTAACCCGTTATAAGCCAATTGAATTTAAAGATGTTTAGTTTTAAAGATACTCTGTTAAAATTTTTTAAACTTAACTCAGGTGCAAATGGGCATTAGTGACCCAGGAGGTAGTACTAAAAAAAAATATGAACAAAATTTGACCCGCGTCTCAAAAAGGTTCGCCATCCCTGCCCTAGAGGATTAGTAGGAGGTACGTGAATAGACCCGTTACAACGTGATGAGCGATAAGCAACAGATCTTGTACTTTCCTCAGGTCTATCCGACACAACGTTCAAGATGCTTTCTTTCACGATTGGACTGCTAACAGCTCTTCGTCGACCAGCATCATGTCTGGTGACGTGGAATGAACTTATTTTACGAAGTTGACAATGTAAACGTCGAAAATTTCTGTGATCCGGCACTCGTCAATCAGGAAACTGCGCGTCATACATTCGAAGCGCAGCTATACCGTTACTATTTTCACGCACATACATGAAATGCATGCCTGCCTTTTTGGCATACGTAAGGTCTCCCATCGTAAATTTCAGCCCAGTTGCGAATGGCGGTTTTCCATACTGAGATGCATTATGTTGAAAGGCGGCTAGACACATACTGCCTCCTACCGGCGACGCAACCAACCGATGTAACTCCAGTTCTCTTTTCTTTTATTTCCTCTTTTTGTGCCTCACCGCGTCACTTGCGCCCCATACATTTCTTTGCAATAAATGATTGTTACAATGTCCTGTGTCCACCCTTAAAGTTTGTACCATGAATTCGGGACCACTTTGTAAAGTACACATTATTGTATGAAATGTTTTCAACCTATTTATTCTCATCTTTTCCTTCGCTTATCGTTTTACTATATTTTACTTTTAGACATCTTTATTCTTTGTTGAGTCACTGTCATTGTATTTGTACAACAAAGGTTTCTTTCGAGTTTTGATCATTGCAAAATCGTTAATGACATCATTGTAATCAATATCCATTGTAATATCCTTTTGAGTGTAGCATTTGTAGCAACTGTCAAGTACTTCTTTTTCTATAGTAGATCTCACATTTCAGTCTTTATTCTCTTAAGGTATCCGACTACGTTCAGTTCCGTGATTTTAAAAAGGCGCATAAAAGGATAATTTCCATGATATTTAGTGTCAATTAGATTAGAATACACATATAAAATTATTTTAAGGATATTATGACAAAAAAAAATTATTTAAATACAATATTTTGGCAAAAAATTAACTAAGAATAACCTTTTTTCAAAATGCTCTCCTTTTATAAAAAAATTCTTATATAATAATCATATTTTGTGTGTGTGCTTATATAAAGTAAAGACTTCTCTAGAAAGTCTGAACTAGGACTTTTGAGAAAAATTTACATTATTTTCAGAGCTACCACCAATTGAAATAATTATCGGTTTTTTTCTTAAAATTTCTTCCATCTATTGTAGTAAAATATGGATAAATCCACTTCTAAGTTATATATTTAAAAAATTCTGGTTCAGTCTCTGGTCAGAGGTCTGAGCTATAGACAGGCAAAATATTATTATAATAGAAGCATTTTTCATAAAAAGAGAACGTTTTGAAAATGGATTATTCTGTGTTCATTTTTTGTCAAAATATTGTACTTAAATAATTTTTTAAAGTGTAATAATATTCCTGAAAAAATTTTATATACGTTTTTAACCTAAGTGACACTAAATATCATAAATATTATCCAATTATACGCTTTTACAAATTCACGGTTCCGAACGTAGTCGGATACCTTAAGGGTAGAAATGCTTCTCTCATAATTCGTTAGGCGGTGGTACGTTTTCACTATAATTTCACTTTTTTCTCTTTTTTCACCCTCTAATTTTTTGCAGCCTTAAATCTTTTGCTCACTGGGCATGTGCCTAGCGTGCCTAAACGGAAAAGTGGGCCTGGCTCCATCTCCAGGCCTTACTTACTTCTTATGGGGGTACATTGTCACATTCACTGTTGGGAAACCCCGTTTTTTCGCCAACGTTTGATCTTTAGTACGTTGGTGGTGTGAGGCCTGCATAAAGACTCGGGGTCGTAATTTCGAACAACCTTTGATGACGATCGTTGCCTCTTTATTGTTTTTTTTAAAGCTTTTTGCTGTTCTGAGAATAATAAATGTTTTCTACTCTTACATTTTGTGTCGTCACTATCACGCCAGGAAAGTGTTTCTGTCCATGCATTCTTAAGTGATTTCCCATCGTCTACGTGTACTCTATCTGTCCTAAAAGTTTGTAACAGCTGTTTTGATACACCCTGTATATCTGATGAAGTGTATACTAATGTAGAAAGAATTTTAAATAATATTTTGCGGAGTAGTGTAGATTGGGAATATAAAATAACAATAAAAAAGTTAGGTGGTTTTGAGGTTTGAGGTTTTTTTCGTTTATTTTAACAAACTATAAGAACATAAACTTTTGAATAGACTTTGTAAGAAGGTGTGGTTGAAATAACATTTTTGTTCCAGATTTTGTTTTATTACTGGCCGTGCAGATTTTTTTTAAAAATTACAATATTATTCTGAGATTTCTATTCAGAAAATAAGTGAATGGAAAACTAATTTTTTGAAAATGAAAATGAAATACTGGGGATAAATTTTGCAGACTTCATTAGAATAACTTTATTAATGAATTAACTTTTTTTAAAGTTTAAGAATGCAACTTAAAATGTAAGTGAAAAAATACAAATAAAAATATTTGCCTATTAAGAGTATTAACAGATAAGTTTATGTACATTTTTTATGTAATTTAAGTCATAAGTTTTCCTTATTAAGCAAAATAATAAAAAAATTAAACTTTTAGTCAATATTGCTTGAATATACCAAATTATATTTTAAAGAGGAAAATTTATTTTCAGATGACTTGTTAATGCGCAGCAATGCTGACGTCACAATAAGAAAAAGGAATATAAAAATACCCCGTGACCGCATTATAAAACGGAAGAGTAGAAAAATAAAAGTCGAGGAACAGCTAAATGAAAATCTTAAGAGTAAAACTGATAACACTGATGGAATTGAGGTTGACTCATTAGGCGAGAAGGAATCTCTGCCCATAAATATAAAATCTTATGCTAGCAACAAAATGTTAACTTCCTTATTCAAGACCAATGCAAATCCTTCCTTACCTGACACCTCTTTTCAAAATGAAGAGAACAATAAAAATGATCCTAATATAGATATTGATGATCTTCAGGAATCCTCTGGAAATAAAAAAATTGGCTCACCCAACAATATCAACGCAAATCCTTCCTTTCTTGACCCCTCTTTTCAAAATGAAGAGAACAACAAAAAGGATCCTAATATAGATATTGATGATCTCCAGGAATCCTTTGAAAATAAAAAAATTGGCTCACCCAACAATATCAACGCAAATCCTTCCTTTCTTGACCCCTCTTTTCAAAATGAAGAGAACACCAAAAACGATCCAAACATATATATGGATGATCTAGAATCCTTTAAAAATCAAGAAATTAGCTCACCCATTAAGAGCAATTCAAAATCTTTTGGCGGGTTCTCTTTTCAAAATCAGGAAGATAGCAAAACTATTTCTAACGCAGATATGGAGGACCTGAAAAGTCCTTTGAAAATAAGAAGTTTACTTCACCCGAAAGAAACAGAGTAAAACCTTCTTCATTTGATTCCATGTCTGAAAACCAGGAAAGTTTCCAAAAGGATTCCAGCATAAATATTGACGAATCCCTTGGTGATCGTGCATTTGATTCATCCATGGGAAAAGTGCGATTTTTCCAAACTTTAACAAAAACCCAACACAACTTCCTAATCCTCCACCTCCTTCAAACTCTTTTTCAAGGACAGATACCCCATTTCCCCAAAGAAATGGTGACATAAACTTTGCAGATAATCAGCCAGTAGGTATCAAAAATTTCGGAAATAATCAGCCAGTAGGTATCAAAAATTTCGGAAATAATCAGCCAGTAGGTATCAAAAATTTCGGAAATAATCAGCCAGTAGGTTTCAAAAACTTCGGAGATAATCAAGTAGGGCAATTAATGAGTAACTGGGATAACCAGCCACAGAATTTTATGATTCAGGCAGGCAGCCATTCAAAGAATTTAATGAATCAAGGTGATAGTCAGTCGAAGCGTTCAATGACTGAGGAAGAATATCAGCCAACCAATTTCATGCATCAGGGTAATAATCAGCCAAGCAATTATATAAGCCAGGGTGAAAATTACCCAAGCAATTATATGAACCAGATTGATTATCCGCCAAACAATTACATGAACCTGGTTGATAATCAGCCAAGCAATTATAGGAACCAGGTCGATAATCAGCAAAGCAACTTAGTAATTCAGAAAGAAAGCCAGCCAAGCAGTTTTGTGAACCAGGAATATGATCAAGAAAAAGGAACAGTTAAAAAACCCGCCAGTAACAATTTCAAGCAATCTTCAGTTGTAATGGGACAAACATCTCAAGCCACCACGCAAACATCCTTTAGAGGCAATGGTAATACTGTGTCCTCAGAGCGTGATTCTGCCCATGAAAATAACGAAGCTCGTTCAGAAGATGCAATAGCTAAAATAATTTCTGTTTGTCAGTATGATAAACAATGCTCAGGCCATGCTAACTGCATTAGAACTTCAAATCGGGCTTACGGTTTTTGCAGATGTCTCCCCGGTTATCATGGTAATGGAATCTCTTGTTGGGAGGATATACTGACAGGGTTTTCCCAAATAGCCCTGTCAGAAGAAAAAACGGTGTGTGTGAATCTTCTTGCTGAAGAAGTTTCTATGGAATCTGATATAGAAAAATAGCCATTTAGATAAATATTTTTCATCCTGTATATGCGATATATCTAATCTGTTGAACAAAATCTATCGATATATTTTTTATTCAAGTATATGGAATAACTTCCGTTTTCTTTTTAGTATACATCAGAAAATAAACTGCTATGAAAATATCACTTTGGTTTGTTGTAAATTTTTAACTGTAATGTCTTGTCTCTAGTAGAGTTTAATAAAATATTAATTTCAATTTGACAACTTTTCTCAAGAAAATCAGCTTTTTTTAAATTTCAATTACCTCTTTAAAAATCTTAGAACTGATTGAACATTTAAAATTAAGTTATTAAGTATATTCCATTACTATCTTTTTACAAGTTATGTAAATTTTGGGCAACAATTTTTTAATAAATAATAATTACTATAACATTAAAGCACCTCAGGACACAAATATAAACATTTTTGTAGTCTTGGAGAGAGCTGGTACATACAAAACAACGTGTTTCTTAAATTAACTATCAGTAAACTTATGATTCAATTCAAAATAATTTATTTTTCCCTCGATGTGAAGCAGTGACGGGATATATAATAATAATAACAATAATACGAATAGTAATAATGAATTCGAATTAAATTTAGGTATTGAATTTATAGGCATGAATTATATATATAGTCGGCCTACTTATCAGAATGCGTAACTCCTTCTGGGGTGCTAATTTGATGTAGGAGTGCTACGTGCCAAGTTCTTGCTTATGTTCGCCAAGATGGGCGATAACATTAGAATATGGTTTCCTTGATGTTTTTATCGTGTAATAATGTGGTTGCCATGGGACCTAAAAATGTCATAAATGTACCTTTGATCCGATCTAGAAATGTGCACGTTGTGTATCCAGTAGCTGCCCAAATGAGTGAGTGAATATTAACGTCGCACTGTTCAGCTACACGAGGGCTTTTGGAGACGGACCACGTAATTTTGAACCATGGTCAAGGGACGCGCGCGCGTGGACGACACCCCCCTCTTCTAACTACCACACCACACCAATAGGAGGATGTTTAAGCTCTCGACAGATTTAACGTGCATTGCTCCCCTATAGGGTGGGTCTTTAATGGTACTGAGCTTGAACTCGTGACATGCCAGCCACGATCCGATACCTTAACCACTAGGCTAGCGTGGCCACTGTATATCAACTTAACAGACAATTTAGAATAAACTGCTTTTTAATTAAGAAATAAATCAGATATACCTAATTAATTATATAATATATTTGTTTCTTGCTTTCATCCGCGTACGAAAGTATTAATGACATCCTCATACTTAACTCCTAATTGTGCTTCAGTGCTTAATAACGCAAATGCATTGAACCTATCTTGCTTCATACAATGCAGATAGTCAAGGCAAGAAAAGAAGCATTAAAATTCGGTCTTACAGTTGATAAAAAACAAAATCGATTTCAAATTTTTGCTGCCTCGAAAATTTTGGCATCCCTAAAAATTTGCCGCCTAGGCCCGGACTTCGTGGGCCTAAGCCTAAACCAGTCACTGTTGTGAAGTACTCGTTAACATATTCTTATTCTATCAAAATAAAATAAATAGGGATTTTTTTTAAAACATAATAATAAAACAAAAAAAATTTTTTCATGGTTGTTGTGAGAAGTCTTCACCTATCTCTTAGGCACCTAGATATGTGGAAGGTAGGGAAGAAACACTCGCCGTGATCCAATCAATCTATTTATTGATCACACAATATAACGACACAAATTCAATTAATAACAGTAAGAGAATGTCTCTGGTGCTAACCGTGAAAGTGGAACAACGACGAAATACACGAAAGATTAGGAGACTATCAAATTTGATCTTTACTTTATATAGGATCTAATCTATTATCCGATTTAATCTAATATTAATTTAATCTCAATGATCAATCGTCACTTTAAGTCTTTCTCCTAATAAGTCTTTAATCACAATAATTCAATAGTGATACCTGTAAGTATCAATCTCACCTGATTTCTGGTTTGCTTCCACCCATACTCTCTATTCTAGCTAGAACACTTCGACTATATATAGTAAACTTAGTTTGCATAACTCGATTTCTTCTTCCAAAGGGTTGGTTGTGAATAACGCGAATTGATAACCCAAAGATTTCCCAAGAGAATTAGTGGAAGAATCTCGAATAGATCCGTCACATTGTGAAAATGATTTCCTTTTACCAAAACCTAAGTGATTTTCCTTAAGACCTCGGATGAGGCGTTTTTACAAATGAAACTAGGTTTGGTTTCCCTTTCACAAGTACTTTGGAGGTAAGGTATTTTTAACCTAATTTCCTGAAAAAGTCGAGCCGAAAAGCAGCTGTCTAAACACTCACAGTACTGGCCACAAGTTGGGCGACTATTTATGGCAAGCAGTCGGATGCCAAACATCTTTGGTTAAAGAGTTTGAGTATTACAATTACAAACATTAAAGAATATCAACATTTAGAGCTACAATGAATACACAATTATGGAAATTACAACATTTAGCATTTCCACAATGAACAATGACATACTCGTAGATTCTACACCAGGGGTACTCAACCTTTTTTTTCCCGCCGGGCTGCATGCACATGACAAGTATATCACGCATGCCTCATACTCATGACAGGCATTTCATGCGGGCCTCAACATGCGGATAATGGAGCACACAAACACACTATAAGACCAACGCAACATTAGACAAAGTAAAATTGATCAAAATATTAAAATTCATTTTTTTTGCTTTTATTTTAATACCATAATAACACTTTTCAATCAAACATACACATAAAAAAAGTGTGTGTGTGTACATACGTACGCACGGAAGAAGTTATACTTCTTTGGCGTAAAAAGATTAAAATCTTTCTAAAAATCTTCCAAGAACGAAAGGCGGTCACGAGCAAAGTTGAACGATCCTAATCTTCAGTCAATCGGACCAGCCAATCCTGAGATAATCACGATTTAAATAAATTTAAACACCCCCGCACAGGGACCATAAGACCAATAATATGGGAGGGGTCGAAGACAGGAATGATCTGTCTCGTTCTGCATATTTCTGGACAAAGCATTTTCGTATCTGTTCCTACGGAATGCAAAGCAAAGGTTTGCTGACGCGGGGGTATAGCTCAGTGGTACAGCATTCAACTGCAGATCGAGAGGTCCCCGGGTGCCCCCATTTTCAGGGAAGTAAAGAGAAATAATTTTATGAGAAATTCGAAGGCGGGAATGATCTGTCCCATTCTATATATTTCTTGACAAAGCATTTTCGTATCCATTCGTACGGAACGCAAAGCAATGTTCTCTGACATGGGCAGTATAGCTCAGTGGTAGAGCATTCGGCTGCCGATCAGGAGGTCCCCGGTTCAAACCCGGGTGTGAAGAGAAATAATTTTTTGAGAATTTTGAAGGTTGCAATGATCTGTTCCTTTCTGTATATTTCCAGACAAAGCATTTTCGTATACGTTTCTACTGAACACAAAGCAAAGGTTTGTTCTCGCGGGTGTATAGCTCAGTGGTAGAACTTTCGGTTGCAGTCGAGAGGTCTCCGGTTCGAATCCGGGTGTCCCTTCTTCAGGAATGTGAAGAGAAATATTTTTTTGAGATTTCGAAGGTGGGAATGATTTGTCCCATTCTGTATATTTCTAGACAAAGGATTTTCGCATCCATTTTGGTGTGCGTCACATCCGTGACGGTGTGCGCGCACATTGTAAAAATTTACCCTCATCCTATTTCTCTAACGCCCCAAAAGAAGTATAACTTCAAAAATTTATTTTTATGCATTTTTTACTGAGTTATGGGATAGTTTCTATTTCCTTTCATCTATGACCATGCCCTTTGCTTACATTCTTCTATTAAAAAATACAACAAAACAAATTGATATATTTGATTGCTTGATTGATAGAATTTCCCGCTAAATTTTGAGCAAAGTGTTCTCCAGTAATTGAATTTCTTAGTGCAATGGGCCCTCACGGGGCCACTCAGAAAAGGCCGGCGGGCCACATGTGCCCCGCAGGCAGCAGGCTGAGTATCACTGTTCTACACGATGTTAATCTCTCGACAGCAACCTCTAGACTGAAGGTTTCTGGGATTGTCCGCCAGAGGTCCTTGTCCATGTATTGGTTTGTTACATTACTACTTTTACTGCATTCAGTTGCAAATAAATAAAAAAAAATTGTTGCAGTATGTTGAATATGATAACAAAAGAACGTCTTAAATTGAAAAATCGAAACTAGATATTTAATTACAAATGTCAGCAAAAAATACCAGTTTTTTCAGCATATCCAGTTTTTATTTCGATTCTTTTCAGCATTTTTATTAATATTTCTGTACAATTTAAACTTAAAAAAAGTAGAATGGCAGTCTTTGTTAATATATAATGTAGCAAATAAAAATAATTAAAGAATTACCTCTTTCATAATTTACGAACCACCTTAAGTCCACCTCTTCATAATTTCTTAGCTATAAACTCGTTTGGATTAACACTA
The DNA here is from genome assembly GCA_019973955.1 of Trichonephila inaurata madagascariensis. Taxonomy (NCBI): domain Eukaryota; kingdom Metazoa; phylum Arthropoda; class Arachnida; order Araneae; family Nephilidae; genus Trichonephila; species Trichonephila inaurata. The sequence goes on from BMAV01023496.1 coordinate 162,047, forward strand.
AAGTTTTACAACATACCTCTTTTTTGCAACACGAAAAACCTAATTTCATTTCCATTATACAATACATTTCCAAGTTAGCCTTTTAATTAATTTAATACTTCTCATCAGCGTTCCACCAAATTTTACATCTTCATGGCAATAGTGAATCACATATAGTTTTTTCTCAACCTTGAAGCTTTTCTACAGTTCTATGTACACGATGTCGTAATATGTCTTAAATTCGTTCAACACCTCCTATACGTCTATTAATATGGCTAAACCAGCGATTCAGAGAAAACTACATTACACTATATGGTACGATTTTAAGATTTTAATAATTTGAGCAGTATATCAATATATCAGCGTTTCTCAAACTGTAGGTCACGCTCCCTGGTGGGGGGTGGGGACAATCCTAAGTAGGGGGCCCGAGCATATAGAAAATAAAAGATTATTTCAAAAATTATCAATTTACTGAAAGGAAGCAAAACAAAATATATTCTGACACATTTACATTGATATAATATACTTATATAAATGTATCAGTACTGCACACTGTATCTGATAATTAATTTATCAAGACTAAGTTAAGAACAGGTTTAATAGTTACTTGTGACTTCCATGGGCTTGTCATATACAAAATTATATACAAAATTTAATATCATCTTGTGAATTTGTACGGTTTATAATTAGAGTCGTATTGTAGCTTTATAAATGTCATAGAACATTATTATTACATTCTATATATTGGTATTGTATGGAGGGGGCGTGATGAAATTATGATTGAAAATTGGGTCGCAAGCAATGACAGTTTAACCCTTAACTTCGCACTGTTGCATTTCTACAACATATGATTTATTTTAACTTAACAGACTCAGTATTTTTTTTAATTACCTACAAATCACTTATCTGAGAAAAAAAACATTCCTGCAACGAAACACACGCTAATTTTGTCACTAGATGGAAGTACATTTTTTCCAGAAATCACAACAATTATAAAAATCTTTGATGCCTCAAAAACTGTGTTTTGGCTATAAAAAGAATCCATTATATTTTATACTTCCTCTTGTTTATTGACTAAATAAATTACCAGGTAAGAAATTTAAACATTTTATGATGAATAGTAAAATCCTCATAAAAAAAAGTTTTGTAATTTACAGCACTACTGCGCAGTGTTGCAATTCTGCAACAAACAAAAAAAGGGAAATCTCATTAAAACGCTTAGTTTTTTTTATTTTTTCCCTTTTATCATTACTTGAGAACTAGATGATTAATTTTTCATAGAAATTTAAAAATTGGAAGTTAAGGGTTAAGATGTATTGTTGTTATTGGATTTTTTTTGCGCAAGAGCCGATTTCCTATTTGCTTGCAGCATTTTTGTCTGATCTGACGGAAAAAGAAAGAGAATGGGATGACAAGAAAGATGGTCGAAAATAAAGAAGGATCACTAGGTTTACCCCGGTTCGTAAAACCGTTATTACCAAAGACGTAAATCCTTGGGAAAAGGAGTTCACTAGTACCTCGGATTAAAAACACCCGTACTCACCTAAAAGAAAGTGAGCCCCTGGGGATTAAGGGTTAAGAAGCACTGTATTCTGTGCATTTCTTCGTGTGATTTTTTTCCACGGTTTTGTAATACTTACAGTAATTTATATTGTATAGTAGTAGTTTATATTGAGTGAATGCGTTTTTTGGAGCACGCAGCACGAGATTCATAATTTTGAATTATCTTCAAGTGAAGAGGACGACACCTGAGCTAGAACCTCTTCTTCTTCTTCCATTGACACAATGTGGCCACGGTAGCCGAGTGGTATAGGTATCGGATCGTGGCTTGTCTTGTCACTTCGAGCCCAGTACCACTAAAGACCCGCCGTGTGGGGCAAAGCGATGCACTTAAATCTGTCGAGACCCGAAACGTCCTCCCGTTGGTGTGGGTGTGGTAGTTAGGAGAGGGGTCCCAGCTCAGGTGTCGTCCACGTCCTTGACCATGGTTAAAAAATTACGTGGTCCGTCATCAAAATCCCTCGTGTAACTGAACAGTGCGACGTTAATATTCAATCAATCAATCAATCCATTCACACAACAGCCCCGGTTGAGCCAAGCCTTCTCCAGAACTCTCTTCTATTCCGATCTTCGTTTAGCAACAGTTCTCCAATGGGCTCAATTCATGTGACGTCACAGTCACATGATAGTGAAAGCCACGTGATTTAGCTAATCAATTCAAAACTCATGTGACGTCATAGTCCCCATAAAACTTCTTGTGTTTCCAGCTAATCAGTTCATGCGTCCGGTGTTGCCCAAATTTTGATCTTTGCAGAAACTTTCTTAAAAGTACATTGTATACAAAAATGCATTTTTTAAAAGTATAAGCATAAAATACGATTTTTTTTAAATTTTTAAAAATCTTTTTGAAGAATTTTTCCCCACATTTAAACATTTTACCCCAAAAATGAAATTTGAAATTTTATCTGAGTTTACAAATAGAACAACAAGTACAATTAGTTTAATGTTTGTTTTGAATTCAATGGGAAATAAGTGTTTTTATCATGTGACATCATGAATTGAGCCCATTACTCACTTTTTAAACTTTAAAATCGTCCTCCACACAATCAGCCCCTATGAATTTGGGCTACTCCTAGTTCTAGTTTCAACAGGTTTGTGATTAAAAATTTGAACTTCAAAGATGAAGTTTCCATACTGCAGACATGGCCTGCAAACATTAAACTACAAATGTTGATGGATTTAATGACATCTTCTTTCTTAAATAGCTTATATAATACAAAGTTATGTCATTGTCTCCACAATCCATTCTCATTCACAGCACCAAAAGATATATCTAAAAGCTTTTCACTCAAAGATGGCTAGCTGTTCAGTCTGTGATTAATTCAAAATCCAAGTTTCAGATCCATAGGTAAGTATGGGTCTAATAATTGTTATATATAAAATAATTTTTCTTGTCTTTATTAATTTTGACTTTAAAAGCTCTTAGACCATGAAAACAGCATTAGCAGCAATAATACGTCTTTTAATTTCAGGACAATGTCGTTTTTGTTATTGTCGTGTCCTTCTCGAAGGGAAGGAATGAAAGTTGACAGAGCCTGAGACAGGTCGCCATCTATTCTTTACGATAGATGGCGACACCACCTATCTCCCCCTTCACAATTTAGGCATGGAACTGGAGGGGAGGTAAATGTTCTCCAGCCCCCTGTACCCATGGTTTTGCTGCAATCACCCACAAGACTTTCGGACCCCTGATTTTGCGAGAACGTACCCCGTGTGTACTCGAAGGGCATTTAATGGCATCGGGCATCGAACACCTAGCTACCCACGGCCTCTCCAATGTTGTTTAGAATGTTAATGTTTAAGCCCAGATAGGCAAAGTTATCAACTACTTCAAACTTACAATTTTCAGTCTACATATATTTAAAATCTACTGGAGTTTTTGTAATTGACATGTATTTTTTTAGTTTTATCTTCATTAATAATTAAATGCTACTTTTCAGCCGAATTCTTAAGGGCTAGACATGCCTCTGATAAAGCATTTTTAGAAAGAGCAATGATTACTATATCATCGGTATAAACAAGTTGTACAGTGAGCTGACAACTCATTCTCCTAATTTCCACACCCCACCAACGAGAGAACTTTGAGCCCCCTCGATCCCCTCTATATGGAGGATTTTCAATGGCATTAGGCTCGAAATAACACATCACCAACAGTTCTTGACCATGGCCATCGTAGTTTATGTTGGAAAAGATTTAGTGGAAGTTTATCATAGCGAAAACTATTGCAATCCCTAAGGTAATTATTTCCTTCTATATTTTCCGATGAATTATCAGGACATGCTTTGAATTTACAGAATAATTTTTGCATTAAAAATGTAGTTATGATCCAATTACCTTTTTTTGTCTCTGTATAAATAAATTCTTTAACTTGCTCATTTTGCTTGAAACTTGCCTTGCGAATCGGTGGCCGTGGTAGCCTAGTGGTCAAGGTCATGGTCTTGTGGATAGCATGTTATGAGTTTGAGCCTAGTAGTGCTGAAGACCCTCCGTGCAGTAGGGGCCGGTACACGTTAAATATGTCGAGGTTGAAATGTCCCCTCGTTGATGTAGCTTGAAGTTAGGAGACGGGGTGGGAGCATTGTCTTCTTGGAACACAGGACGTCCTCTCAGAGAGAGGTTCTGAAGCATAGGGTGAAGATGATCTGCGAAAATGCTTCGATAAGGGTTGCCAGGGATCATCCCCCCTCAAGACAACGAGATGCCCTAATTCACAGGAAAATATTTCCACACCATCACAGAACACCCCTCCATGTTTCACGGTTGAAACCAAGCAGTCAACATGAAATACTTCTACTGATATTCGCCAGACGAACACACGTCCAGTGGTTTGGAATAATGTAAATGAGGTCATCAGACCAGATGACTTATTACCATTGTAGTTGTGTCCAGTTTAGGTGGTCTCAGCACCACGGTAGTCTCTCCGTAGCATTCCACACCTATACGAACGGTTTTAGAATAGCTATTCAATCATGAATGTTCACAACACCTATTGAATAATTTTCATCGATTTGGGGTTCTAAAGGTGGGTGTTCATCTCAGGTGAAATATGCGGAGTAAAGTTTGCATCATTTGAATAAACACTCATTGATTTAGCCAAACAAATTTATTAGTTTAACAATTACTCAAAACATATACACACTACTGCACAAAAACGAGACACTTTATATAAGTTGGGTGGGCGGATCCCAAGTCTAACCGAGTTCTGCCACGCCGCGCAGCTCGCCCTGAGCGGCCGACGTATTTCCCTTTTGAATAATCCCCAAGGGATTATTTGATGGCCAATCTGGAGGATTTAGAGGAGTCTTACTTGCGGCAATGTAGTTATGCGTTTTTGGTCGACTATCCTCTTCAACACAGTCTTTCAACTTCGACTTTCACTCTCTGCTGTGCTTCGTGAAACACACCTTACTTAGGTTTGTTCCTTTCTGTTGTTACATTGCTATGCTTGGTTTTATGTATGCTGTCATAGCCCTTGACACAATGATCCTAGAAACACCCACAAGGTCGGCTAATCTGGACATGGACGTTCCGATATAATCATACTCTTTTCACGATGGAGAGGTCGGATGTAATCTCATTTAGCTCTAGGAACAGAATTTTCTCATCCAACTCTCTCCTCCAAATGCTTGACTCACACCTTCTCTTTCGCCACCACTAGGTGGCATACGATTGCGACATGTGGCGGCCGTTTATTGGACGATCAAGGACGACTCATTTTTAAGGTATCCGACTACGTTCGGAACCGTGATTTTAAAAAAGCGCATAAATGGATAATTTTCATAACATTTAGTGTCACTCAGATTAGAATACATGCATTAAATTGTTTTAAGGACATTTTAACAAAAAAATTATTTAAATACAACATTTTGGCAAAAAATTTACTTAGAATAATCTTTTTTCAAAATGTTCTCCTTTTGTGAAAAATGCTTCTATTATAATAATATTTTGCCTGTGTATATATCTCAGTCCTCTCTACAGAAGCTCAACTAGAATTTTGAAAAATTCACATTATTTTCAGAGTTACCACCAATTGAAATAATTATTGGCGTTTTTTTCTTAAAATTGCTCCCCTCTGCTGTGGTAAAATATGAATAAACCCATTTCTAAGTTATATATTTAAAAAAAATTCTAGTTGAGCCTCTGTAGAGAGGTCTGAGCTATATACAGGCAAAATGTTATTACAACAGAAGCATTTTTCACAAAAGGAGAACATTTTGAAAAAAGATTATTCTAAGTTAATTTTTTGACCAAAATATTCTATTTAAATATTTTTTTTGTCAAAATGTCCTTAAAACTATTTTATACATGTATTATAATCTAAGTGACACTAAATATCATGAAAATTATCCATATATGCGCTTTTGCAAAATCACGGTTCCGAACGTAGTCGGATACCTTAAATGGGTGTTAATATTATTTTGTCCCATACCTGTATATTTAGGTTAAATTCTAAGAAAAAGAATATGAAATCATTTTGACTTTGTAAAATTAGCCAGTGGCACAGGTATTGCAGCATTGAGAACCTTATGCAATTGTACCCATCCCGGGTGATTCTGTCGCCCTGATCGCCATTTTAGATATCAACGTTTACTCTCAGTGGCGTACACAAGGGGGAGGATAAACCTTCTCCTCATAGACCAACAAATTTTTAACCTTCACCGTAGAGCAAGGGTAGACAAATAGCGACCCGCAAAGAGTTTTTTTGTGGCACACCAAGTCAGTCAGAAAACTAAATATAGTGAAAATGTTTTCTAAATGTGGGTCCACATATGTTTGTGAACAAAGATATCCTTACATGAAGATCAACAAGAGTAAATAGAGATGCAAAATGGCTGACACTAACTTGCAGGTTGTGATGAGAATTTCAACAAGAAATCTCATTCCTGATTTCAAAATAATTTTAGGAACGTGTGATAGGGTACATTGTCTCATTAAACTGATTCCAAAATTAAATGTGCTTGCAGCTAGCTATACGTGATATGATATTAGCACAGTAAATAAACTGAATAAATTTGCCACTATTTTATTTAACTTATATTTATTGATTTTTATGGTACAATTTTTACCTTTCCTGTGATACAAATTTAACTAAAGAAGGCAATTTTAGAAAGGTGTTTTCTCTGATATCCTCTCCACTTCCACAATGTGACCCTTGAGCTATAATAGTTGCCAACCCCTGCCATTGAGCATATCCCTCAGTGCTCTTATTTACGTGTTTTTAAAAATGGATACCCCCACACACATAAGAGTGGTTTGTGTACGCCACTGTGTACTCTGAATATGGTTTCTGGAGAGTTAGTTTTTTATATCAAAAGAAAAAGGAGCATTTAATGGATTTCAAGATGTAGGATTATGTACTGTGTAAGTATTAAAATACAATTACTTAAAATGCTTTTTCCAGTCTATTTCCTGATTATAATAAAATTTTACTTCATCTTCTAATAGTACTCAGATTTCGTACAGACAGTCATTTCACCAGCAAGAAACCCATCTACTTTCAAAGGACTTCATTAGATATTAAAGTATCCGACTACGTTCGGAACCGTGATTTTAAAAAAGCGCATAAATGGATAATTTTCATGATATTTAGTGTCACTTAGATTAGAATACATGTATAAAATTGTTTTAAGGACATTTTGACATAAATAATTATTTAAATACAATATTTCGGCAAAAATTTAACTTAGAACAACCTTTTATTTTAAATGTTCTCCTTTTGTGAAAAATGCTTCTATTATAATAATATTTTGACTGTATTTAGCTCAGACCTCTGTACAGAGGCTCAACTATGATTTTTGAAAAATTCACATTATTTTCAGAGTTACAACCCATTAAAATAATTATCGACGTTTTTTTCTTAAAATTTATCCCCTCTGTTGTCGTAATACATGGATAAACCCACTTCTAAATTATATACTAGTTGAGCCTCTGTACAGAGGTCTACGCTATATACAGACAAAATATTATTATAATAGAAGCATTTTTCATAAAAGGAGAATAGTTTGAAAATGGGTCATTCGATGTTCATTGTTTGTCAAAATATTGTACTGAAATAATTTTTTTTATTGTAATACTATTCTTAAAACAATTTTATATACATTTTCTAATCTAAGTGACACTAAATATCATAAATATTATCCTTTTATACGCTTTGGCAAAATCACGGTTCCGAACGTAGTCAGATACCTTAATGGGAAATAAATGACTTTAATGGTTTTTATTCTGCATAAAATCCATATGATTTATTTAGGATTGCTGTTTAAAATAAAAACAAGTAATAAAACATTTTAACAAAACTTTTAGTGCAGGGTGTACGTCCAAACATTCAGTGGTCATAGGCTGACCAGAGTCACAGAGAGTTCTGTCAGGTGAGTCGGCGAGATACCTATTCAGTAGAGATGGGATCTCATTCAGTGTCAAAGGCCTTGTCCTCTCTTGCCCTGTCAAAAGTCTAAATCGAACTACAGCAGCTTTTCCAGCTAAAAAATAATGTAATAAATCATAATTTTAACAATCTTTTAGTCACCAAATCTAGAAATGGGATCTGAAATTAGTTGCCAGATGCGGGATGGGATCTGAAAATGGGAAATCGATAATCCTGATGATCCTGATCAAGACAATGGAACAAAATTTATATATATATATAAATGATAAAGATTTTTTAATTGACACAGCATTTCTTATGCCTAAAAATAATGAAGTATAAAAACTGCACAAAATGTAAATATACTGTATATAGATAAAAGTTTTATAAATAAAGAAATGTGAAAAAATAAATGTATTTAAATTTATTTCTTTTTAAAAAATTCTTTCTTTTTTTCCTTTTTTTTAATTTTTTTCTGAAAAGCTAGGGGTTTTTTTTTTTTCGTTTTTTATTCAACTTTAAAATGAAACTTTGTTTTACAAGTCCCATCTCGAAATTGGTATAAAAAATTATAATTTTTGTTTATTTCAATGATTTTTTTTATTCAAATTTTGTTTTAGTTTTTTATACAAAAGAAACAACTGTAAATTCCTTCTTACCAGGTTCTCTTCATATTTTTACTGAGCAACGTATGTGGAAATTTTGTATGCATTTTTTTGAATTAATCAAATTTATCAAAACAGCCTAAATAACTTGACCTTTACCAATCATTTAGTTTAGAAACTTAAATAGATTAAACCAGTCTAATAATAAAAAAAGTCAAATATTAATTAATTTTTTGTAAAACCTTTTTTTTCCTTATGGAATACAGTCGGGCCTCCCTTTTACAAACCTCTTGTGAATTTTTCTGTTTTACGAATTTTTTCCTGTATCCAAGAGCATTTTATTCTTTTCTTCGTAAAATAGCCTCCAAATAGCGAAGTGCATTTTCTGTTTAACGAACTTTTTATCTCGTGATTCAATTTTTTTTCTCCATATTTTAAAAACATTTCTGGGTACTTCAAATTACAAACCTTTGACAATAAAGTTCGATGAAAAGTCCTGTAACATTAACGTAGATGAAATATTAACGAAAGTTTCCTTACTGTCTTTCAGAATAGTCACCTCCCATAATTATGCACCGCTGAGATCTTCTATAAATGTCCTGAAATCTTTGTAAGAAATCTTCTTTTGGATTGAGTTCCAAAGCCTCATCACGTTTCGTTGGATGTTTGGAATATCGTCAATAATCATATCGTCAATATCAATAACACAGTTTTTCTCATCTCTAAATTCAGACAAAGATTTGTCGCACGGATTCACGGTTAATCTGCAGTTCATCAGCTATCATACGTACAGTAGGTCGCCCAACCGGTATAGTGGTCAATGATACTGACTGCGGTGGTGTAGGGACTGGGTTCGAATCCCGGAGAAGACACGTATGTTTATAAATGTATAGTGCCTTTGTGGCAGGGGGCACTCTAAATAGCCGTCGAGCCGCAAGTCCTCTCGTGTGGTTGCTGGAAGGGGAAGAGAGGTGGGAGGCCCCTGACCACCCCAGGGTTTTCTCGCTCTAAATTGGGGTGGAACCGAGCCAAATCGTAGTGTCACCTGCATGATGCTCAAAGCTAAGTCTAACGACAGGCTTAAAAATTCTAGCCTTTAGCCGCGATGAATTTCGCGGGCCTCGATCTGACTTCATCAGGCAGGTGGCATTAGTCACACAACAACACAGTTAATTGATGATCCTTAGTGATTAATTTGCTCACTTTCTCACAATTTTTTCGTCACTGACGGAGATCGCCAGTCTTCCGCCACGGGGGTTGTCAGAAACACCCTTCCTGCTTTTTGAAAACGGGTGAGCCACTCGTACGCAAACCACTTCATGAACAGTGCTTGATCTTTTTATAAACACGTACCAACATCTCTTAAGTTTCTTTTGGTTTCCAAGCTTGAAAAATAACTTTAAATTGATCTTTTGTTCGTTCATTTTCCTGTTCTCAGTTAAGAACCTACGTACTAAACAAGCACTTTGTAAACCAAGTCTTATATGGAAAACACAAATGAGTCTCAACTGAACAACGGTGGGCGCAGATGGTCAGCACTCGCCGCTACGCATGTGTAGCGTTTTGTTTCGCCAGTGTTGCCAGATCGGCCGTTCTGACTTTTTTCACCAACTTTATTGTCGGAGGTTGTATTTTCTCTTGTAAAACTTTTTTATGATGAACAATTGTGACGGGCTCTCGCGTCTTTTCTTTAACATGTCCTTTGGCTACTTTTGGGGCCAAGATTAATGGCAACTCTTTTCCAACCAAAACCCAAAAAGTGAAACGTGAAGGAAAGATGCAAATTAGATAGCTTTTAAATATCAGAAGTTTCAGTAAGTGGTGTGGCAATTTGAGGAATGTTATGTGAGAGATTGATACAATCGTGAAAGGACGGCCAACAGAGGTTATTCCGAAGATAAAGCCATTAGGTCAAGGTGCATACCATTGCATTCGCGGAAAGACGCCACTTCCTAGTATCGGAACGACGATTGGATTAAGGTAGGATTGACTATTTAATATTAGGACTTGCGTTATTATTCGAATTGAGATTAGGCGGGTTAGATATTGATAGTGGTCCGAGTTACTTCTTTCGGTATTACTTGTATTGTGTGTTTGTTCATCGTAGATTCTCACATATGTAATTATTATCTTATCTGTTATAGGTTTAAGTTTAAATTCTTAATAAAGACATATTAAGAATATAGACATGTCTGTTCCTTTGGTAAATCCTACACCTCTAGCTCACGCGGATAATCAAAGGGAAGGTCACCCTAGGGGGACTTTCCCATAATGGTCTTGAACTGGTGTTATCAGGTAGTTAACTCAGCTACAGCAATAAAATAGCCATAATTTTCAAATAAAATTAACAGATTTTATCAGTTAATTTTAAGGACGCAAATGGAATTGTATGCTTAAAAATTTTGGCTGTAAAATAACATGTGTTTAAAACTACTAGTCGGCTTCAAATACGAAAATGTCCTTAAAATTCATTCATTTTATTATAAAATTATTTTTTAAAGTTGAAAATACAGTAAGCTTTATAAAATAAATATATATTTAACTTACAAAAAAAGTGGGAATAGTTACTTTTTTGCAATAATATACTCTGTTTAGGTTTTAAAAATGTGTTTCATGGGATTTCGAAAGAACATTAAAAGATGAATCTCTATTTAACGAATTTTCCACTTAACGGAACTTTTTTCGGGATTTAGTGACTTCGTTAAATAAAGATTCGGCTATTTATAGGGTAAACCGTATGTCTCTTGCCCTGATTATAAAAATTCATTACAAAATAACTATTTAATATAATAATGTTACTTTTATATCATTGGATGGGTCAGTTTTAGTAGCATTTTGTGTGTGTACAGTATACGGCGCGAATGATCCTTCAAGAGTGACTAACGGGAACACTTGTAAGAGAGACATCATTTTCTGCGAAAAATGGCGTCGATTCAAGAGAAAGCTCGATGTGTGCTTTAGTTTAACGAAATGAAACCACCCATTAATTTTCAGAATAAATTTTGCGTTGTTATGGGAGCAAACCTAGTGGTGCAAAATCGGTAAAGCGATTATATGAAATGCTAAAAGAAGTAGGCAGTATTAAGGTCTTCCTAGAACTGGCAGGCTTAGTGTGAGTGAAGCAATTGTTGAACAATCAAAAACATGTGATTGTATTTATCATATGACCAGGGCCCTTTTTAACCTCTCTGGTGCTCTAGGAACTCAACCCCCTATTTCAGAGTATTCATTTGCTCCTTCAGTTCCTACTTTTTGTATGGTTTGACCACTCTTGATGGCCACGGTAGCCGAGTGGTATAGGTATAGGACCGTGGCTTGCCTTGTCATGAGTTCGAGCCCAGTACCACTAAAGACCCGCCGTGTAGGACAGCGATGCACGTTAAATCTGTCGAGAGCTGAAACGTCCTCCCGTTGGTGTGGTGTGGTAGTTAGGAGAGGGGGTGCCAGCTGTGTCGTCCATGTCACTTGACCATGGTTCAAAATTACGTGGTCCGTCACCAAAAAGCCCTCGCGTGTAGCTGAACAGTGTGACGTTAATATTAAATCAATCAATCAATTGACCACTCTTGGTAATTTCTTACTTTACGGCATCACGGACCACCCACCCTTTTGTAAAATAGAACAGTAAATTAATGAAGTCGTTTGCAATTACAATATAGAGTATACATTATTGTATGAACTGTTTTCAACTTGCTAACGTTCATCGCTCTAGACTATCTTTTACTTTTCGAAAGCTTTATTCTTTGTTGAGTCACTGTCATAGTACTTGTACAACGAAGGCTTTCTTCAAAAAGCAAACGTTTTTTGTTTTGTTTTTGTTTTTTTTTCCTAAATCATTAATAACATCGTTGTAATCAATTTCTACTGCAATACCATTTTTAGTGCATAGCAACCAATGGCGTAACGTACACTCCCACATTGGGGCTGTGTTCTAGAGGGCCCAAAGCTTAACTGCCGCCACGTTCCTACCCCTTGTAAAATCCAACTTGAGGGCCCAAAACCTGACTTTGCAGGGGAGCCCAGATGTTCTCCGTTACCCCACTGATAGCAACATTAAGGTATCCGACTATGTTAGGAACCGTGATTTTAAAAAAACGCATAAATGGATAATTTTCATGATATTTAGTGTCTCTTAGATTAGAATACATGTATAAAATTGTTTTAAGGACATTTTGACAAAAAAAATTTATTTAAATATAATATTTCGTTAAAAAATGAACTTAGAATAACCTTTTTTCAAAATGTTCACCTTTTGTCAAAAATGCTTCTATTAAAATAATATTTTGCCTGTATATAGCACAGACCTCTGTACAGAGGCTCAACTATGAATTTTGAAAAATTCACATTATTTTCAGAGTTACAACCCATTAAAATAATTATCGGCGTTTTTTTCTAAAAATTTCTCCCCTCTGTTGTCGTAAGATATGGATAAACTCACTTCTAAGTTATATATTTCAAAAATTCTAGCTGAGCCTCTGCACAGAGTCTGAGCTATATACAGGCAAAATATTATGATAATAGAAGCATTTTTCACAAAAGGAGAACATTTGAGAAAAGGTTATTGAAAGTTAATTTTTTGCCGAAATATTGTATTTAAATATTTTTTTGACAAAATGTCCTTAAAACAATTTTATATACATTTTCTAATCTAAGTGACACTAAATATCATAAACATTATCCTTTTATACGCTTTTGCAAAATCACGGTTCCTAACGTAGTCGGATACCTTAAACTGTAAGCTTTTTATTTTCCATAGTAGATCTAATTTCAGTATTTACTCCAGTGCTTCTCAAACTCGATATTAGCGACCCAATTTTCAAACATAATTTTCATCTCCCCCCACCTTCATAAAATAACAATGTATTGATGCAGTAAAAATGTATAATACTTCGACGCATAATCTACAATACGACCTTAATTATAAATCGTACAAATTATCAAGATAAGAATAAAATTTTGTATACAATTTTGTATATACATTTTGTATATGATAAGCCCATGGAAAAATCACTAGTAATTATTTAACTAAATATTGATGCTTAGTATCGAATATATAGTGCTTAAGGTATCCGACTACGTTCGGAACCGTGATTTTGCAAAAGCGCGTAAATGGATAATATTTATGATGTTTAGTGTCCCTTCGATTAGAATAAATGTATACAATTGTTTTAAGGACATTATGACAAAAAAATTATTTAAATACAATATTTTGGCAAAAAATGAACTTAGAATAACCTTTTTTCCAAATGTTCTCCTTTTGTAAAAAATGCTTCGATTGTTTTAATATTTTGCCTGTATTCAGCTCAGACCTCTGTACAGAGGCTCAACTAGAATTTTTGAAACGCATAACTTGGAAGTCGGTTTATCCATGTTTTACGAAAACAGAAGGGAGAAGTTTTAAGAAAATACGCCGATAATTATTTCAAATGATTGTAACTGAAAATAATGTGAATTTTTCAAAAATCATAGTTGAGCCTCTGTACAGGGGTCTGAGCTTTATACAGGCAAAATATTAATACAATTGAAGCATTTTTACCAAAGGAGAACATTTGGAAAAAAGGTTATTCTAAGTTAATTTTTTGCCAAAATATTGTGTATTTAAACAATTGTTTTTTGTCATAATGTCCTTAAAACAATTTTATACATTTATTCTAATCTAAGTGACACTAAATATCATGAAAATTATACATTTATGCACTTTTTTAAAATCATGGTTCCGAACGTAGTCGGATACCTTAACTAATACATTTATAAGTATCAGATTAAAAGTGCATTTTATTTTTTTATGTCAGAATATATTGTGTTTTGCTTCCTTTTGGAAAATTGATAATTTTTTTTTTAAATAATCTTTTATTTTCGACATGCTCGCGCCCTCTTGTAGGGTTATCACGCCTCACAGTTTGAGAAACCCTGCTTTACCCTCTTGAAGGCAGAAATGCTTCTCTCACGATTCGCTAAACGTGTTACATTATCTGTAATTTTAATTTTTTTTCCTCTTTTTGCGCCCTAGGCACGTGCCTAGCTTGCCTAAGCGGCCTTGCATATGACCGTCATGAATTTGGCCCATTGGAAATATGTAATTTTTTTTTTCATAGTATGTTGCCAAATAAAATATCTATGACTTTTTATACATTTATAATAAATCTTAATTTATAATATTAAAAAGAATTTTTTTAAAATTAATTATACAAGTATTATTTAGTTTATCGTCCTATCCCATATTAAATTTCTTTTTGTTACCTAATTATTTCTAATCTATTTAAAAGACTCAATTTTTATTTTGTTTTTCACTGTATTAAGGTAGATTATTCTTTATATTAAGGCCCTTTTTTTTAAAAAAAAAGCTGTTGTTTACTCAAATTTTTCATTCCAAAGTTTAGAATCAATTTTTGTTTTAAAATTCCAATTTCCAAAGTTAGATATTTGAAAGAGTACAAATTGCAATTCCTAAACTTGAATAATTATAAGAAAAAAGAACAAGTCCAATTTAAAGGTAGGTATAATTGATGATTTAAAAAAAGAAAGGACTCAAAGAAGCTACAAGATCTTTTTTTAAATCTATTTTTTTAATAATCTTTTCATTGAAACAAAAGTTTCATACATTGTTTTACACGATTACAAACAAGAAATTAAAAATTGAAAACAAAATCTTGTTTATCTTTAACAAAAATTACTTGGTCATAGTCTTATTTTAATGTTTGGAAATTAAAGTTTATAGTGGTTTATTCATTGTCTCTGTACACATGTTGAATCATCCAATCTGCATCCTCTTCTGGTATTATCAGTTATAAATAGAGCAAAGGAATTCACCATTCACTGAACTTAGCATATAACACAAGTAACAAATGTCTCTTTGAAAGTGTCAACAAAAATGTGCGTTTGAATTTTATTGTTAATTTAAAAATAACATCGGTTAAAAACGAGTTTTTTTAAACATGGTTTTTTCAAATTTCACATTATGCGTAAAATAATTTTTTTCATAGCTTAAATTTTAAGAGAAAAAAGGAACCTTGAGTCAAATTGAATTTATTAATAGTTTAATTTGCTGGTTTCAAAATTAAATTTTTCACATTGTAAACAATTGAATTAAGAGTAAGATTTAATTATTAAAACAATTAGTTTTAATCAATTAATTTTTATTAATTCTAATTAAATTTTCGTACTGCCATCCAAGACAATCGCGTATAAAAAATTTCATCTCAACTGAGTGCTTTAAAATGCGAGAAAGTTTTGACCCAAGTCGCCAACATGGGTCACCAAATCATACATTTGGTCGCCAAAAACGATACCAATGTGGTTGAATCCGTAATTCTTCAAATAACTACTATTAATCAAAAGATTCTATTAATGTTTGTTAAATTATCGTATTTTCATCCAAAACAATCGTGTATAAAAAAATTTCAGCTCAAGTTAGGGCTTTAAAATGTGAGGAAAATGCTTTTTAAGTTTTGACCCAGACATAGTTACAATGTGAGTAGAGAAGAAAACCCATTAACAAAAAAAACGCGGATTTCTGTATCACTAATTACATGAATTTCTTAAAAACAATTAATGCAAGAGGTACGGATTTCCTCTGGATAAATAAAATTCCCATTTAAAGTTAGACTCCACGTTTGTTGTTTGGAGCAAGAGCAAGTGGTAATAATTCCTCATCTTTGGTTTCATCTTTGATTTCATCTTTGGTTTCACCTGTAATTTCATCTTTGGTTTCACCTGTAATTTCATCTTTGGTTTCACCTGTAATTTCCTCTTTGGTTTCTTCTTTTGCATCTTCTGTCGGCACAACTTCAACCGAAGAAGGATAAATAATTATTTGTGCTGAATCTCCTAAAGGGAGATTACGAGAAGCAACCAAATCACGGAATGCTAGTGCAACCTCTGTAGAATCAGAACCTTCCAAGGCGAGTAAGATCTTCAAGGGGAATTGGAACATTTGGATCAAAACCAGAAGTCATACTGGGAGAAGGAGAATCTCCCGGTTTTATAATAAAAATTATTTCTTCAACACTTGAGCTATTTGCCAACAAGAGAAAATCTCCGTCGATATCAATTTGGGCATCATCCTTTGAGATACCAGAGCTAGGAGTTGAAATTCCTCCAGACTCTTCACCATCATCTTCCACTTCCATAATATTTTCATCGACGGGTTGAAGTTCTTCAGGAACAGCAGGATTGTCTTCAGCCATTCTTTCAGGAGAAGAAGGAGAAACAATATCTCCAGAATCATCAGGTTCTTTAGCAGGTTCCATCTCTATGCCTGGAAAAAAAATTAAGAGAACTTTTAATTAGAACACAAATTTTATAAGAAAAATACATTCTTTAAAAAATATCTCTATAACAAACGTGATTTTTCCTGCTCTTGTAAAAGAAGGGAATGATTGAGAAGTATAAAAACCAACAAAGAAATTCAAATCTCTAGTTTAAAAAACAATATTTTTTTTTCAATATTGCTATGAAAATTCAACTTATCTGATTTTTTTTCCCCTTAAGGTATCCGACTACGTTCGGAACCATGATTTTAAAAAAGCATATAAAGGTATAATTTTCATACTATTTAGTGTCACTTAGATTAGAATACATGTATAAAATTGTTTTAAGGACATTATGACAAGAAAAAATTATTTAAATACAAAATTTTAGCAAAAAATTAACTTAGAATAACCTTTTTTCCAAATGTTCTCCTTTGTTAAAAAATGCTTCTATTGTATTAATATTTTGCCTCTATATAGTTCAGATCTCTGTACAGAGGCTCAACTATGATTTTTAAAAAATTCAAATTATTTTCAGAGTTACAACCATTTGAACTAATTATCGGCGTATTTTCTTAAAATTTCTCCCTTCTGTTTTCGTAAAACATGGATAAACCCACTTCCAAGTTATGCATTTCAAAAATTCTAGTTGAGCCTCTGTACAGAGGTCTGAGCTGAATACAGGCAAAATATTAATACAATAGAGCATTTTTTACAAAAGGAGAACATTTGGAATAAAGGTTATTCTAAGTTAATTTTTGCCAAAATATTGTATTTAAATAACTTTTTTTTTTCATAATGTCCTTAAAACAATTTTATACATGTATTCTAATCTAAGTGACACTAAATATCATAAATATTATCCATTTACGCGCTTTTGCAAAATCACGCGGTTCCGAACGTAGTCGAATACCTTAATCATTAAAATAACAATGTTTTTAACAGCAAATATAAAATTGGATTTCATCAAATAAGTTGGCATGATTAATTTATAAAATAGTTCATTTTTGGTACTTGTATATTATACAGTTGACTACACACTACTTGGCTACTTATACAGTTGACTACTTATTAAAAAAAACTGCCAGATTCCGTGATGTGCAGGTCAATAATGGAAAATCTTTCCCATACATCCCATAGTACCCACCCAAGACATAGGGGAAGGACACTACTGAAAAACTTAGTTTAAAAGGACACTGAATTCAAAAGACTGGAAGAGCCATTGTTTTAATTATACATTGGGATTCATTCATGAAAATCTGTGTTATCTTCTTCCATACTTTGAGAGGTTGGTGTAAAAATCTCTTTAATAAATAATATGATGGCAACTAAAATTTATCTATCAACCATAAATTATGTTGAGATGTAGAATATTTCATTAATATGATAGCTATAAAATATGGTATGATTCTGAAGGCTTTTGAAGAATTTAAATGTTAAATTATCAATAATCTGAGAAATTTAACTTTACAAACAGAAATAGTATTACTTTCTGAGACACCCACATACAAAATAAAGAGAGGTAAAAAAAAATTAAATACAGTTTAATGTTAATAAAGTTCACGAAAGAGAGTACTTATGTTTTTCTCTTATAAATACTATTACAGTTTACTGCAAGATAAACATTTGAAAAATAATCAAACTTCTATTAAATCAGCAATTAGTTATGGTGAAAATAATAGTTGCATTTTATTATTTTCTAAAAAAAAATTAGGAAATCAGATAAAATAATTATCATTATCCAAATATTTACTTAATTTCTAAAATTTCACAAAAGTCCTATTAACTTTAGAACTGTCATAGAGTGATTCAATTCATATGCAGTGAGTCCATAAAATTATACTGCACTTTTCACCAGTCACAGAGAATCAACGAAACAAAATAGAAATGTGAAATCTTCCACCAAAAGTACAGCTTATCTGTAGCAAAGGCGAATCGTTTTGGTTCATTCGTTGATTTGATAGCATGCAACAGCTACAATTTGTAACCCAAAAACACATAAATGTTTCTTAAACTCTTTATGAACTGTAGTCTTGGTTAAGTGTAACTGTCGAGCACATGCACAGACTTTTTAAGACTTTTTAGGTAGTTCTAACAGATGGCTTCTACAGGCTCCCCAATTACCTGCCAGAAAGAGGTTTGTCCAAAACACTGCCATTATCCTTCAAGTGCCTACCCATTGTTTAATATTATTCGTGTGTGGTGACTCGCACGATGATATTAACATCACACTTTTGTCATGGATTTGATTATAGTACACAATCTCAGAACACACTGAACTTTGCACCATTCACATTTCGACTGGCATGGACTGAGCAGCTGTTCCGCAGTTTGTGGTGTTGCGTCATCACCTGCATGCGCACGCCCTTGTGCATCGTAAAACAGAAACTCGGAGAGTTTTCTTTTTATTTGGTGAAGATTTTATATTCATATCTTGTTTCATTGATTTTCTCTGACCGATCAAAAGTGTTCCATGACCTTACGGATACACTGTATTAACCAATTTGGAAAAAAAATGCTTCAAAATATGATACAAGCTGTATAAACATAGTTAACACTACTGTAATTTTTAAACCAGGTAAAGAAAGTATTGATCCCATGGAAGACAAAACACAATTTCCAAAAGTAGGGATGCCTGGAGTAATCTAGGGCCCACCCAGCCTTTGACCCGTTGAAAAAGAGGAAGAAAAACAAAAAAATGCCTTCATTTAATAGTTTTGATTTTGAAGATCTTTTCAAAATTCTATTGATATTAATAATTAAAATACCAATACAAATTTTTAATAAAAATAAATTTAATAATGTAATAAATTATGACAAACCCAATTAATTATTATTAGGCTCATTCTTTTTTTTCTTATTCTTTTAAGAGAATTATATTTACTACAAGTGAAATTGTTAGACAGGTGAATGGTTTATCACAAGGAGAATATACAAATAATTGTCCAGCTATTATCTTTTTTCACTTTTATGAACATAACTATATAGACCACAAACGATAATTGTAACAAACGATAATTGTAATACTGCAAATTTTCTAGATAATAAACAATAGTAACAAGATCACTTGATTTCCACTAAAATGTTTGCTAAAAGAATTGATTTATAAAACTTATTAATTAAAGTACCGAATTCGAATAGTAACGTACATATCTCAATTTATAGAAACATAATTATCAATTGTATTCAACATATTTAGTTACACACAAGAATCAGATAAAAGCGAATATTATTGTAATCTACTGTTTATAACAAAATTACTTAATTTCATAAAAAGTTATCATTCAAAACAGTAATTAAAATTTATGAATTATTTTGTTATTCCCTGATATTTAGGATACTACTTTTATAAATATATTATTAGTTTTGCACGATTTTTTGAAATTTATGTCCATTTAGAAAATTAATTCCTTTTATAAATATAGATGAAACTACTTTCTACTCTTTACAGAAATAAGAAAAAACTACATTTATATGTATCATTATTCAGAATTTTCTTATTATTTCATATATTACACTCATTGCCATAAAGATTTGCACAACAAGAAAAAGTTGTCAGAATAAAACGAAATTTTACGTGTGAACGTTGATGTGAGTAAGTGATTACAAAATCAAAGCAAAGGGATCATTCATTGTAGAAAAAATTACGAATTAATGGATGTTTTATATTAGCCTTTTCGGACAACTCTAGCTGGAATGCAGGATGTGATACGGTTGGACATTGTATCATGTAAATCCCGTCTGATGTATGTCCTGCGACATTTCATTCCACAGTTGCTGTAAACAAGCCTCTAATTCGACCAAACTCATAGGCTGTCCAGTCTTCCGTCCTAAATAATCCCAGATATGCTCGATCGGTGACAAATTTGAGAATCCAGGAGGCTAAGGAAGATAAAAATGAGGTGGAGGCAATCCTGTCAAAAGCCCTTGCAATGTATGGG
>BMAV01023496.1:187744-213315 GCA_019973955.1 Trichonephila inaurata madagascariensis
GTATTTAAAGAGGTCCATGGGCACAATAAAATTGGGAACCGCTGATCTAGTGTAAGCACCGTGCAAGATTCATACTATACATTACATATTAATAACTTTTTAAATATATGAGCAATTCTAAAAACATCGGTATATACGTACTATCGCAACTGTGATAACTTTAAAGATAACTCGTCAAATTGGCAATCCCGATTTCGCATGTGTCGTAGGCAATAAATTGGCAACCCTATTCTTTGTTTCATATTTCGCCGCTTGCCGCCATTTTTAATCTAACTGCTCATTGATATGGCAAGCTCGAAGACTTAAAATTCACAGATTTGGGATTTACTAAACTCTTAAATAATAAAATTTAATAATAAAAAAAAATTAAATCAAATAATTAAAATTAGTTATTCTTTTTTCACTCAACTTATTCCGTCTTGAGAATATGGAAGTAATTTGCACCATTATTAAAATATATTAAAAAATTAAATAATTTTACATCCATTTCAGAAGATGAAAATACTAAACATCTTTATACCACTCACTCCATTGTTTAAATTTTTATTATTCCCAAGCTTGTTCTACCGTTGCTAAGGCAACTCAATAAATCCATCATCTGATCTTTTCATTGCAAGATGCCACAGGATGAAAGACTATTAATCTGAACTTTAAAAAAATATAAGTATAAATTTTATTTCTCTGGCAAATACCACTACATACACTACTCCAAACTAAGTTCTCGTTGAAAGAGGAATATCGTACCCCAGCTCTCATTTGTCATCTGTCATCCTTCATCCATCAACACCTGTTACTACAAGGATTCATGCGGTTTTATTGGTTGCGATAGTACATTACTACCGAAACATCGAGGCTTCATTATAACTGATTATAACTGAATTATAAAAAATTATATTTCTTACCACAAAACAACTTTTTTTCTTCCAAAAGATCAATAAAAAGTTGTCGGATAGAAATAAATATTATTGATACAGGATTTCTGTTCTAAATATTCTTTCGATGAGAATCGGAGCAAATAGTGTGACCAGATTCACAGCGATGCTGGAAATGAAATGTTTGGCAACAGATTCGAAGCATGCGCTGATATTGGCGAGAAAATGGCTTGGCTCCGTGTAACCCTGTAGAATGTCTCTCTTCATCCCCTGTTTCCCCTTCCTCTATCCTCCTCTAGAAAAATCGCCCTCTCTTTAACGATTTCCAATATTGTAATACAGTGATGCCATTCAACACAATTTTGTCAGAAAATAATACAAGATAGAAAATATGTTTTGAGATATTTGCACATAGAAGAAAATGTAATACTGGCTTAAGATGGCAACAAAAGACTTGTTAAGCGCAATTTTTAGGAGTATTAAAAGAGGAATAAATAGAGAAAAAAAGTAATGCTTTTTGTGTGCCATAGCATCAAAGAATGTTTTCGGGTACATTTTGAGAAAAACTGATAAAAAGTAGCCGCTTATTCCTGATATGTAATGTTCTAGTTACCTGGAGGTTTCTAAGTCTATAATCTGTAAAATAGCTAGGTTACTTTAAAAGTTTTGGCTTATTTTTGAATCGCCAAGTTCATTGTTTGCCTTACTAGAACTACAAATATCACTGTGCTCATACTGTAAGTTTGTATTTGAAATTCAAGCGATTGGATTTGTTAATGGGGTACCTAATAATTTTCAACAATAATATTTAATTATTAAATTTTGCTATTTTTGTATTGTATGAATTTTCTGTGTTTTTGACTCTTTTGTTGACGGATTGGTTTTCTAGCTTCTGTCGAACGATGAGCTTTGCGATTCATAATACTGAATTGTATTTATTTTATTCTTTTTAGATTGTATTGTTTATTTTATGCTTTTATTTGAAGAAAATTTTCCGTTCATTGATTTTCTAGTTTTTGCCGTGTGATTGTCCGATTCACCGATCTTTTGAATGTGAACATCTTTATGCTTTGATTATTTGGATGTTTTAATAGTCCTTTTTTTAGATTTCCAGATTTTTAATATAGTAGCACATTGATATATTTTCTAGTTCATGCTGTGTGACTGACCCCCATGATCTCTGGAGTGTAAAATTTTTTCTTGAAGTTATAAAACTGGAGTAATATATTGATTATTGTGAAAAATCTGCACAAAAATAAGGTAAGTTTATTCTATGGTATCATCAGTTTCTTAAATAAGCAATATCAAAGAAAAGAATTTTAAATCAAATAGCTTGTTGTAAATCTTTTGAAAGATTGTGAAAATAATAATAATAAAGGATAAATTTTTTTGGAGATGCTCTTGTGAAGGAAGGGTATTTAAAGTATTGTATATTTCATAAAATATTTTTTTTCAATATCATTCACAAATCACTGTTAATTATATAAAGTGTTAATATAACTTTTAATGAGAAAATTGAGTTTTATAAATGAAGATAAAAAATATCATTATTAGACTGTAGCATCAGCTCCAAAGGATTTTATATGAATCGCATTAAAAAATCTGCACAACAATATGTTCAATTTAACTTTCCTTTATCCTTGTCCATATCAGGAATATAATTGTAGATTGAAATATTTAACACATTTGCTTACACATAGAGGTGAAATTCATGGAATAGAAAAGAATAAAAATGAATTAAGTTTTGCAGATAAATTAAGTTTTCAAACATGGTTAGAGTGTGTTGAAACCAAAACTTTTATATCCTTCAAAAAACACGTTAATTGTAATTTAAGTGACAGAAATCTAATTTTTCTATACTTGAAACTTCCGAGACAAATGAAAGAAAATTAGTCTTAGAAATGTCAAAGGTTCTATATTGCCAATTGAATACCATGGTAGAATTACTATTTGTAAGGATGAAAAGATCACAGTGTAATATTTTTCAAAGCATAATCTTGAATTAAATTCTCAAAACATTTTAAACAGTTTAAAAACTTGTAGAGAGTTCATTGTAGCTTATCTTGAAGTAGGTATTGAAAAATGTAAAGTATGAGAATATGTATGCAGTAATTGGAAATGAATAGTGATTGAGATAAATGTGTGTCTCTTTAAGGAATTCTTTTGCATTACTTACACAGCCCAATGAAAAAGATGCTGTTTGTGTCAATACTATAATTAAGTTACAAAAAGACTTTTATAATTGTGTTTTTCTGTATAAACCCCGTAGCACAAAATATGGTTTTAGGATCTGCTAAATACATTACTGAGTAAATAAGCATGACAAACAGCTGAAAAAGAAATAAGAAAGAAAAACTGTTCTAAAATACAGTGTATTGACTTCACACACTGAACTAATGAGTACGTTTTCTGTCTACGAAATTAAACTGTACTTGACAAATAAGGAATGGGTTACCCTATAGCTCATCTTACTACTAATAGATACATTTCCTTCGACATTCTAAAAGGAAGAATGCCCAATTTAAATTTTATTTGTAATATGGCCAATGATGATAGAATGATTTCCCATGTGTTGAATCATATTTGGGAATGGTGTTAAACATTAGATTTGATTAGATCATCATTCTTGGAAGAAATGATTAAATGACCTTGTTTCTAGTTCTAGAATGAAATTTCTGGTAGTTCTTTTTGAAGAAACAAGCTCAATAAGATTTAAACAAATATTTGAAAATTTTAAAGCTGTGTTAGCTGATAAAGAGCTTTCTTTCATTAATATCTTGATGATAATTATTGTAATTGAGCCTACTTATAGTGTATGTAATGTCATCAATTTCAGCATGCATATACTGATACAAATATGTATAGTGAATCTTTTCATAATGCATTAAAGACTAATTATTTTAAATGCAAATATAATCATCAAAGGAATAATTTAATTGATATTTTGTTGAAAATAGAGAATGATACAAACTGTGTTTATTTAAATCTAAGCTGCACTTTTATTCCTATTTAAATGCTACTGATAATTGGGTGCAGCTTTGGACTAAAGTAAAAGAAATTAATTGAATGGGAGAAATTGTATATGTTACTGATGGTTAGACCAATGCAGTTTCATGTATATATTTAAAAGTTTTTAAAACTGATAAAATAGGAAATTATTCACTTCCTATTAGTTCTCATATAATTTTTTTTTAATTTTATAAATTTCAGGTATCAATAAACTATTTTACACTATTTTTTCACAAAAACGTGTTAAGAATTTGGGGCGTGGCTTTGAATTAATGGTGGCTCAGATTTGAATAAGTACAGTATTTAGAACACCAGCACAAAATTTTAAGTGGTACTTTCCCCAGTGTTTATCCTCGCAATCTATTTTATTTGTCATAATGGCTTAAGAATTCCTGATAGATGTTTATGTAAAGGCCACAAATTCATGGTTAGTGAAATTGCAGATATATTTTACATAGTTAAAAAGATTGCGGAAATATGTTCAGAAAGAGGGAGATGGTCAGTGCTATTACAATTGTGTAAAACAGTTACGTTTAGCTTGGTATACATGTGAATGTACAGATAATCATGCACTCAGTAAACACATTCATAAAACTTGTTCATGAATTGGTTGAGATTCCATATTTGGAAAAAAATTCTTATTTCAATGTAATTAAACCAATTGTTGAAAATGTTGAATGTACTCTTAATTCTTTTTCTTCCAAATGAGTCAGATGAAAAGTGGTGGCATGGATTCTTCTGCCGAAGAAGCATGTAATGACAATAGGAAGATCCAAGAGACTCAGCTTCTACTTGCCATTTTAAATTATTTAATGCAACATAAAATAGTTCTGAAGACTCTTTCCTTCATACTTAAATAACAGTTTAAAAACTATTGTCTTAATGTGTGACTCAGAAAAAGAAGGGCGGAAATAAATGCAATGAAAATTATTTACCTGATTCTCATGTACCTCTCAGTTAGCATTTAAACAAGCTGTAAATATTTAGACTAATGGTCTTCAAACTTTTCTGATTCACAGAACCCTTAGAATTACAAAGTTTTTGGTTTGGGGGGGGGGGGGAAAGAAAAATTTTTTTTAAATAATTTTTGTGATGCTTTTATATTTAAAATTTTTTGATGTTTTTTTAGTGTTTTTATGAAAAAGTCAATTAAAGAAAAGTATTGTATTTATTTAAAAATATTTATATAATTTGCTCATTAATAATGATTTATGCTCCAGGTGTCATGTACACATACATTATAAATAATAAATTGGTTATGTGCTTGCATTTTTTGTGCAAACTGTCAAAGTCTAGATTTACTTAAAGCCTTTGAAGAAATTTGAGAGTACCCCAGGCAAATTTTTAACCAAAAATCAAAGTCTTGTTCATTTCTGCATTTTAACATAAAATTTGTTGATAGTTCAATTTTCCTTTCTTGTTCTGTCAGTAATACTGAATTATACTGTCATTTTAGTGAAATATTGAAATAAACTTTTAAAACACTTGCACAAAAAACACTTAACTTTTGTACACACTTTCATGGTTTTCTTTTTTTTTATTTTTAACTCATGGAACCTCTGGATATGCCTCATAGATCTGGATATGTCTGTGTTTGAAGATGACTGATGGAAGCCAACTGACTGATGGATATAAAAGTTAAAAGAAAAACTTTAGAATATTCCTTCTGTAGCTGTCAAGAAAGGAACCAACAACATTTGAGCTCAAGCCAGTCAGCATTACTCAATTCAAAAACTATTTGCAGGAAACTAACTGTATCTTTAACATGTAATATATGATTGTATTTGAGTTGTTTTATGTATCCCAGACATTTAACTGTTTTTATGAGGTAAAATCATTGTATACTTTTATATCTGATGAGAGGAGTAAATAATTTATCAAAAAAGATACATTCTCTTGAAGAATGACTTTCTGTATTATTGAAGCACATAATTTAAAAATCATGCAGAGTAGAGATTCTGGGAAGTAATGGTAGTATAGGGATTTTTTTACTCTTAACAAACTTAAAACTGCAGAATTCATTTTCATCCCCCTTAACGTTTCTGGTCATTGATTTTTATCGATAGCTAAATTAAGTCTCAAGAAATTATATTTTAATGATTCTTTAGCTTTTGGAAATGAAGCTAGGTATATTAAACTGATTGATTTATGGAGAATAAAATTAAATACTTTATTTTGTTAAAAACAAGAGTCACATGTTTCCCATCCTATTGACCTGAAACAGTCTAATAAAATGAGTTATGGTACTTTTATATCTTATTTTACTTATAAATGATTATTTTTAATGTGATTGATTCTTTTGGAACGAATAAATATATAAAATGCATGTGTACTTCTGTTGCAGGTAAATGTTTAATAATATTAAATATATTGGATCGGATAACATTAATGCTTGTTACCAATGCGAGCAAAATCATATACATGAGGAAAGTAATATATTTTAATTTATATATATAAAATTAACATTATTTGGAAATTTTGATATTATTTGTGTGTTATTAATTATAAGGAATAGACCTTGGAAACCTGCCTTACCTATTGGAAAAAAGGTAATGCATCCATAGACTATATTTCATGGGCAATGTGGAAAGTGATGGTGAAAGGAATGATATAAAGGGATTGTTTTTTTATGATAAGGATTTGTTATTTTTCTGTCCATTGATGAGCCAGTTTTTGATACACTGTATGTATTTGTTTGTTTTATAAATAGTTTTAATTTTTCAGATTGCTTTATATTTGTTCTGTGTATCAACCAGATGAATGATGTAATTATTATTCCACATTATAAAGTCTTAAACGTCTTTTTGATCTTAAAAAAAATGCTAGATGGGATTTCTAGCTGTGGTGACATGTATATAATAATTGCATCACAGTTGTGAAAGACTTTCTAAAGCATTAAAGATTGTGTAATGTAATAGGTAAGTAATATTTATATAAGGGGAATGTGTGCAATTTAAATTAATATTTTCTAAAGTTGTAAAAGCACTTTTTTTCAATTATCTGTTTTTAAGATTATCGACAGTATTAATTACACAACACTTTATATACAGTAGACATGATCCAAAACCGTACAAGAAGAAATCAATTTTTCTTAAATCAAAAACACCTTGTAAAAATTATGAAAAATCAACTATAGAAGTTCAGTAGTATTTATGGTTATTTACATTTAAAGTTTATTTAACATTTGCATACAACATAAATCATTTAAGAAAAAACATTTAACAACACATGGTTTTTATAAAGAAAATTAGGACTGCATATTTCTTCAAAAAAAAGGGTTAAAAATTTCATTTCAAAATACTAGAACTTATATAAATCAATTATTTCTTCACTATGTGTCAGAATGAGTGCGTCTGTTGCAACGAGATTCATCAAAATCGCTTCCTTCAACCGCGTCCATTGTATTAGAGTTTTCAAGTAAAAAATCTTATTTCTTGGTTTCGCAAGTTGCTTATACAATACTTGGTACCCAGCTTAACAAATATTTAAAAAAAATTTGGAATGCTATGCTGCCATTTACTTTTGGATCACTGTTTAAGAAATAATTTTCCATATGCACTATGTTTCTTAAAGATATTCAGAAATAAAACTAGAAGTTAATTGATGAGTAGAGCCTTCCACATAGCAATTAGCAACCTAAAATCTGTTAAATTAAATCAGCTGTGTTAAAATTGAAAGGTTTTTTTCTTAGACAATGCAAAAACATGTTTATTTTATTTATGTCTCTGTTTACTCTTAATTTACATTAAAAGTTCCTATATTAAAACTTATAGACAATCTCATTGTTCTATTTTTTAAATATATATATTAACATAATTTTACAGTTATACTAATATTGCATTTCAGTAAAATGATGGAATTCAGAATTATTATTAATCTTGTGGATGGGTTTTTTTATTTGAAATTTTAGAACACATTGTTGTAAAATAAAATAATCACTCTAGCATAGTTTATTATTCTAAAGAATATTTCTAATTATTGTAAGATGTGTGAAAGAACTGTATTTAGTAATTTAAGTAATAAAACACATCTGTAGTGAAATGTAAAGGAAAAGTACAAAGCAAACTTGGATGCGTGTAACAAGACAAAGCATGCTTTATAGCAAATTGATAAAAACTCGCGCGATCTCAACAATCACTTATTAGACATTGTACATTTTTAAATAAATGCTGACAGGATTTAATAAAATTTTTGGAAAGGTTGAGCATGTTTTTCAAGCCCTGTCTATTGGTTAAAAAAAAGGAGTTCAAATAACACTTTATCTTTATTAGAATTTTTCTGATACATTTTTCTTGAATTTCGGGGTTTTTTTGTCTCTTTAACCATTAAATTTAATTAGCAACAAAATAAAAAAGCATTTATAATAAGTAAGCTTGATAATCATAAGGAAGAATACTTAATGCATAAAGTAACAATTGAATACCATAAAATTAGTAAAACTGAGGACCTGTGTTACACATGTCCCACGTAACCCAATCATTCCACATTTTAATTAGTTTACACATCATCATCATCGTTGACTCAACAGTCTGGGAGAGCCTTCACCTTCTCTAGACTTTTTTTCGAAGCAGTTCTCCTTCTCACCAGTTTCATACCGTAATGGTCTTGAAATCAGTGTTAATGGAGTCCAGCCTTAGAAGTCTTGGATGTCTTCTAGTTCTGCTACCCATAGATTTATGTTTGAATATCTTATATATTGGACTAGGAATATTCAAGAGGCAAATATGCCCTGCAAATCTAATTCTATTTAATTTGATGAATTTTATTACATCAATGTCCTGAAAATTATTGTGTAATGCAAGCTATATTTCCCAGAATGGAATGTATTTGTCGCTACGCTATGGACACATTTGTAACAGTAGTTTGAACCAAACCAACTGCTTTTAACTTCATAGAGAGTCCGGATCTCAATGTGTTTGGATAACCCACCTCGTCATCAAATCCTGGACTACAATTAAACTAAAACTTACTTTAATTTGTTCCTCTAAATGTTTAATTGTATTTGTCTTGTATAACCGTCCTTTGTAATTATGATATTTTGTTATTAAATGTATTATTTTATCCCCGAGATATTTCTGTTCATTACTTTTTACCCAGTAATAACATAAATCACCGTTACAATTGTAAATTTCAGCATTTGCTCTTTTATAAAGTCACCCTCTTTGACTCTTCCAAAACTGTTTCTCAAGATCTTTCTCTCACAAATGGCAGGCCGCGGTAGCCGAGTGGTATAGGTATCGGATCTGGCTTTCCTTTTCACAGTTCGGCCCCGACCACTAAAGACCCCCCGTGTAGGGCAGCGATGCACGTTAAATCTGTCGAGGCGAAACGTCCCCCGTTGGTGTGGTGTGGGGTTAGGGGGGGGGCCAGCTCAAATGTCGCCCACGTCACTTGACCATGGTTCAAAATTTGTGGTCCGTCGCCAAAAACCCCCCGTGTACTGAACAGTGCAACGTTAATATTCAATCAACCAATCTCACAAAGGTTTTTGACCTCATTTCTTTGAGATAGTCCAAGTCTCAGAAACATAAGTCAGGACTGAAAGTATAATAGTTCTGCATAGTAATAATTTTGTATTAACTTATACATGAAATCATAATAAAATTCGAAAAAAAAAACCCACATTTTATTTTAAAAATTTTTTTCTTATTCAGATCACTATTTACCCAAACCTTAGTATTTATAAGAACTAAATATAGACCTTTACAAAGTCGTTTCTAGGTTTAACCCTCTAAGCGGTCTGCACTTAAAGTCTTGCCATTCTGGAGATGCTTAAAAATGCCTCGCACATATTTTTTTGCTTTCAGGTGGGGTACTCAAAAGCGGTTGAGCCGTATTTTTAAAAATGCGGCTCGGCCGCTTTTGGGAATCTTGCTTGAAGGCAGAAAAAGCATCTCTGGAATGGCGGAATTTTACGTGTAGACCGCTTGGAGGGTTAAAAAGAAAAAGAAAAAAACACTTTTAGTGAAAAGATTTCATTGTCATTGCTACAATGTGCGTATAATATTAATTGGATAGTTCCAAATGAGTTATAATGGCTAATAATTCTATCAGTGATGCTAAATCACGAAAACCTTAAAGTAAGCTGAACTTTCAAATTACAGCAGTGAAAGCAGTTCAGCTATACGGTTATCTCTCAGCAATTATGTGCAGTCGATCTCTGATGTAGAGGTGCGAACGGTTCCAAATCTAATAATACGAGACAGCTGGACTGCCTTCTCTTAGGAAATGGTACTGTGGGTTAATTTTCATTTGAAATTTATTGGAGGTCAAAGTGTTTAATAGTATTGGCTTTGAGCAGTGGTCTTCTAACTGTGATCCGTCGATCCCTGGGGTTCCACGAATCAAACTTAGGGCTCCGTGAATAAAGAATAAAAATTAAACTGAAAATTACAAATGTGTTTGCAAAATAGATTCACTTTCTCAATGGAGTTTGTACGAACACGAGAAATTAAGGCTGTCTTCGGTAAAAGTACGAGAGCCAAACACGAAGCACATTTTCAGACAGAAAAATGCTTCGATTTTCATGTGTACCGCAATATTATCTCATATATCCTGTTAGCAAATATAGCGTTTCCGGCAACATTCCATGAATACTTTCATTTTCGTTTTAACACGTGAAGGCATAGCTCATTTAACATTACGGTATGGAAGAAAAAACGCAAAACACATTTTATACCAGAAAAAAATGAATCGACTTGGTTAAAAATGTGATGTATAAAAAAAATGCTGCTCTCTGAAGCAATGATCCGCAACCCCCGGTTCATGGATCAAATGGTGCCAGGCCGCCTAAAGAACATTAAACTATTGCCATTTTATTCTAAAGTGGGTGCATTTCTCTCGGGGATTTGCGCGCAACTTCCTCACAGAAATCACTTCTTTTATATTCCGCGTTAAATCACTTTTTATTCATTTTGGTGAAACTATATTTTGGCCCTGAAGGCATATTTAAAATGTAACTAAATTAAAATTGAAGCAAACGTAAAAACAATCTACATATGGCAAACAATCAACGTGGACCACCTCCCCAGCGGGTTGCGGTAAAATTACTCCAAACGTTAATCTGTCCGCAGCGATAAATATGGATCACTGCTCTAGCCATAGTGAAGCTGTAGAATATCATATTAATTTTTCATTTCTTTTATACCTGAAAAATGTTCCGAATTCGGGTCCTGTTCTTTAACATTAACCGAAATATGTTTCCAAATCTCTAGTTTCCTAACTCAGGATGCATCTTCTTCCTGAAGCAGCAAAGAGCCCGTCTCTTGGACAACCTCTTTTTTTAAGTACCTGTGCCAGCAACCCTACTTTTCATACATGAGTTTCGTGGTCGTTACAAAGATACACCGGTGAAATCCCAAACAAAAGTTTACAAAGTTAAACATTCATGTTTTCGCAGGATATTTTAGTGAGAATGGAGTAAAATTTTCCTGCGATAACGATACTTTACCAAAAAAATAAAAAAAGTGGGAATTTGAATTCGGAAATATTTTGTTCCTGCACTTATACAGATAAGATAGAAATTGAAGAATATTCCGTGTATGAACGGCAAAAGGTAACTATACCTTCATTTTCAAATCATTTTATGTAGTCCCTTAAGAATTAATGCACAAGAATTGACTTCAAAATTACTTCATTTCAAAAAACTCAAATTTAAGGTGTCCGACTACGTTCGGAACCGTGATTTTGCAAAAGCTCATAAATGGATAATTTTCATGATATTTGGTGTCACTTAGATTAGAATACATGTATAAAATTACAGAAGAATCCATGCTAAGTTGCAATATCCAGGACAAAAATCAGTTTAAAAACTGTGTCCTTAAATGAAATAAAAGACATTTTTAAACAAAATATACTTGAAATTTTAATCATATGGGGCTCCTAGAATTGATAGGGTAATTCAAACCTATGTTAAAAAAGAAATGTAGTTGCATTTCGGGAGTTAACTAAAAAAAGCAACATTTCGCTTCATGTATGCTTTCAACCAAATCTATTTTAATAAGACTTATTTTTTTATGTCTCAGCTAAAAATAAAATTTAAATAAAAAGGGAAAAGATAATCGAACACCAGATTTTCGAATTTTGATCCTCATACTTTTAAATGAATATAATGGTCAGGGAAGGTGTTTGAAGTTAGACTGTGATGTTCAGCGAACCAATTTTGAACACTTCTGACATGATGTATAGTTGCGTTATCGTCCATGAAGTATCCATCACCATAAGGATAAAATTGCTGCATTGCTGGGTGCATTTGATCTGCCAGTATATCTATGTAGGTACCTCATAGCTGTTTGCTTACTCTCGATGAACACCAGGCCCCTCTTCCTAGCCAGCAGAATATGCCCTAAATCATGATATACCACTAAACCCTTGCACAGTGCAAGTAAAGCAAGATGGATTCATGGCTTCGTGGGGTTCTCGCTAAATTCGACGTATTCCACCAGTATAAAACAGGGCGTAGCGTCATCCATCGGACCACATTACCCGTTTCCAATCCCCAGATGCCCAGTGTCTTCTTCCCCTACATCACTGTAAGCGAATTTTGCATTTCGGGCTGAAATGAATGATTTTCTCACAGGCACCTGACAATGCATTCCTATCCTCTGCAATTCTTTGTGTATGGTTCGAACTGTAATCTGTTGGAAAGAGCCTTGGTTGGCAATTTGTGTCAGTTGAAAAGCACAGTAGAGTCTCTGTTCTGCCGTGCAATTCATCGGAGACGACGCCAATTACACTCTTGGGAAACTGTGCTCGAATCGCAGTTACGTCTTCTAGAGAAGGACTGTGGGTTCTGATTCCATTTTTTGAAAACCTTTAATATTTCTGTTTTTGAGAACCCGATGAGATTTGCTGTCTCCAAAATCGAGGCTCTTGCTAAAAGAGCACTAACTATAAGCCTCTTTTCAAATGGTGAAAGATCTGTCATGTTCCACATTTTGCTTTATTCATCGTGAAAAGCACTCTTACACTTTACTTATACTAGCATTCTAACCCCGTATAATCCGCGTCATAAAAAAAATTTGCATACTTCATCCCTAGCAGGAATGGATGGAACAGGGTTTCCCGAAAACACCTAATATTTCTAAGGGATTCATGAGTCGACAAAGTTTTAAGACCACTGGCTTGGAGGGAGTTGTCTTCCTAGAAAATTTTTTGAATATGCAGTTTCGTCCCTTTGACACAATGTTGAGGGGAAAAAATGCGTGTAGAATGAAAGCTGTCTTAAAAAACTTCCGCGCATTTTCCACATTCGCTCATTCTTTAGACATAGATCTATATTTATATTGAGAACAACAATATTTTCTTCGTCATTTACTTTTGCAGCAAAGCAGTTGAAATGGTTAAAAATAAAAAAAAATTCCTACACATTACAAGGACTTAAATGTATTAGGGAAAAATGGAGAAGTATTAACAAAACGAAGTTTGTACAAAAATGCAAATACGCATTAAAAACAGATGCATCATTAAATAATTTGAATAAAAAATAAGCCGAAATTAACTTGTCACGTGTGTAAGAGGGTTTGAGGAAGAAGCAAGCATAAACATAAAAAAAGCTAATTTTATTCTATCTTTAACACTTCATGAAAATATGCAACTCTACAGCTTAATTCTGGGAGCAATCAGAAATCAGAACATTTAATTTGACATATAAAATTTTTGAAAATCACTTAGCCTCAGTCGGAACTCCTTGTGACGATCCTTCTCGAACCCCGATAGCTCGCTCAGCTCCAATGATATTTATTTCCACAACTCCTGGTGGATTCTATAACGAATATTAATTTCAGGACGCGTGATTTCTCAGTCGCAATTCACCTTTTCTTATTCTTAGATTTCACGATTAACCATTAACCTCACATATCCAACTTCAGGGTTTAAATAGTATTTACATTTGCATAAAATCAAGTAATCTCTACTAAAGCGGTTTTTAAAGTAAAATCACAGTTAAAGAATAATTTTCCTAAGAGGGATTAGCAGAATAACCCGAAAAGTACTCGTTACAAACTATGCAATTACGAAGAAATACGAAGGAATTTAGTCAATAAATTTCAATATAAAGTCTACGAAAAGTTCAAAAAGTATTTTTCATATTTTTTCACGCACTCACGTAGAGTAGAATAATAGAAATAGTTTATCAAGCTTTGCAATAAAATTCCATATGTAAGAGTATTAACGATCGTTAAGTACAATGAGATCCTTTTTACAAGTGGAAAAAATACAGCAAAATTGCACTCCAAAGTACACCGATATTTTTTTATAATTTCGAGAAAGGTATTTTTTTTTGTATTAATATTCAATTAATAAGTTAATGTATTCTCAATTTTTGAGCTTTGAAACACTAGCAAGTATTAAACCGTTTAAAAATAAGTTACTAATTATTTCAGATGGTACCAAGTAATGAGAGACGCACAATATTATTGCTAAGTGCTAAAAAAGCATGACTATTTTGCTAGAAGGGATAACTATCCAAAATGTCTAAAAATTCTAAAGTAAAGACAATTACACAGGAAACTCAAGCAATGCGCTCAATAATACAAAGTGTTTCATGGAAATAATTCACAAATGCACGATTACCTTTAACTGTTGAAATTTTTACAAACTAAAGTTTCTTTTCTTAGGTAATTGTTTAAAAATACATTTTGGAATACATTAAACTAAAAATTTAACAGAGAAGGCAATCGTAAATTATTTATAATTTCCAAAAAAACTGAGCTGTACGTTTTGGAGAAAGTACAAAACTTTTTTAAGAGATTAGTAGATATTTTTAAATATGTATGATTTGTTACACTAAAAAAATTAAAAAGAAGCGTTATTTTACTTATCACATTTGTATAAACGTTTTAATATATTTTTTTTCATATTTCCAAATAGCGTCATTTGTGATGATATTTTTTTGAAGGGCTTTTAAAATCACATTTTTTAAAATAATAGAATTTTCAAAAAACCAGTAAAGTTTCTTTTCATACCTTATATATTTCCCGTAATTCATCCATCGTTTTAAGAACACGTTTTTGTTATTTGTACTAAACCTTTGAAAAACATTAAAAGGTAAGGATTGCTATCAGTGGCGTATACCAGTATTTCTCAAATTTTCAACACTTGCGACCCACTATTCAATCATAATTTTCATCACGTCCCCTTCTTGGGGAATTACATGTATGAAATTCAAAATACTATACTTCAACTTTAACTTTCCCCAAGTTATCGGTTTTATAAATGTCTTTCAGCCAAAGCGTTAATTTAACGTTTCATACGCCTTTTCCCAAGAACGATCTTCTCTGTGCACTGCTATCCCAAAATTATTCCCAAGGCTTTGAATTCAATAAAAAAGGGCCTTGACACTGTTTGGGGAAAGGGTTTATTTATTTTAGAGAAGGGTTAACTTATTTTTCCCTTTTATCAACCCCAACATCACATACGTGCACCTACTTGGAAAAAGGTGGAATTGGGGAGCGAATAGCTTAATCTTTAATCGACAGTTTTAAAGGATTAATTATAAACCTTACAAATTATCAAGATAAGGTTAGATTTTGAAAATATTAATATATGACAACCTGGGATCACCGGGAATTTTTAAAAATTTTCAACTTTTTGTATTGTTAAAATTTAAATTTTAAAATACATTGCAGTATATATATTTTTTAAAATATATTATATCATTGTAGATGTGTATTTTATATTTTATTATGTCAGAATGTATTTTGTTTCTTTACCTTCAGTAAACTATTAATTTTTTAAAATAATCTTTTGTTTTCGACGTTTCAATAGGCTCTCACCCCACTAGGGGGCGCGTCCCACAGTTTGAGAAATGCTGGTGTACACGGACAACTCTTATGAAAAAGGTTATGAGAGAGAAGAAAAAATAAGAAGAAAAAAATAACACAATTAATCTTTCATTAAAGCTTTCGATTCTTTGAACTTGTCTGTGTTTAATTGTAACCTTGAATTTTTCGGCCCGCTCTTTTTGTGAGAGTAAATTAATTGTTTTATTATATTCATCGATGTGGTTTCAAATTCTCCCTACCCCAATATATGTGCTTTGTTTTTGTTTATAAATTATTTTTACTGAGAATTTTCAGAAACAGTTGTTGTTCATCAGAATTCGTAACCGCACCGTACAATCCGGCGTATAACGCGCAATTGTTTATAACATGCACCTATACTCTCAAGCTCTCAAGTATAGGTGCATTTTTAATTTTGAGATATAGTCGTCGTATAACGCGCACCCCCTTTTTTACGAAAGAACCTGCAATGCTATTGTTTTAAAGCCATGTGTTCGAGGTATTATCCAAGGATTTTGAAAAAATAATATATTTATTGAGAAATAATCTTTTAAGTTCATGTACCGTATGACATTTCTTTTAAATAAACAGCATTCCGATTCCCGGTAGAAGTCTAAGTCTTTTAAACCGCCTTTTAATTTTTGAAGCCGCGTATTTCATACCCTGCCGCAACGACACACTCGTAAATTTCAATCTTGTTTTTTGTGTTAACAGTGCGTGGTTATACGCCGAATTTTTTGGTATATATATATTTCTTGAACCATTTAAAAAGAAGGTACCAGAAATATTCACTACAGTAAGTTTATTATTTATTGCTTGAGTTGTATTATATGCCACAAAATTAGATATAATTCCAATACGTAAAAAAACATTAGCAAGTACTTGGATTCCGAAAAAATTGTCAGTAAAATACAAAGCCACTAAATGTGTGGCCGCTACGTTTTGATTTTGAAAAAGTCCCAAGTATTTATAAAATGTTTGTATGGGTTAAAAATTTATTGCCCCTTAAAAAAAAAATGAAATGCTAAATGAACTGTATTTTAAGTCCTAATTCCCATTTTCCCCTGGAGTCAAAACACTTAGCAATTGCAAAAATAATGTCTCCCATTACACTGTGTGGAATTTTTTTTTTTTAAATTGTAATATTCTGTCAACATTGAGACTTGCTCAATATATTAATTAAATGTATAAATTATTCCTTTGAATACAAACGAATTTTTCTTTGCAAATATTTTTAAGAGACTTTACGCAATTAATTACAAAATGCTCTTAGCTTGTAACCCAAAACCTGTTTCTGATGTTAGTACTCGGCCAGGACAAAATGATCCAAATTTACCGAAATTTCTCTCAACTCTGTGCCATCTCTGTGGCATTTATTAATCACTACTGCTGCAAACATTAATCAACCCGAATCAGCCTCAGTTTTTGAATGTTTTTAGAATCTCTTATTTTCCACAGCATGCAAGTTTGAGGATTTTGGGCCTTGACCTATTTAAAGTCTCTCAAAGAATGGTCTTTTTACCGCCATCAGGACTCGAACTCAAATCACATAAATGTCAGTTTCAACATAATTTTAAAAATTATTTTATTACACCTTGGCAGTGGCGCACTCAAGAGGGGTCCCCGGGTCCGGACATCCCCCAAAAGCCCTTGATTTTTTTTCCGATTGATTTTAATTATATGTATATAGTACGTAAAATTTAAGTAAGTATTTGTTGTTAATAATTAATTTTATTAATTAAAGCTAATTTGTTATTAATAACTAATTTTATTAATTAAGGCTTATTTGTTATTAATAAATTTACCTTATCGATTAAGGCTTATTTTTTATTCAATAATTAATTTTTTACTGTTTTCGCCCTGAAAACTAATAAAACCAAAGAATGCATTCATCTCTCACGCGTCCTTTTCTCTAACAACATAACCTCTGTGTTCTTTTGGATCTTTTGGCCACGATTAATGGCAAATCTTTTCCAACCCAAATCCAAGAAGTGAAACGAAGGATAGATGCAAATAAGATAACCTTTAAAAGGTATTAGAAGTTTAGTGATGGGATGGTAATTTAGAAGTGGAAGTTCAGCGGCAGAAGATAGAAGTGTTGGATTGACACGGCTTACCTAGAATCAAGAAAAACCTAGCCATTAACCAAGGCATACCATTATACGCCGACTTATGTGGAAATATTGAAGTGGATTTGACTGCCGCGTATTCAACCGCTGTAGGTATTTATATATTCTGGAACGCGAATATATTATTGAGATTGGAGTATAGGCGGCTATAATATAATTATATTGATAAGTGATCTAATTGCGCGATCTTGTGTTAATTACGTTACGTGTTTTGGTTTATTCCTCAGTAATTCTAATATAAGTTTGTTCGATATATAAGTAATTTAAGCGCTAAATTCTTAATAAAAGTCATATTAAGAATTCTAAAAATGTCTCATCATTTCGAGAATCC
Source organism: Trichonephila inaurata madagascariensis (assembly GCA_019973955.1). Classification (NCBI taxonomy): domain Eukaryota; kingdom Metazoa; phylum Arthropoda; class Arachnida; order Araneae; family Nephilidae; genus Trichonephila; species Trichonephila inaurata. The sequence goes on from BMAV01023496.1 coordinate 205,866, forward strand.
CACACCTCTAACTTTACAAGCTGGAAAACCCTCACGATATGTTCTACAGATAACGACACCATGTCGCAGAATGTTGGGCGGAGTATTGGAGCATGATACCAGAATGGTAGTCTTTCAAACCTGCCCTTCCCCCATTCCCCTGCAAAAAATTTTATATGCGTTACCCCATTCTGGGAAATGAAAATTTTCAAAACATTTAAAAGAAAGTTGAAAATGGCAATGTCTGATTTTAAAGCATCAGATAATTACTATAAAAAACGATTTTCTTCGATTAAAGGGTTTGTGTTTGCTCATTGCGCCATATGGTACCCCAAATTTAAGCCTCAAACTATCGATTTTTTTTATTGGCTTTTATATGATGCTTTTAATCCTTAATGTGTGTCTGCAAAATTTCAGAGTTGTATCTATATTTTTATCTCAGTTATTTATCCATTTTGCCGTATGTCAGCGGTGACTAAAATGTGCTGCCACGCCCACTTCTTTCAGATCGTCTGTTGCGAAGAGCTTGGATAAATAAGGTACCAATTTCTTTTCTTTTACTCCACGCTGATGAGTGTTTCTTAAGCTGAAATGAAATAATGTCGGCTTTAATATATGAGAGTTATTCTACTGCGTTTCTTTGAAGCTCCGTCCCCTACAAACTCAAATCATATTTGCACCTTGTGTTCTGGAAGAGTAAAAGAAAAGTTGCTTACGACAAGGAATCTGGTTATTATTTCTCCAAAAGTTAAAAATGCCTAGGGCCTAAAAAACGCAATTAAATCTCGCCTTCTTCACGAAAGCTTCGAAGAGGTGTTTAGATGCTAAGACAAATTCAGAAGTTTCAAAACACCAACTTGAGGTGTGCAAACTTGAAGAAGAATTTGCAAATACTTTCCTCGTTTGGATGAAAAATATACTGGTATATCCAGATCTCCAACATACGTCATTATTGATAAAAATGCATTAACAAATCTTTTATGTAATACTTGCAAAAATGCTTTCTTTTGCGAGTAAATTTTGAAGAGCCTGCGATTCTGCGAATATATTCCTAGGCTCTTAAAATTATGGAAAAAAAGAGCATGAATATTTGTGTACATGTTAGTTTTATTATAGTAGAGCGGTGAACTGCGCATGAAATAAACTCTAAAATGTGTGTGTAATTTTTAAAAATTGTTAAGATAATGTTTTATGAAATATTGACCTTTTGTTTATATATTCATTATACAAGTATATTCTTTTATTCTGTAAATTTTTAAAAAATTTGTGGTAGCAGTTTGAAACAAACTAATTAACATTACATAAAAGTTTCAGATTATTGGAGTGAATTTTTATCATGCATTTAAGAAATGAAAACTTTAAACTCATTTTTCTCCATGTTGAATTTTTTGTACATTCACTGTTATTCAAAACCCTAAGGCTTTTTGATAATTGAAGTAGGGTTTGAACTTTTATACATGTTCTGAAATGTATGTTTTGTAAAACTGTGCATTGAATTAGCTCTAACATGTTTAGTACTTTTCTAAAAAATTTCAAAATCAAAATCAATGTTTTTCGAGAATTTTGTAAGTTTAACTATAAAAAATTACAAAAAATTAAAGAGCAGTAGCAGAAAAAACCCATACACAGTTTTATGTAGTATATTATAAGGTACTTGGAAAAAAAAATTTGAAAGAAAAGAAACATATTTAAAATCCCTTAGGGGTTTAAAAAATGTTTAAAATTTTAAAAACTTTAAATTTTACAAACATTTTGCAACAAATTAAAAATTTTTTGTATGGAATTATTATTAAATATTAACCTTTATAAAATACAATTAAAACCAAATATCAAATATTAAAAATAAAAAATTTTTTAAAGATGGTACCATATCGCCTTAAATTGTTTAAAAATGTTTTAATTTCTTAAAAATGTGAATGTTTAAAATTTCTATATGAGAAATATTCTACATGAAGCAAAAGTATTGACCATCGTCTGATCTCATATTTTATTGTTATTTTCATAACATTCCTCAAAGAATTGTATATGTTCAATGCTTTGGAAGGGAGGAGTATAATGAACCATATGGTCTCTCAATAGACAAATTATTGACAATTGAAAAATTACATGAATTTTATTTAAACAAGTAATACATAAAAAAATTTATGATTCCACTTATAAACAAAAAAAAAATTTTTATTTCAGCTATTTTTTATTAAATATTTACAATTGTATAAATATGTATTACATAGGACAGAATAAAATTAGGGGTAATTTTTTTTTAATTTATAAAGTTTTTTGTCAGAAAACGTGATAAAATTCTAATTCAACTAATTTTTTTAAAAAAAAAAATTTTTTAAATTTTTGGCCCGCCGAAAAAGGGCCCAAGTGGTTTATCTGTAATTTTTAAAAAATTGTTTCAGTAAATTTAAATTTTTAATTTTTCTTTTTAAAATTATCTATTTTTAAAAAATTTGTTAGAAAATTTCAGCCAAATGACCCTTTAAAATGTAAAAAAACCTTTTTTCAAATTTTTGGGACCGGTCAAAAAGGATTGTAAGTCACCAAAAATGACCTTTTTGAAATTCATGAAAATTAAATTTTTAAATTTCAATCAATTTTTATTAATTAAAATTTTAATTTACTGTATTGTGATCCAAAAAATCATGTTTTAAAATTTAGCTAAATTGAGCATTTAAAATGTATTTGATTAAGATTGAAATTTACCAAGATAAATAAATAAATACATAGAAGGTGATCTTTAGGGGAATTAAAAAAATCAACAAATTTTAAAAATGTTTTGGGAAAATTTAAAAGGATCAGTAAATTGTTTAATGTTTATATTGTAAGTTTATTTTTTTTTAATGAAAAGGAGGAGAAAAAAAAAAAAATTACAACGTAAATATATGAAACTTTTAATTTTCTCAAAAAAAAAATAACTAATTAGCAATCCCTTTTATTTTTCAAAAAGTTTTTTTCCATTAAATTTTTTTTTTTTTTTTAATATATCTTTTTTTAAAATAAACCCGGTAAAAAATATCCTTCATATAGAACTTTATTGAAAGTGCCAGCAAAGTATCAATTTTGTTTTCTTTTGTCCAAAAATCTTCCAATTTAAAAATCTTTTTCAAATGCGCATTATTTCCAAAACCAAAATTCAATAAGAATAACTAAATTTTTATGGAATGTGCATTAAAATTTTAAAAATTTTTTTCCCCTACTTTTATAAATTTTCAAAAGAGGTTTTTCCCCCATTGATCTAATTTATTAAATTTAAATATAACCATTAGTCTTTAATTTCTTAAACGAAATTGCATCGATTTTAAAATCAGGCATTTATTTCTTTTGATAAAAAATTCAAACTTTTTTCTGTATCTGTCCAATTTACTAGCGATGAAGTCCCCCCTTAAAAACTGTTTTTCCGTGATGTTTATTTTGACCATTCTTCGGATTGGAAACATGTTTTGTAAAAAACTTTCCCGTTTGGGAAACTTTTGTTGCCTGGTTTTATTCTTTTAAGTTTGAAATTTTTATTCATTATCAAAAAGGGAAAAATTTTTTTTCAAATCGGGTTTTTTATATGAGGACGAAATCATTCAAAATAACACTAACTTCTGCAGTTGAAATACTTTCACAATCAATCTTTTTGATCCTTTCGTGGAAAATAGATGCCTGATTATGTACAAAATGCATTAAATCCCCATAATTCATACTGTTCCGGCCCCTGACGGCAACGTTCGGGCCCGGGCCCCTGAATACAAAATTTAACTTTTTGTTTTAAATTTTGAAAAGGAGGCATGGGGGGACTTTTCCCCAGGAAGGAAAATTATAAAAAGGGACTTCCCCCCTAAAGGGAAAAGGGTTGGTTACCGTAAGGCGTTCCATCCGCAGCTGTATACTTTACTTGTGGGGAAAAAAATGAACAATTTCGCGGAATGGTCAAGGACTTTTGTTTTCCTTCATGGGGTTGGAAACAAACAAAACAACAGATAAAAATAAAAATGAACAAATGAAAAAAAAATTTTAATCAATTTTGAAAAGCCCTCAGAAGAATGCAAGATATTGATGCATAACATGATTGTGGCAGAAAAAATTGGGAAACATTAGTTTTCACCAGTATACGATGTCTATTTTTAAATTAAAGTACATTGGCGCGTTAAGTTCCCTAGTTCCCGCGTATGCCACAAAGAGTCTCTGCGTCACTGACCTGCATCCTTTGCAAACACCCTCGCGCCATTTCCAGCTCTGTAACAGTCGTGTAAGATTCGTTGTGCGTCTTTAAAATGCTTAAGGTGATTGAATCACCCACCATGTGTGAGATACGGTCTGTTACACGTTTTTTGACTGCGAGAAACATGTCGGCTGCAGACATTCATCGCCAGATAACAGAAGTTTAGGGCACAAAAGCAATGAGTGGCAGCAAAGTTAGAAAATGGGCCAGGGAGCTTAAACATGGGTGAACAAACGTCCATGATAAAGAACGCTCAGGTCGGCTCTTTGTAATCACTGGTGATGGTTTTTGACCATGCACTATACAGCCCCGACCTAGCTCCGAGCGATTTCCAACTCTTTTGGTACCTCAAACACAGTCTTGGCTGGAAGCGTTTCAGTGATAACGAAGAAGGGAAAGCGGCCGTAAACTCTTGGCTGTCCGACCAGGCGGCAGACTTCTTTGAAGAGGGTTTTCAAAACTTAGTTCTAAGGTATAACATGTGCATTAATAAACTCGGCAACTATGTAAAAAAAATAGGCAAAAGTATGTACAATCCTAAAATAAAGGTGTTTTGAAACCATATATTGTCGTTATTTTTTTTTTTAAACAAACGCGGACCTTACTTAAAAACAGCCCTCGTATAATTAAAGAAACAGCGAGTCTCTTAAAATATTTAACCACTTCCCAGTTTTGCCCGAACGAAATGGCACTTCTCTGATTTGTCCGAGAAGCGCTCGGGCAGGGCCGGCTCTAGTAGTTTTGCCGCCCCGGACAAAAATGGAAAATGCCGCCCCTCTCTCTTTAAAGCAAAAAGTTATTACTAAAAAAAGATGAATTGTTCACATAGATACACACCTATAAAACCAGAATAATTTTTGAGAACAAAAAGGCAGCATAACAACTATATATGTATTATTTTCAGTCTTAAAGGTTCAAAATAATTCGGGAAAATTTAAAAACAAAATTATCTGTTATTATTTGAAACGAGTAAAATGTAAGAGAAGGAATCACCCATTTCAGAAGGTCAATTTCTTCGAAAAAGAGTCTACTGATGGTGGGGATCACAAGTTTTTATTTTAACTTATAATAACTACACTCGAGACTAATATAAAACATCTCATGTGGCTCTCTTTCTACCAAAAATTCTAATTACCCTTGTCCCCTTTTGGATATCTGACTCCGGACATCGTATGGGTGAAAGGAATGTCCGTTGTGACCTCACTCCGGGCTGGGAAGAAAGTTACTTGTGAAAGATGTGTAAACATATCAAATTTCATGATTTAACATATATTCCCACCTCGAACCCTTCAAGTTTCAACAGTAAAGAAAACTAGCATTAAACATAAAGAGAACAAAATAAGGAAATAAGATGTGTTAAATAATATACCAAATCGAAAATCCAATAATTTTTTGAAAATATATAAAAATTTTGTAACAAAAAAATTATTTCTAAAATTTCCGATCGAAATGCCGCCCTTAAAATTTCCCACCCCGACAAGGGTCCGGTTTTTGGCCTAGAGGCGCCCCGGTTCGGGCGACACTTTTTTCTACTCTGATTTGTGCGTATTTTTTGCTTGTTTAGTGTGTAAAGTTTCTAACAGATGTCTCTAGTAATCGATTAAAGTTAAGATTAAAAAAAAATGTCTAAACTGGTTTCAAGGTTAGGTTTTACTGCATTCTTTTAAACTAGGTAAGGCGGGAATTTTCTTTTTACCAGATCGGTGTACCGCAAGCTACGAACACTATTTCTTTTAAATTTGGAGCTTAAATTAGAAGAAAAATGAGTGATTAGGAGAGGTTCAGAACAGAAAATAATTCTGATATTGACTCAGGTAGTTACTCTAAAATTTCTGTAAATGATTTTGTAAGTAATGAAAGTTTGTTATCGGACTTCTCTTATGGTGTAGATAGAATAGATCACAGCATCTCCCAAATTACCCAATAACAACAACAAAAAAAGAGTCAAGAAATGATATGAAAAAATATTCTTCCATCTTTTACATCAGAGATTCCCAAACTTTTTTGTCTCATAGACCCTTTGCCATGTTTTTCGGTTTTGGGTAGACCCCTGCTTAATTAATATTGAATTTTTGGAAATTTCTCAACTTACATGACTTTTTAACAGCTGTTACTACTACTACTTTAAAAGAATTAAGCTTCTAACCGTAATATAGTATAGTGTTTAAAAAACTTAAACTGCACATATGAATTAATTGAATTAAAAGTCAATTAGTTCATAATATAACATTACATGAAATAACTAAACAAAAAACAATTGGTTTTCATGAAAGGGGTGAATCTAGTGCTACAATAACAAATTTCCAACATTTGGCATCCATCTTCTCAGGTTTAATCTTAAATCTCCTGTTAGTAGTGACCAGTCTGTTTGTATTTTCATTTTGTAGATTGGCAACCCCGCTGAAACTCCTTCTCACTAAGAAAAGCAATTAAAAACTTTCTCACGATATTCCATAATTCGGGACAAATAACAGGTTTGTCTTTTTGAAGACAAAATTGCTTACATCCGTTTCTAAACTTCACTCTAAGATCTGCGTTAGTGCTGGTTCCAATCAATTTCTATTAAAATGTTTTATTTAAATGTTGAACGTAGGTTAAGTCGTCACAACTGGAAGAAATCTTTCGCCTAAGAACCAGCCTATAAGCTCTAGGCTGCTTCTACTGTTATGACGTCAGTGAAAAGGGGAACCAGTTCGGGAAACTGGTTGAAGTAACATCAGCTGACGCGTCAGCTGAGACAGATTGTCTGTGACAAATTGAGAAAATTCGAGACCCCAGTAATATACTTCTTCAACTTAATCCTGGAAAGAAACGCTGAAATATGTTTCTTGTTTTAATAAAATCTATGCTGTCACCAAATTAACCTCATTAAATTTAGTAAATCTGTTTCGACTTGGTTAAATTTTCTTTTAAAATTCAAATCTTGATCTAGTTGAATTATAATCACTATAATAGACCCCCTACTTGCATCTCATGAGCCCCCCAAATAATTTTTTCGCTGACGTGGACTTCTTGCAGGTCGTCATAAACCCTGGTGGTCGATATAGACCACTTTGGGAATCACTGTTTTAGATGCATCATTATGGAATGCTTTCGTTTTATATCTGAAACTGGAAGGAAAATTATCTCAATGAATTTCAGGCTTGATATTATAGATCGCCTTATTGAAAGACATGGGGTGGTAAATGAGAAAAAGGACGACCAGGAATTTTGGCCCCAGATTCAAAAAAAAAACTTTTTTGGGGGTGATTTTCCACATTT
>BMAV01023497.1:20377-38906 GCA_019973955.1 Trichonephila inaurata madagascariensis
AGAAAATTGAAGCATCAGATGATGGTGAATACGCACTCGCGGTTTTTGCTGCCAAACACGCTACAAGGCTTCATTTCGCGATTGACAGACCAGTAATAAGATGAAACTTTACACGAACGCTGAGCTCGCTGATATGCACTTATCATACGGGGCCGCTCGCTGATTGCAATGTAAACGAGCCGCATAGTGGTTGTTCGTCCAACGTTATTCCAAGAAGCAAACTCCCAGCCACGCCTTCCTTGGAAGCTTACACCAGAGATTATCTCACGGCGGATCCTTCATCGTGAATACACAGGAACGCGAGCGAAGAGTAAGCACGCGAAAACAACGAGGAGACTGTGCTGGATCTCGTACAGAACAATTTAAGTACTAGTACGTGGGCTGTCGCCAATCATGTCGGGATTTCCTATATGGCCGTTTGGCAGATTCTGCATATCAACGACGAGCATCCCTATCAACGTGACATGTATCCCTTTTGTCTCTTCAATGTTCTTTTTCTTAGTTTTCTGCTGTACTAAGGATAATTGTCGGAGATTAGAACCCACGACCTATGGATTCGTAAGCATGTAGCAACCAATAGACTAAAGTGATCACTACTGTCCGGAGGCTGTTACTGGCTTATTTAGAGATACCGCTACAGTACTCTCCCACAAGTGAGTCGGTGGATAGGCGAACGAACGAGGTATTTGTATGGCGAGCACATGGGAGTTGTCGCTGTTGCGTCAAGTGAGTCTGACGACTTTGCTTGTTCTTCTTGCAGGCAGATGGAGCCACGACACATCACAAGGCTTGCGTTTTTCTTTTCAGCTAAGGTCACCAATGTCGGAGATTAGAACCGCCACCTATGGATCCGTAAGCACGTAACATACCACTAGACAAAAGCAATCACTCCTGTCCGGAGGCTGATACTGGCTTATTTAGATGCCGTTACAATAACAAACATGATTTCTCCTCTTATTCATGTTCTGATTCTCGCGTGTTTTGTATTTTCACTAGAGCGTCAGGAAAGGTTTCCGACCATGCATTCCTATGTGATTTCTAATCGTCTAGGTTTACTTTATCTGTCTTGAAAATTTATAACCGCTGTACTGTTACACACAGTGCCGATTTAAGCTCATTTAGAGCCCTGGACATAGAAGATCTACTGACCCCTTGGCACAGGAGAATCGAAATTTATAACCAGAACATCTGGTTAAGTCCAGCTTATCCGGGTCCCTGGGTGCCCAATGGATAAACCGACACTGGTTTTATACTATGTATATTATTTATATATAAATCTTTTTCGAAAGAAATTATTATAAGCTTATAGACAAAGATACGAAACAATTGCATAGATTTGTTTCAAATACTATTTTCAAAATTATTTTTCAGCTCTTCAAAGACTTAATGTCAAAAAATACACATTAAATTCCTTATTTTTAATTTCTTTATAACAGCTTAACGTTAAATTCGATTTTTAGCAAAGATTGTCATTGAAATCAAATTTCAGAATTAAAGAATTGTAATGATCTATCTCTAGGGTCTTAAAATAACAAGCATAGAGATCTTACGAGCAAAAATTAACAAGTTCATTTATACTCATATTTCTCGTTACGCTTCAACGCGGATTAAAAAGCAAAAAATCAAATACTAATAATAATTATTTCTAAAATTAAAATTTATGTATTACCTTTCAGAATTGTATGAACTTAGTTCTTTTATTACACATAAGTTATGATAAATCTAATCGGCTTGTGTGTGTGTAAAATGGGTTCCTGTAAATAAAAGTTTGAATATGTTATAATATTCCTCAAACAGGGATACACACAAACAAACGATATCGTTGAACTAAGAACGATTGCAAAAAACAATTAAAATTTTCATTTCAGTCAAAATTGTGTACTTTGTAAAATATTTTGAAGTGAAAAAGCATATTTATAGAGAGAAATTCTGTTACATGAAGGACACATTTTTCTTGCCCCATAGAAACCTTTTCCACTTAGAGAAATGTTTTTTTCATTCATTTATTTATAAAAGAAGTTTTAATTAAGTTAAAAAACAATACTAATCTAGATTCTTTAGCACGAAACATGATTTTTTTTTTCGGAGAATGCACATTTTACATTTTTATTAATAATTAACAAAAATTAGAAGAAAAAAAATCCTTTAAGTTAAATCTTCATTGAGAACCTCTCTCTTTTGGTATTATTCCTACGAATACTTACTCTCTTTTTTTTTTTTTTTTTCATATACCCTTACCCAACTTGAAAAATTCCATATATATACTCTTTTATGTTAATTACATTAATTCTTTAAATGTTAAAGAATTAAACCCAAATTCTCTTGGAGAATTCATACGTATGAAAAACTACTATGAATATATTAAAATACCCCCTTTTTTATTACTTCGTGAAATATTCTTATCAATTTTACTTGAAACACATTCATTTTTTTCCTTCCTGAAGGTATTTCATATTTTTATATGCTACTATACTTTAACACTAAATTAAATTTTTTAAACTTAAAAGTTGTATTTCTATAATGTCAGTTTAAATATTAATGATGGGTGGTGTGTGTGTATGTTTATACGTAGTATGATCCAAAAGTTCGGGGACAAAGTGTAGAAAACCTTACCCTGAATAGTTCACAGCGTCGAAGCACATCCACCTTCTAAGTAGTCCCCTTGGGCGACGATACACTTCCGCCAGCGTTCGTATAACTTTTGGAAGCTATTTGTCTCTCCCTCCCCCGTAAGGCCCGCGATGCTTCTTTCACCACATCTGATAGCACAAAACGTCGTCCCTGGGGTTAAGTCTGGTGAATAGGGGGGATTTGGGAGCCCGTTAGTGAGAGTTTTGGCAAGGAACTCTTTTACCAATTGGGATCGATGTACTGGTGCGTTGTCATCCAGAAAGTACCAATCGTCACTCTGCCAGAACTGAGGCAGTTTACGAAGAATGGATTCCCTCAAATGACGTCTTCGAGAACTGTGTATCTTCAGTGATTTGTGCAAGTGTTTGACGACGATCTTTTCGAACACATTCAGACATCAACGCAACATTTTCCGCGTTCCGTGAAGTCGGTCGTCTAACGTGTTCATCGTCTTCGATGGATTATTGGCCCTCTTTAAGACGCTGATGCCATTCGTAAACCTTGAATCTCGCTATGGTAGATTGACCATACACCATTCTTTGCATTTCCAAAGTCTCCATTGGTGTTTTACTTAAGCATTGACAATTTAATGTTCAACGCTGTTCAAGAAAAGCCACCTTTCTTACATTGCAGAGCAAAGCTAACTAGCTTCAGAAGATAACAGCTACGCATGCGGTTCGATCACATGACAAGAACTAAGCCAACCTGGCTAGGAAGAGGAGGGTAGGGAAATTCCATTTCAAGTGGTTTGAATTTAGGTACGTACTTTCGTCGTCAGCAACGGCCGCAGTCCCAAATTTTTTTAGATCGTACTACACACATATGTATTATATAATCACACCATTCTTTTATACTGATATTGAGCCATTTTTTTATCAGAAAATGTGCCCCAATTTTGGGTCTCGTTCTTTAACATTAGTCGGAGACAACTCTTATTTGTTTATTGGACGCTTCCTGGTTGCTTATTTGTTAGAAATATGGTTAGCTACCGAAGAGTGAACACTTTAAAATGCCGATAGATTTAATATACATGAACTTTTACAAGACAGCTTTTTTATGGAACAGGAATCAGCGAACACTCGATGGATTAATCGCATATCTCCCCCGGTCGATTACAAATCCACTCGTTTACTGCAGCCAAAAAATAACCTTTTTTTGTTAAAGGGCAACCATGACCACTCGAAAAATCCCCCAAAATATACTTGTTCTTTAACTTTTGCACACCAGAGTAGTATAACAAATTTCAAAAGAATTTTATGCATGCTCTTGAGATAAAATATTTGAGGAATATAATATATGTAATTCTTCTCTTAAAAATAATGCTTTTCATTTTATGAGATGGAATTAAAAGAGCCATTTGGCATTAACTTCGGGTGAGTTAGTGAATATTAACGTCGCACTGTTCAGCTACACGAGGGCTTTTGGCGACAGACTACGTAATTTTGAACCATGGTCAAGTGACGTGGACGACACCTGAGCTAGCACCCCCTCTCATGATCCGATACCTTGACCACTGGGCTCGAACACATGAGATGCCAGCCACGATCCGATACCTTAACCACTAGGCTACAGCGGCATTAACTTCGGATCACTAGGTTAAATCGTAATTGCCTTTCTTTAGCATTGGGATATTGGTAATCGTTATCATTAATTTTTTCCTCTTTTAGAAGTTTTTTTATAATACATTTACTCTACATTCTTAAATATTTTTTATAACTGATATATTATATATATGTTTCAATAATCTCTTTAAAACCCTGAGAGAGAATAAAATTTTATTTTTTTTTAACATAAATTTCGTGAAACCTTTCCTAACAAGAGCTGTAATAAGCAATATGTTGTTTGTTATTTGGGTTAAAATTGGATTAAGGGATCGCATTTGCAAGTTGGATTAATACATTCGTAATTAATCATCAAACTTATTCATTCATAGTAGTCAATAACATTTGAATTAGTGAATTATATCAGTCTATTTCTTATAAAAAGTTAGGATTTGTCTACTTTCTCAGCAAAATTTTGTAAAAATAGGCATCGATATATCATGCTTGAAATTACTCAATTATTGTATTTTGCATGTACCAAGGAAGATAAAAACCATAGTATGGCTATTTTGAAGAGATTGTACTTTATTTTGATTGATTTGATGTATTTGCCCAGAAAGAGAAGAATTGATGGTTTAATACAACATAGCACCATAAATTAAAAGCTTGTCAATCATGGAAGATTAATACCCTACTCGAAGGGAAAGTAATGTACTTTTTACTATTTTAGATGGATGTGTTATATAAATGTTAGTTTATCTAATACAATGACCAGATATATGAAAATGTTGTTTTTTACATCAAATATTTTACTGAGAATTGTATTAATTTTATACAAGTTTTTCTCTCACTTATTTTTTTCATTTTACTAAAAGATTTTTTCTCAAGTTCATCAAAGTGGCTTTATAAGACTCCCATAACTCTCCATGTGTTTTGAATAGGTAGGGAGCAACACAATGTCTTTCATAGACAAAACATGAAAACTTCTATATATGACTGGATTCTACGCATTGAAAAACATTAAATGTTCCATAATTTAAAAGTTGATTACATAAAAAGATGTAAATTGGTTATTGTATAACTTTATATACAGTTACTCAATACTGCACAACATTAATAAAATTAAAAATTCTAAAATTTTATTTTTTCTCACATTTTTTTATTCATACTACATGGATAGGTAATTGACAATAGACCTTATGTGTTTGAATATTTAGACGACAGACAATATCTGAGCTAACTCTTCTCTTTAAATTTTAATTCAATATCGTATTCTTATTTGAGTCAGGATTAAGGGGGTGGGGGTTCATCAGAACATTTTGTAAATTAGAATTTATCAAGTATATAGGCACAGCATTATAACTTTTAAATTACTTCATACTTTTGTTTATATCATTCACAAAAGGAATCAAACACTCAGACTCTCTTTTATTCATAAGTCAAAGACATTTTTAAACACATTAGAGTCAGCACATCAAAATAAAATCAAAATTTGTGATTCTATAACATTTGAAACAAAAAAATACATGACAAAATCACATGAAAATTTACAGAATGTAGAAATGTTATTAGTTTTGATATATAAATATACAATATATAAAAACAATATTTTATATAAGCCAATTCCAATAAAACTAAATCTCTTAGAAATTTTTAGATTAAGCCTCTTTTTGCAGCATTATTTCAAACATTGCTGTGTTTTCAGTATCACATTAATATCATGTATGGTTTTACCATATATTCCATTAAAATGTTTAGAAATTTTCAAGTACTTATTCAATATGTAAAAGTTATTTAAATGTCAAAATATAAAGATCACAGAGCATTTTAGCATGATTCTTTGAAAGAAAAAAATAAATTTTAAAATCAATATATAAATTCTATATAATAAATTCTAAATCAATCCCACTATGTGCAGCTGCCACCACATGAATGTACAATGTCCAAGTACAAAAGAAAATATTAAATAAAAAAATAGTAGCAAATATAAAATCTTATATTATATATAAAAAAATTAATCAAATAATACTTAAAAACAAAATAATGATGACTAGTATTATAACAAAAATATCTAACAGTAAATACATAACAATGAACAGTTGATTTCACATATATTTGATCTTATATTAACATTCAGAGTCTAATTATGTTTATATAAAGGCAACACAATTCCTTTTTCTAAGGCAATCAGTATTCTAAGGCAACACAATTGGCATAATCAATCATGACATTGCCATATGTAATTTAATAGGTGGTAGCATTATATGTAAATGTATACATGTTTGATATCTTTATATATGTAACTTTTAGCAATATATATAAATTATTATTAGACTTTTATTTTATTAATTATCTTATTAGTTAGTGTAAGCTCATTTCTAACATGTATTTTAAGTATTATTATTAATAGTCCTCTAATGGTGCAAGTTAAAAAAAATCAAATATTCAAAGGAAAATTTAAAGGCTTTATCCTTTAAGTTTTGAAATTCCTTTACAAAAGCAAGCTTAATATAAAGAACCGAAACATTTTATTTTGATTTAAAAAATGAAGCACAGTATTTTATTACTTGTTATAATGCAGATTCTCAGATGTTTGAAAATTTAACAAATAATTAATAAATTATCATAGTTCATAGAATTTGAATTACACCCACAACTGGAATGTAAATTAATGCTGCAGTTCATATCAAATTAATGAGATATTTTAGTATGATTCTGAACAAATAAATTAGTTAACATAAACAAAATATCAAATTTTACACACACATATCAGTTTGTAGAATTTGTATTGTATTCATAATTGGAACGTAAAAATTGATGCTTCAGTACATATCAAATTACAGATTAAAAAGTATAGGAAAAAAAAGTACCACAACTTTTCATATAACTTTAAACAAAAAAATTCATTTTAATTAAGGAAACAAGTTTCTTAAAATTCAAAATAATTTAAATACATTAAGAAATTTAAATGCATATTATATTAGGTACATTAGAATCACAAACTTTGCAATAAAGCTATTCTATTAATAACTACACACTGCAGAATGACATATGTAGCAAATACTGGTTAAGTTAATAAAAAGAATAGACAATACATGCAATATTAAAATTTTAAATATAAAATATTAATTTAAAGCTCAGTCTTCAAAAATCAAATATCAGAAAAAGATTAATAAAGAAAAATCAGACATTTATAATATTTTTCACCTAGTTGGAAGTATACAGTTATTGCATAGAGAGAAATCACATTTATAAGTTGATTAACAGAGTTTAACTTGTATTAAAAGTATAATATCAACTGATTAATAACAAATTAATGTTTTTAAAATTAAAATCTAAGAAATTTATCAGATATATAGTGATCATGCAGCAAACTTTAAAAAAAAATACAGTAATAAAATCATTTTAACAAACATTAAAAATAAGTGGAAAATATTTAATAACTGAACAATAAATTAAACAAATTAATAACAAAGCATAATAAAATTAACAAGATAGTAAAATATGTAGGTTTTGGCAGTGTAATATCTCAGCAAATATTTAAAATTCAAGTTAAGTCTGAGTTAAACAGTCAAAGTACACATCAATACTTAGAGAAAAACATACAGCTATAAAACAATATTCCATTTATCGACAAGAAATTTAATACATTTTTACTATAGAGTGAAAAAATATTCACAGTAGTTTACTACTTAAAGACTATTATAAAAATACTATAACTTTAAAGAAAAATTTCCACACATCAATTCAACAATAAATTATTTCATTGATATCTAATTGAAGATAAAAAATAAAAAATATATTCAAAATATTTTTTTAAAATACACAAGGGCACAAAAACCTCAAACCCAAAATTTTTTTTACATATTCCCACGAAATATAATCTATAACAGCAAACTGTATTACTGATAAAGAAAAGAGTACATGAAAATTAGTATTAATACACAATGCAAATAAAATTAATAAAATATATATAGTAACAAGTTCTAAAAAGATAGGAGTCGAATTTAATTTTCATATATATACTATAAGCAACCTCATTAAATCGCTATATTAAATAAAATACACACATGCTCTAATAATTAGCTGGTATAGCAATAAACATTGCTGATATTTTTTTTATCAACAGTATTTTCTAAAGATTTAACAATGGACAAATATAAGTAACAAATATATATAGAGAGAAGGAGGTATTTCACAAAGACTAACATCAATACTGACACAGCAATCTACCAATTTTTAAATCATTATATACGCATATACAACATTTTATATTGTTCTACATGAGGTTGATTCTACAAGTAAACACATAGTACATATTAATTAAACAACTCTTAAAAATGCACAACAGCATTTAACAAAGATTTTTATAATGATTTCAAATAAAAATTCTTACAGTAATATTCTATAAAAAGATATGATGTAATGATATCATGAATTATCACTTCCAAATACATTTTAGCACATATTCAATTCAAAAACAGTGCAATAAAAATAAAGAGCCAATATAATTTTATAAAAAAAACATTGATCAAAAAATAAAAAAATAAAATATTTGGCATATATTTCATACACAGAAATGTATTATAGACAGTTAGTATATAAAAGAAATTTTTTTAAATATTATAAACTGGAATGAACATGTGCAGCAAACAATGTACATGCAACAATGTTAAACTCCTATTGTTACATATTGCTTTCACATGAATCAAAAAAATGTTTTCTTCCTACAGCTTTGCATATTTTCCTTTGACAGTGTCAAATCTAATCAGTTGGGGTTTGTGGATCCACAACACTGGATGTTTTCTTGACAATCCAAACCTCATTCCTTCGGTTGAAAGGTTTGAAAGGAGGATCATAGCCAGCTCGATGATATTCAGATAAATCAACATCATCTGGATTATCTATTTTGGATTTCAAAGCTTCAAATTCTCTTTTCCAATCAACATCTTTAGCAATACCACCAAATGTTCTAAAAGGAAAAAAATTGCAATGCATTCTTGTAAATCATTTTAAAAAGACAAATATATATGTATGTATAAATATATATACAATCAAACTTCTATGTTGCGAATTTTTCTATATAGCGAACTTTTTCCTGGGACCTTAACCATTTCACAATTTTCTTTGTAAAATAACATCTCTATAGTGAAGTGTATTTTCTATATAATGAACTTTTTCTTTTGTGATTCAATTTTTGTTCTCTTTTTTTTAAAGTATTTCTGAAAATTTTTCAACTTATTCTCTCTAACACATTTTATGATGGTCATAAATTCTGAACTGGTTTTATTAGATCCTAACTCGCCGAGAGCAATAGAGCTTCGGACGTTTCATCCAAGAAGTGCAACCTTTAACCCCCATTGCCCAGTTTGCTAGAAACATCTTCGATATCCTCTTTCACCCTCAGTGGAGTTGTCCTCATGTTCTTATATAATAATGTATGTTTAATATTACTTGTATGCTTTAAATTATAAAATGTCCTTAAAGTTCATTAATTTTAGTATAAAATTATTTTCTTAATATTGAAAATACAGTGAATTCGACATTCTTTTTTCTTGTTTCCCTTGCAGTTTTTCTTTTTTGGTGGGTAAGATATATAAAATGAACATATATTAATTTTAAAAAAGGTGTGAATAATTACTTTTTTTAATATATAGTGTTCAAGAAATTTAAAGTTTGTTTTATGTGGTTTATAAAGTATGTTTAAAAGATGAAGATCTATAAAATAAATTTTCCATGACGAACTTTTTCCCCGGATTTAGCTACTTCATTATATAGAGGTCCGACTGTGTGTGTATATATATATACATAAATCATTTAAATTCAGCTTCAATTGATTTGGTTTCAAATTATTAAATTGCATTAAACCTATACAATCGACTATTAGATATACAACCACAGAAATTTTGAGCCATGGTTAAATGACAATGATACTGAAGCTGAAACCAAATCTCTTATCATCCATATCACAAAGTAAATACTCAGATTTAAAAAAATTGAACATCACAAACCACTAACTAGTTTTTAAAGATACAAAATAGATTTGAATACTTGAACCAAATAAGACATTGAACATATGTAAAAGTAAGAAGGAAACAAAAATATGTGTTACCTAACAAAGTCAACATTTCTATTCTTATTTTCTTTTGAACTACAAAAGAATTCATAAAATAAATGATTTCCACATTCTGTGAATTAACACATACAAAATATCCATACTTATACATACAGATAAGTATGAACATCTGAATTATAATATTTTCACATTCCTGTCTCTCATTCATATATCATCTGTATCATACTATTTAATTTCTCCTTTTTGGCGTAAGTACCTAGTTTAATTTTTATATATTTCAACTTAATATTTTAAAGTGTTAATAATATTCTAAAGATATATAAATTTTGAAACTAATACATAAGGATAAAGCATTCATTTTCATCTTGCCAAAATCAAGAATAAAAACATGTTTTCTGCACTGTAGAGCAATGGTTTTTAAATTGCGGTACATGACCCCAATTCAATTTTAGCTAATGTATATGTCCGGATGTATCACATGGTACCAGTGCTTAGCCATAATAATTTAATTTGTGTTACAGAAAACCTAGTACAAAACTAATGGATTCCTACAATCAGGAGCTGAAAATTGATTTCATAGAAATGCATGAGCAAGAGCAAGACATCAAAGAACTTGAGTCTTTAGATCCAGTTCAATCAGAGGATCGAATGACAGTTGGGAATTTGACAGAAGGCCTCAGTTTAATTGAAAAAGGATTAAAAATTTAAGAAAATATTGACTCCAAGGAAGAGTGTTTTTTTCCAAGAAAAACAAATAATAAAAAAATAGAAAGGCAGACTATTAAGTTAGATTTTAAGAAACTATCTACATTGACAAACTTCAATTTTAGATTTTGTATTTGTGTTATTTAAGATTTTACTTAACATTTTTTTTTCTCCTAAATTATTATTTTCTTTTGCCTCTGATCCAAACTAAAAATAATTTATATGTATTTATATGTGGTTATACCCTGACAGGATCAACACTTGATCCCACCCATCGTGCAAGTTTGGAGTATTGCTGTATATCAATTCTTTTCATTCACCATATTTATTTCCTAAACCTGGTACATTTTCCTATGATGAACAAAATTTATCAAGCAGACTAAATCCATTTTAAAATTATATTCTTGCAGAGATAGAATTTAAATAATTTTAGTACAGTTAAAACAAATAAGAAATCACAGCCACACAGGAAAAGAAAAAAAAAAGGCAAAAAACAAGTTTTACCACATAAGGGGAAAAAACACATTTTTAAGGTTGGTATAAAGATATAAAAATTATACAAAATTAGATTTGAAATAAAACTGAAAATTAAAAGAGGAAAACAATATACTCAAAATAAAAGGTATTCTGAATGTAAGGGAAAAATTAATCTGGTAATTTAAAAATACAAACATACATAAATAATCACTTCTGTATAAGAATAAGACTTTATACACACAAAAATAATTAAAAAGTACAAAACTTTTTTTTAGTAATTGAAAATTGTTTTTCCTTGTAAATGGTAATTTTTTAAATAAAAAAACAATATAAAAAAAAATTTAAGTCAATTCCTACTTAGATCAACAAAAAATTTTTTATTTTAGCTACTTTTTATTAAATAGTTACAATTAATATAAATATGCATATACATACGACAGAATCACAACACTAAGTGGTAATTAATTTTTATTAATAATCATTAAAGTATCGTATTGTCATCCAAAACAATCATGTATATAAATTTCAGTTCAACTGAATACTTTGAAACATGAGAAAAAAACCTTTTCAAGTTTTGACACATGTCACCAAAAGGGTCGCTAAGTCGCCAAAAATGATGCCAACGTGGTTGTGTGTATTTGTAATTCTTTAAGTAATTAGTTTTAATCAATTTTTATTATATTATTGTATTGTCGGCCAAAATAATCCTGTATATAAAATTTCAGCTCAATTGAGGGCTTTAAAATGTATTTTATTAACGATTGAAAATTCCACCAAGATAAATAAATATATAGAGATTGTGAGCTAATAGTAGGAATTGAATAAACTAAATTAAAAATTCAATTAAAAAGTAGCTGAATGTTCCACAAATATTATTTTTATGTATTTAAAGGTTACTTTTAAATTAATTTATAGCACCAAGAAACACTAAGCCGTCATTTTATTCCAATCAAAACATTTATTCACAGAACAGCAATTAAAAACATTTTACATTTTATCTTGTCGAGTAGTTCATATACTACTTCGCCAAACGATTATGGTTTTACATTTAACCTTGCTGAGTAGTACATGAACTACTTCGCCAAATGATAGTGGTTTTAATTACATTTAATCTTGACATAACAATTATGTTACACAAACAACTCAAAACAAACATGTTGCCATCATGCAAAAGCTAAATACAGTCGATGGCGTTGGTAAAAGGCACGAGAATAAACTAATTATTGTACAGAAATATGTATAAAATAGACATGTGAGGGAAAAAAAAAATCTTTTCAAGTTTTGACACAAGTTGCCAAAATGTTCGCTGAGTCGCCAAAAATGATGCCAAGGTGGCTGTATTGGTAATTCTTTGAATAATTAGATTTAATCAATTAATTTTTATTAATTATAATTAAATTACTGTATTGTCATCCAAAATAATCATGTACATAAAATTTCAGCTCAATTGAGCACTTTAAAATGTATTTTATTAACAATTGAAAATTCCACCAAGATAAATAAATATATAGAGATCGTGAGCTAATAATAGGAATTGAATAAATTCAAAGATATTTTGTCATACCTCAAGTTCTGTGCATAAACATACCTATTATAATATTGAAAAATACTGCATTACTAACAAAACTGAAGAATTTTCTTTGTTTTTCTTACATTTTTTCAACTAATAAATAAAGCAAATGTTTTTTGTATCATTTTGTTCACAATTTCATGTAGATTTTAGATCAGTTTACGAATATTAAATATGTTTACAAACTTGGAAGCTATTCATCAAAAACCGCAATGAAAGAAACACAAGTAGTCTGTAGGATTGAGATGAATTACAATTAACCAATTAAATAAAATCTTGTGTTGGCAAATCAACTTTCCTGGATTTTTCATGGAAATTTAATGCAATGTTTTGTTTCTCGGTAAATCGTTTGGGTCATTAGCTCCAAATACAGTTTAAATTCTAAATAATATAAAAAAAAATTTTAAGTCACTTCCTACTTAGATCAACAAAGAAAAATTTTATTTTAGCTACTTTTTATTTAATAGTTACAATTAATATAAATATGTATATACATATGACAGAATCATAACATTAAGTGGTAATTAATTTTTTTAATTATCATTAAAGTATCGTATTGTCCTTTTAATTTCAGTCCAACTGAATGCTTTAACACATGAGAAAAAACCTTTTCAAGTTTTGACACGTCGCCAAACAGGTCGCTAAGTCGCCAACGTGGCTGTATATATTTGTAACTCTTTAAATAATTAGTTTTAATCAATTAATATTTTTATTAATTAAATTATTGAATATTCATCCAAAATGATCCTGTACATAAAATTTCAGCTCAATTCAGCGCTTTAAAATATATTTTATTAACGACTGAAAATTCCACCAAAATAAATAAATAAATATACAAATATATAAATAAATATATAGACAGTGTGAGCTAATAGTAGGAATTGAAAAAAGTTTTGTCATATTATAATAATTTTCAAACTTTTGCTCAAGGCAATTTATGTCAATAACTTTAAATCTGATGAATTATGACCAAAATTAAAAATTCAATACAGCCCAAAAATTCTTGAAATACTTTAGCTAATAATAAGTTTCAAAAATTGATAAATTACAATTACAGAAAAAATATTTTGCATATTGTAAAATTCCAAATTGAGTTTTGTTTTACAATTGTAATTAGTAACATAAGCCCTAACATGAACAGTGCTAAAAAAACTAGAATTTTTAATTTCTTTTTCTCTTGGGTGGTTACTGTAATATACGATTTGAACAAGAGAGTCATGCTAATAGGGTAACCTTTAAATACTTTTTAATATTTGCACAAAGATCATTTATCTCTATCAAATGGATTGAATAAGTTTTTAATCCTAAATAAAATTAAATTTGTTGATTTTGTGAGCTCAGTCAAAAATATGAATTTTGAATTAGAAAAATAAGGCAAGAGAAATCTTCAGAAGTGAAATTTTCCTCACCAGATTTATTACAGAATTTATACCTGTATATAAAATATAATTATCATATTTATTCCAAATTAAGCAGCATCCCAAATTCACATGTTTTGGTGAAAAACTAAAAATGAATGTAGAATGGTTTGTCAATATCCAATGTTTATATAAGAAATTTTATTAACTTAAAATGAAAACTAATAAGAAGTGAATAATTAACTTATTTAACCATTATTAAAACTTTCAAATACACTTGTAACTGCTCTAACCGTTAATATTATGTTCTGTTTCCCCAATCCAACGAATTTTTCTGCCTTTGATTTTAAGTAACACCAATTTTCAATAGTATTAATATTGGGGGGAGGGGATGAGGCTTAAATTCAAATAAATACACTAAGTATGCTTTTGTAAATTGATTTTAAAATTTGAAATTCAAAAGAGAGGAAAAAGAACAAATAGATTTGATTTTATTTCTTTAAAAATTCATTAAAATTGATATATTGTGCACTGAATTATTTTGTTAAACAATGTGAAGTTGGAAATTTTGAAAGTTTTAATTGAACTTAACTTGTTTCAGTACTCAGTTATTTGTTAATACATTGAACATAATCAAAGCACAATAATCCAAATTTTCCTAAGAATTAAAAGCATTCAAGAACTGTCACTAAGACAGTTATTGACTCGGAAGCAGACTTACCCTGATTTAAATACTATGTTAAGTGAGCTTACAGAAATTCTTTCCATTAAAGATCTGACTTTCCAACTTTAATTGATCAACAATTTGAATCCATTTTTAAACCCAAGGAATTAGGTAATAAATTTCAAACCATTGAAGAATTCAGCAAAAAAAAAAAAAATTGCTTTGACAGTTTCAGACAAAAAAATTGATGAACTTTTGAAACACCCATTCTGTTGCCCTTGTCTCAGAGATCTGCATTATTGTGATTACAAACAAAACACTTTCCACACTGATACATGCAACATTCATCTTTAATTTCAAAATATATTGCCATACCTCTCTTTTAAAAATGACAAAGCATAAAACATGTGAATGACATTACAAGCAAATTCTTAAAAAATAACTCAAATAACATTATAACAAATTTTTAAAAACAATGCATGATATATACTATTTTTTAAATAACACAAAGAATATTACTCCGAAATTTTTTTTTATATGGACTTGCTTCACAAAACTCACACATTAAGATAAATTTAAAGGGATGTACATAATTGCAAACAGGAAATAGCACAGGAACAGGATTTAACAATTAAGATTCTTTTGTAAAAAAAAATTAGAGAAATAATTCATCTTTTAGAAAACATTTCTATAAAAGAGATTATAACACATTCAGAAGATAAAAACTAAGTTAGCAGTTGACACTGAGTACATAAATGCTTAAACTTGTTTATGATTTATTTTACAAACTTTGATATCTTTATAGATAAAAGGATACATCTACAAGCATAACAAACTTTTAAAGCTACACACTGCATGGTGAGTGTGGCCTCATCCAAAGAAATCAAATCTCTTCCACAAGACTCCAAAGACGTATTGACAATGGAGAAATTTAACTTACATGACTTGCAGCATATGATTTTTAAAGATCATATTTGAACAGTGTTGTGATCAACAGGATCTTGATCTATCAAAAGCACAAGTACTAGAATTCTTAAAGAATGTAAAAGCAAATGCCTTATCCATCTCTTACAGAAAAGAAAAAAAAATCACAAGAAAAATCTTTTCCTTGGCATAATGAATTTTTTTTATCTAACTGGAATCATACCTTATCCTGAAACTACTTCAACAAAAGAGTATTAGAAAATAGAAGCTTTGTACAATGCTTAAACTATTGATAAACATTGCCAAAATTTGAAACTTGGGAAAAAGAGAATTACAGCAATAGCTAGGAGATGTCAAAATTATATACATGAAGACAGTCAAGTCTCAACTTTAAAAGATGCTAACCTGTCATTTTACGTTTTCTTATTTTATTTTATTTATTATTATTTTATTTACTTTTTTTTTTGTTATTCTTAAAAACTGCTGCACTTTATTTGCAAAAGAATTCAGGCTTGATCAAAAGTTGTGTCTTTAAAAGGAAGTTCAATTCCCAAAGTGGAATTTTTATTTTGTACAACTTTAATCAGGAGAAGTTATTCAGTAAAGAACATTCTGGATATTGAAAATGTTGACACCACTTACTAATCAGACTCATTGGATGTTTTCCCATTAAATAGTGACTAGATAAAAAAGAGAACATATTTGTAAATAAATAGACAAATGGAATAAGAGAAACTTTTCTTCATTAAATTTATTAGAATATTTAAAAAGGCACAGATTGAAAAGAGCGATCAAAAGTGAAACTAAGTATAGTACTAATAAATATTTTATAAATATATAAATTCCTTTTACAACAAAAAAAGAATATTTTGAAATGTTAATAAGACTATTGAAAAGTAAATATTCTTCGGTGCAAATTTAATTGAATAAACAATGAATCCAACTGAATAATCGTATTGCAGTTACTTATAATCTATTAATTGACACCTTTTGTACATTTCAAGAAAAGAAAACTTTTAATACTATAGGTAAAATTCTTCTAAGTCAAAAATCAAAATGCAGGATTTCTTCAAACTATTTCAACCTTTTTCCAACAAACTACCATAACTTTTAAAACACTTTTTTGCAAACAGAACATTAATAGAACAAAAATTATTGCTCAATATTGAAATTTAAATAAACACATCACATATTGATGCACACTCAAGAACAATAATTAAGAAAAAAGTGGAAAAATTAGCATTACAGCAGAATAAGTAGTCACAAAGTGAAGAGAAGCAAGATGCCACTCAGAGAGAAAATCAATTATAATTAAGTGGGTAGGGAATCTGTGTGCACTGCATTGTGACACATGTATGAAAGGTATAAGACAAGTTGATGGTGTGCACTCAACATTTTTGTGAACAGTATTATATGATGTACATTAGTTTCAATGACACAATGAGATAAGTTCAATAAACAACACAGTACACAGTGCACTAAAAGAAAGGTCATAGTGTAATCCATGAGTCTATGGAGTTTGGGACCATTTGCATCATTATTTCATTTGAGCTTCAACAGCATTTCATAGGACAGGAACAACCGATGGTTTAGTAGGGGTTATCCACATGTACTGATGGCAATGAATGACCAGTATATTGTCATACATATGAGAAGGAACAAACAACGGGCAGCAGGAGAAATCTAACAGTTTGGTTTTCACTGAATCAAGATTTATTAAAATAGGTACTTTGATCATTTTCAGTTTAATCAAAGTATTTTCATATATTCTAACTTAAACTGCAAAGCATCATATGTGAGAGTGTATCTGTCTTAAAGAGCATGATATATATGTATACACATACATGGTTTTCAGTAATCTTCAATTTTATTTTGTTCAATATTTGTCATGCATATGTTTGTTTGTTTGTTTCAAATAAACACATGCATATTATAGTGTCAGAATGATGAGAATAATATATAAAAGATTTTTACAATTTCTCAGAATCCCTGACAAAAAATAAAATTCTTTTATTTAAAAAAATGTATTGAATATTCAAAATTATAAAGGAAAAAAACCATGTGTGGGAATTTTACAAAAATATAAATTACAATCTTTGAAATCATTTCTTAAAAAAATCATTACATCTACCTTTTAATAAAGTTCATTTAAATTAGAAACTTATATATAGCTTCTGATAATTTCTTAACAATGCAGTTTTTATATTAATATTCAATATTTTTTTTTATATCAGTACATTCTAAAATTAATAATTCATAAGAAAGGATATATTTCAGTTTTAAAAAAATGGTGTTGCAACTATAATATTGAAGCCGTACACATATATTTTCTAGGAAAATTTCATCATATACTAACAACATTTTCCTAAACTTAAATCCCAAGCAGATATGCAGCGAAGTAAACATATTTAGTAATACTATCTATAGAAAATTATTTTTTGCACCAACAAAAGACCAAAAAACTTATCCTAAATATGGATAAATATGAACTACTCACACTATATAGGTTTTGCAATATAATAAAATTAATATACTAACTCTATTCTTTTTTACTAAAAAAGAATATTGAAATTATGAAAAAAA
>BMAV01023497.1:39167-50270 GCA_019973955.1 Trichonephila inaurata madagascariensis
GCTTATTCTAGTTAAGAGCTAAATGCACTAAAAAGAATAAAAAATAAAAAGCATACAAGAAAAGAATCCATAACTTTATTAGCCTAATTTCCATTTCAGCAGTTTTAAAAAAATTAAAGGTTTTTTTAAAATAAAGATATTTTGCATAAAATAGCAATGTTTTTTAAAAACATTAAATTATATTGAATATAGCCAAAACTTATACAAGTCACTTTATCATACTGCAAAGGAAAATTTAATTCTATATAAAAATTACAATACCAGAATTCTCACCTCACATAAATCTCACGAGCACCTGTCTCTGATAATGCAAGATCTGAATCTAATGGATTAGGAGGGTTTTCTAATTTTGCAGGAAGAAAAAAAGACACGGAATAATCCTTTGCCTTTTCTTCCACTGGGCTAACATGGTAGAGCACAGGAACAGTCATATCAATAGATATACCTGCACACAAAAAAAATTCTATAAATAAGATACTCACTTATAGATTTTTTTCCTTCCATTTAAGCATTGATTCAAAGATGAAAAATGTCAATTACTCCAACAAGATTAGCCTTAACATTATTTTAGCACAGTTCAAAACATTTTGATTTTTGTTTACATATTGAGAATGTGGTGTAATATGAGTAAATAGAATTTATACTTCTATTATAAACTATTATTTTTATTAAGAAATCAAAATAGCAGGTCAGATTCACATAAAGAAAACTATAGTTAAATAAAATTCAAATGAAAAACTAACAGATACATTGTTAGAATTTTAAATTCTTATCAAATGCTCCTTCATTATCTATATTTGTTAGTTGTTCATATGAATTCCCAAACACACTTCAAGATAATTTTAAAATTATAAAACAAGTAGCTACTCAAAGCATAAACTAAAAGATTTAAACATATTTGCAATTGAAAGTTGCAAGGTAAGCAAAAGCTAAAATTTGAACAAAGAAACCACAATGCCTTAATATACTTTTTACACAATCTTAAATACTTTAATACATGTATATACCTCCTTCATTTTTTCCATTGATGTAATCCAATAATCGACGGAAATCTTCACGGGAAAATTCATCTGGTGTTTTGTCATGGATTGACAAAGTGACCCATTGACATTCTGGATATGAACGAAGTTCATAATCCTGTAAAAACAAACAGTTCTTCAAGAAAGTAAAAAATATGTATTACATTACGAGTTAAAATTGGAAATTCTGTTACATAATATACAATGCAATTTGTGCACAAATCAGGAATTTAACAAAAGTACAAGAATAGTGAAATAAAAAAGGTATGGAACTAAACAGCGACACTTAAAATACTAAAAAAATCAACAGTACAAATAAAAAAAAATTAATTCACGCATAAAAATAATGTAATTAATACTTTAAGTTTCTCAAGCAACAATGAACACAGTTCATTCTGAAATTATTTACCAAATATCTAAATCTGATATGCCATGGAAAAAAACACTAAGGATTTTTTTTTATTTTAAATTGTTTGTTTTATTTATTTATCTAATTGATTAATAGTATTTCATTTGCTCACATAACTAAATCACACTTATGAACTGTATTAAAATTATGATATACAATTATATTTTACTACCAAATACTGCAATATTAATTCTCTCTTTGAATCCACTCTATTAGTATAGCTCCTTAATAACAGAAATTAACTTCACATACAAAAACCTAACAACCCTATCCAAATAGTTCCTATAGAATTATGTATATTGTATAGTTCACATGTATCAGCACAATCACTTAACAAATACAGTGAAACACCCAAAATTAAGAATTGAGTCAAATTCTTCTAAACAGATGACATTATCTCACAGTAATCATGCATGAGATTTCCAACAGTGTTTTGACAAATGGTGCTGCCATTATTGTTTGTTTAGTTAATAACACATTTTAGTTTTAATATATTTTTTTTCCTTCTACATATTATTACTTAAATCTAAATTTCTAACAATGAGACTGGAGTTTGACTATAACAAAAGAACAAAAAAGTTGTTTTCAAGTTTTACAACATTTTATTTCAAAAGTGTAAATATTCAGTTTCAAACAGCATGAAGTCATATTTTGGGGAATATATTTCATAAATCATAATCATCCCATTTAGAATTAGAAACGGTGATTCAAAAGTAGTAACCTACTTTAAAAATAGATGCAGAATTTATATTATGGTACATTTTACCTATCAGATATCCACTGAATTGAAATTTACATCTAAAAAAACCACAGAACCTTGCTTGAAAGCTAACAATTTTTAAGACCATAAAATCTGGCATATAATGTGCACTTTTAACACAAAAGATAAGATCAAAATATATGGGTGTGCAGTGACATACCAGGTATAAAACAGATAGCTCCAAAAATAAAAAGTAGTAAGCATAAAAAAAGTTAGAAATCTACCTTGATCGGAATAATGTTCATTTTAAAAAATTACTTTCCTAATAAACTTAAAGGGTTGTAATTCTAGAAATATATTATTATTATAAAGCTTGGAATAATACCTCTAATAAATGACTTCAAAACATAAGACCATTACACATGTACATTTCAGGTTCCTTCATAAAAAAGGGGGTGTACAATATAAGGCGAATATACTTAAATATAAAATTGCAGCTTGAAAGTATAGGTGCACATTATATGCTAGATTTTACAGTACATAAAAATGTTTAAAATAAGTTATAGTATTTCAAACATGTATGCATGTAATAAATAACATCTTATTTTATAAATCATTATTCTTCTCTTACAAAAGACTTTCACAACATGATTGCAAGGTGGTTACAATAACATAAGTTTTAAACTTTGTAATTAAAATGTTAAAAGAAAAATGCTTGTAGTATTCAATAAAAATTTAATAATGCCATTTGCAAAGGCAACAGTAGCCACTTCTCCTTTTTCATGGAAATAAGTTTTTTCACAAGATCATTTTCTCTACACAAGCAGGTTCACTTGGGATTACTCCAGTGCATTACAGCTAAGTATAATAACTGCATTTCAATGATATTATTTTTGCATTGAAATATACAACAAAACAGTAGCAATTACAATGCAAACTCCTTTCAACATTATTTAAATTTAAATAAATTGCAGAAAGGTACTTGTTTACTAACCCTAGAATTCATAGAGAAAGCTGATCAAAAGAATGAAATATTTTTATAGCACTAGTAATAGACACAAAAACCTATCAAGACAATCAGTGTCACTACTACAAGAAAATTCAATACTTTACTTATTCAGGAAGCAGAGAGTTGATTTTTTTCTGCCAAATTACATACCAAACATAAAATTTCAATTTTTAAATTATTTTATTGATGAGGTATGCAATTTTAAATTGCTTCTAAGGCTAAAGAAAATAGTTTTTTTTTGTACCACTATTAAAAAATTATTATTGGCATTTGGCAATTTTTTTTTTATTTATTATTTTTTTTGTTGTATTTTTACAGCCCCTCAAAATGGAAAAGTACCAAATCTTCCTGAAAATCCTCTTTACAAGTAATCAGAATCCTTTACACATATCTTTGGTAATGCAATTATCATGCATAAGTAGATTCTTTAAAAAAATTGATACGTATAACTACATTTTTTTTCTTCTTTTTCTGTTATTACATGTATACAACACTATTTAAAATGTTTTAAAAAGCTCTAAAAAGTTTATTTAAAGTATTCATAAAATAAAAACTCAAAACTTTTTCCAGACAATATTTTTTATTTACTTAACAAAATTGCTATAATGCATAGTAGAAAATTGTTTTCATGCCTTTTAATGATAAAATTTACCAACAAAATTGTTTCTCCTACAGTTATTCTCAATTTCGTTGCAATAGCAAGTTATATCATTAAAAATCAAAATTTATTAAAAAAATACAATTAATTTATTAACCAATTGAATAGACTCAATAAAAATCAGATAATAAAATAAAAATGATTTTCCAGTTACTAAATGTTATTCATAGACATAGTAGGTTTATGTACAGATATACATAACAGTAACTTACATCTGTCTTGGTTATAACATCAAATTTAGGCTGCTCATTCCCCACAATAGCACCCTTCACAAATTTTATGAATGCCATTTTGATTCTAAAAATAAAAAAATGATCAATTTAACATTTTTAGAATTACAAAACACACAATTTACAAATGTCGCAACTATATGCATTAAACCTTAATTTTTTTTTTATTTATATAAGACAGGAGATCTAAAAATTTTAATTATTTGTATACAGAAATCAGTTGAATTATGATTTACACATCTAACATAGCTGGGGAAAAAATCGAGAAAAATATTAAAAATTATATTTTTACAGTTATTTTAAGCAAAAAAAAAGCACTAAACTAAAATTTAAATTATAAAAATCTATGCTTTAACTAAAAATAATTGTTAGATTGTTACAATACACAATTTAATTTTTTTTTAGCTTGGAGCTTTTTGCATAAATTATTCAATACAGCTATGTGACACATGGTCAGTTGTTTTTAATATCCCATTTAACAGACAGTTCCAGCTTGAAGCTGGTGCAATTGGACAACAAAACATGACAAATTATAATTCAGACTTGGTTATGTTGACCAGCAAAAAATCCTACCCTGAGATAAAATTAGATTGCACCTTAGCCACTATTGGAGAAAAGTTTCCAATGGTATTAATTGCATGTGAACATCAATGATTCTGCTACCAGTGCTGTTTTTAAAGCTGGTGTAAGGGATTTACTCTTGCCACTTTAGCATTAACATGATATAAATTGCACCAACTTTGATGCTGAAGTGGCTGCTGATCAACTGGCTTTAACTGAAATCTCTCTAAAGTATATATAAGAAAATTATGATCTTCATTGATTCTCAAACCACTTCTATTTCTTCAGTCCTACTTCTAATCAATGGAACTGTACTTAGTTGCCAACTTTTGATTAATTCTTTGACAGGTAATGGTTGCAATGTCACACTGTAATGGAATGGAAATCATTCTGGAATGATAAATAGGGAGTTTGCTGACACACAGCTTAAGGCTGGCCCAGACCTTTCCTAATCATCTTGTTTGTTGCCAAAGTGTATAAGAATCACCAATGTTAGATTAAGGTTCATTTTTAAGAGATGATTCAGGTTTCTATGAGGGGAAATAATTGTTCTTTAGTACAAAATCCCATTCCTTGTGACCAGCCTAAACCTGTCAATGTCACTAAATTACAACTGGACATGACTACCTCATGAAACACCTGCACAGATATTTGGCAGATTCACCAGCTTGTTCTTTATGCAATGCTACAGACATGTGCAGAGACCATTTAATTTCTTGTTCCATAATTGGCAAAGTAGAAGCAGCTATTACTGTTAAAAATCATTGTCTATCTAATTGTGTTTTTCAATTATATTGGGCTGCCCATCAAACTGATGGCCATCATGCCCACAAGTCTGGTGCAGAATTTTAAAAAATAATTAATAAAGCTTTGAAATACTTAAAACATTCAATAAAGCCATTCAATATATACAAAAAGAATAACTGATACAATTTCAAATGCAACAAAACAAAATACTTAGAATTTTGAAATGTATAACATAATATTCGCATCAGACTGGCCACCTGACCGGAATATCTGCTCATGCACCTCAGGGCCCGAGGTCGTGTATACTGAGTTGGGCCCAATAGGCCTTGGCCCTGATGGGCTGTTGTGCCACTGAGTTAAGTTATAACATAATATCCAAACTTTTAAAAATGAATTTTTAGTATTAACATTAACTAATATTTCTCAAGATATATCTACAGAAAGTTGTTTTAAATAAATAAATATTACATAAACATTTTTAACAGGTAAAGGATTAATGTATAGATTCCCTAATATGCTGATATTTTATTTATTAAAAACTAATCCAATATAGAAAATATATATTCTATTCTAAAAAAAACTGATTAATATTTCAGATAGATGCCACACCCTGATACATTACCTGATGCCTTATATGCATTACTTAATCATTAAAGAGACATATTCCCCCACCTTTTTCTGTGACCAAGAAGAAAAATAAATTTTCTTTTATTATTTTTCATTTGAAATAGCATATCTTTTTATTATACATTCAACAAGCAGGTAAAAGTTCATGTCTTTTGATCAAGAAATACAATCCTAGTCACATAACAAATACAAAATGTTCACTAACAGTTTGTCCAACTTGCATCCAACTAAACATATTCCTATCATATTCAACACACATCAAATGCTCTTTAATAGTTATGATACAAATAATTAAGAAAAATAAAACTAAACAAATTTTAAACAAAAGAATGGTTTAAAATTCATCAAGATTTGAAATGAATATTGATTGGATAAGATTAGACAAAATTATGTTGCTAAATCAACTAATGTTTGAGAAAGATGAGAAAGAAAAAGATCTATATCAGATCTATAAAACATACAATGTTCTATGTCTAAGAGAGTAAATTTTTTAAACAAGTGCACTTAAAAGATATTTTACTTTTTTTAGTTAAAATTGTTCATTATTCATTTTCTTTTTTATCATTAAGAAAAACTTAAGAGGATTTTTACCAGAAATTAAATACATTTAAAATAAACAGTTGAGTTAATTCTTAATTAAATCATTAAACCATTGTAAAACCCGATTCTTTTTTAAAAAATTTAAACTTATCAATATTTTTTTTATTAAATTTTTTTAAAAAATATTTCAATAAAAGATAGCTTAAATTTTTGATTAGTTTGCTTTTTAAGTAAAACAGTTCGCATAACCAAAGTTATAATTAAAGCATTGTGTGAAGTTTAAAATTTCTATATTCCCTAATTCCAAACAAATAATTTATGAGCTAATCTGATCTCCACAATTTTACGACAAACAAGATATTTAACAATACTAAGATTTGATGAAATATTCTCTTTAAGTAAAAGATATATGTGATAGGAAATACAGACTTGGTGAATAATGAAATCTAATAATTTAATAAAATACATCAATCTACAACAGCATAAGGATGAGGCACAAATTATAGATACAACAAATTCAATGTACATGTTTTTCTAAATTAATATAAGGAAATATTTTTTTTAAATTCTGACTACAGCCACAAATGCTCTATTTTACGAAGACGATCATCCAGAAAAAAATTAAATGTTACACTGTAGCCCAAATGTATTAAATACCGTAACAGGTCTTTTTTTAAAACATTTAAGTAGGGTGGACAATGCGTCATATGCGACAGACATTAATATTATACTTTAAGTTTGTTCTTTCAGACCACTATAAACACAGTTTCTGAAAAGAACCGCAAATTCGAACATGGATATTTATTCATGGAAGGGGCAAACGGAAAAATTTTGCAACAAGTTAAGGCAATATGTAATTAACAAAATGTATTGCCTCCGTTTCTACCTCTATTTTACATTGCTTTGTATGATCTGTGAAACGATAATATTTATATGCAGAAAATC
Organism: Trichonephila inaurata madagascariensis; assembly: GCA_019973955.1. Taxonomy (NCBI): domain Eukaryota; kingdom Metazoa; phylum Arthropoda; class Arachnida; order Araneae; family Nephilidae; genus Trichonephila; species Trichonephila inaurata. Next base: position 46,613 of record BMAV01023497.1, read on the forward strand.
AAAGTTTTTATCTAATTAAAAATTGTCTTAAAATTGAAACAAAACCAAAACTACCATAAAAAGCTAGAATCTTACTTCACTACAGAGATATCTGTCAATCGCTACTACCAATGCTGCTGAAGTTGAAGTTGAAGTGTATATTCGATTCAACAAGTAAAAGTCATAGTTGATCGTATTTATAAATTTTGATAGTCATCAAAATAAAAAGGAATTGAGAACTACACGATTATATTACAAAAGGTTATTGAGAGAAGTTATTTTTTTTAGAATCAGGGAAATTACCACACATTTTCAAAATTCATTTTCAATAATTTCCATTTCATTCAAAACAAATTTTTTATCGTCTGCTAAAGAGAACATCTGGTTTTTCTTTCAAACGAAACTTGATGCGAAACGGATGTTTTAGGTGGGAAGTACGTACGATTTAACTTGCATCTAAGATGTGTGTTACATAAATTTCATCATGAATTATGTTTCACTTATAGCAATTATTATATTACCTCAATTAATTTATTGTGATGAAATTTCTTTAAGTAATTCTAAAATTAATTATGAGATATTATATAAAGTCGGTGTTGATGCATACCTTGAAAACCGGTGGGGTGATTGTGTATCTCTAATCGAAAAATCTATCGACGATTACATTTATTATAATACTGTCATACTTAGATGTAGAAAAAATTGTCAAGCAAGTGAAACTGAATTATTTTCTAACGATATAGAATCGTCTTTCGATTTGTGGCATTTACAAACCATTGTTACCGAAAGAGCGCTTTGCCTTATGAAATGCCAAAACTTGTACTTCCCAAACCGTCTTAAAGCATCCAAAGAAACTGATGATCAGTTTGAGAAAAAAGTTCCCTATAATTATTTGCAGTTGTGTTATTTCAAAGTAGGTTTTGTTTTAAATGTTAATTTCTGTGTGAAATATATAAATGAAAAAGGAAAATGTAACTGATTCAGATAACAAATTTAATTTACTATTGAGAAATTGAATTTAATGAGTAATATAATATTTTTTTCAAATGAATTAAATAGTTTTATTGCTTATATGTGCAGAGTATGAAAATTTTAATTATGATTTTTGTATTATACTATGCTTGAAAATTGAATCAAACAATCCTTATTTTTTCCGTGTATCTTTTTGACACTTAATTTGTATATTGTTGAAGGTATTTTCTATTTCTGGAAATTATAATTTGATGCATCTTTCTGAACTAGACTATTAGCTATTGTAATATCTTATATTATTTAATAATTGCTGTTTATTTATATTTTAGATTAATATTTTTCAGTAATAGAAACTAAAAAGAAAAACATAATTTGTATTTGATTAAAATTAAGCATTATGAATTCATAAGAAATATGTGTAAGCATAAGGTATTGTTTCGCTATTTTGATTTTGCTGTAAGTTTCTCAGCTGTTAAAATATTTAATGAATGAAACTAATGAAGTTTTCAAAAAACAAAAATAGTGGTGAACATTATATATATAAATTTTTAAGTTACGGTTTTTATAATTTATTTTTATTTAAAATTGCAATTTTTAATTTCAAGTGTTATGTGTTTGGAATGCTTTTAGGTTGATGAACCTGAAAAAGCTGCATCATGTGCTTATACTTTTCTAATACACAACCCTGAACATGAAGTTATGCAAACTAACCTCCAGTATTATATGGCTCTTCCCGACATAAAAAAAGATAAAATTAGATACTTGGAACCTAAAGATTATCAGGTATTAAAATATTCTTTTAATTCATATTATCAAAATGTGTCTTAAAATTTTTGATATTCGTAAATAAGAACTATAAAATGTTATCAATTAATTAGTTGAAAAATTTATCTCTGTATTGTAAAGAACGTCATTACTAAAGCTTTAGATGCATAAAAAAGAATTTGTTTTTGTGTTAAAAAAAGTTACATTTCCTACTTCAAATAAATGCTTTACTAGCATTAAAAATATATTTTTTTCTAATTTTTGTAAAAAGTATTTTTGTCTATACTTTGGCTTCTGCTGCACTTTTATAACTTAAACACTGTATTAACAATTGAAAAGTAATGTAATGTATTGTAACATCATAAAAATGAACTTCAAATGTTATTTTTTTTTATTTATGAAATTGTATTAAATATGATGCTGTTAATTCCTCCTCTTTTTCCAAAATAAAACAGACATGTTTAAAGCCACTGTATGTTGTATATCAGCAGTCGCCAAACTTTTTGACCTCATGGACCAGTAAATTCATAATTTAAATCCCGCGGACCACTAATAAGATTTAAATATATATTTTTTTAAAAATTGTGATCTAAGAACTCATAAAATGTACCTAGTTAATAAAATGAAACTATTAGTTGTAAAAGCTTATGAAAGCTTTATTAATAAATCATAATAAAATAAACAAAAACTGTAAAAACAATTAAAAAATGGTTTAGGTGCATGAAACTTTTAGCGTTATGCATTACTAGTGTGATGGATGTTCCTGCTTACTTGAAATAAGATTATGAATAGTTAGATTCAATGTTGTAACTGCAAGACATTTATTTCAAGTTGAGATCGGCACCATGTTTTGATGGCTGTGGTAGATGAAAAGGCCTTTTCACATAAATAAGTTGTGGAGAATTGAATCAGAATTTTCATCGCCTGTTCACTAAGAAAAGGGTATTCACTTTTACCACATTTTCTGGGGGCTATTACCAAGGGTTCCACATTTTTCTGGGGACCGGCGAAATTTTCTCGTGGACCACCTATTTGGCGATCTCTGTAGTGTATAATGTTTAATTACAGTGGTGGCCAAAATTGTGAACACTTTTTAAAATTGTTATGTTTTTTTAAATTTGTATACTTTTAGAAAATTTTAAATTGCACAAAGTGCAAAGTATTTTATATCATTTTAAAGAGTGAATTCAATTCAGATATTTGCAACACAAAAAAAGTTACGCCGCAATAACTGTCGATATACATTAGACACTGATGACAGCAATGAGTTATCAGAGCTTAGTGAAGTTGCCTTTATTCTTTATTACAGCTTCACATCATTATTTCATTGAGCTGAAAATAGTTTTTAAGCTCTTCCTTTATTATTACATGATGCAAGGAAACAATTATATCCTCAATTAAATCATCTTTATTTCGTGGGTACCTCATTCGGACAAGAGTTTTCAAACGGTGCCACAAGTTTTCCCATAGGATTGGGATCAGGACTGTTTCCTGGCCAGGATAGCAATGATATTTAATCAAAAAGCAATGACATCAAATAAAAGAGTAGATTGGATACATGTGTGATGAGAAAGTGGTATTTCCTATGTTAAAATTGCATAACAGGTGGGTAGTTCAGTGACTACATCTAAGAACTAAAAGTTTTGTTTAAGATGTCAGGAGACAAATTTAATAATAAAAAAAAAAGCAGGAAAAGGCTAAAAAGGGTGCACCACATCTGTTGATGACAGAAGAACAAAAATACTCTGTTTCAAAGATAAAAGAATTTCATGGACAAGTGATCTGGGTGATGCTGGTGTTTCTGTCAGTTCAAAATCAATCAGGAGTAAATTTGCAGATGTAATATTAAAAGGTAGAATTCCACGAAAAAAGCTGTATCTCAGTTTACAGCAGTGCTTAAAGATACTACAGTGGGCAATGGAACACATTAATTGGACAAATG
>BMAV01023497.1:51887-243851 GCA_019973955.1 Trichonephila inaurata madagascariensis
TGATTGTGTTTTAATTATAACATTTTCTTATACTTCAGAAAATCTTATAACCTATCCCCCCCTCCCGTATAGCAATGATGATGGATTTATATAAGAAAATATTTAACGAAAATGTCTTGCTGTCCCATTATTTCTCCAATCTCTAGGCTTTAAGATTTTTTGATTCTTAATATATTGGTAAAAAATTATGAAAGCACTTAGAGCATTTTAATATCTTGTTTTTCCTGAGAAATCAAGTTTCTGCTTTGTTAATAGTGATATTTTCGAAGGAAGGCATTTTTGGTTTTTATTCATCTGAGTTTAAATTTTTAGCTTTAATGATTTTAAAATTCTGTTTATTTACCAAGTCTTAATCTCATCCCCTTCCTTTTTTATGCTTATAAATTTCTTAATTCAATTATGATCACTTTTAACTTACTCTAATGTATATTTTTTAAAAAATTTATATTTTCATAATAGTTTTATATTATGATAGTTTTTCCATTGCATTTTTTGTTTATTTCAGCATATGTAATAAAAAATTTTATATCATAAAATATTAATTTTTCTTTTACTTGCAGATCATTTTACATATGCATTGCGTTGTAAATTGAGATGTCCTGAAAAATTAGCTTACATGTATGGCCAGAAGCACAAGGAATTATTCACAAATCATTACCATTATTTGCAGTTTAATTATTATAAAGGTTTGTAGACTGTTATAAAATATTTTTTCATGATGTTTACATTGAAATGTTATGTATTAGTATCTTACATATTGCAACTGTTTTACTGTAAATTTATTTTTTTCCGGCTTGCTTATATTTTTTAGTATATTTGTAATAAACGGATTTTTAAAAAAATCATTAATACCAACCTTAAAAATACTACAATTTTAAAATAATTTCTACTGATGGTTGCATCAGCTTTATATTTTTTTTAAAATACGAAATATTAAAATGTTAAATATAATAACCATTAACAACATTGCTTTTAATCTAATAAGGATTATATTGTTATAGAAAAACAACAATTTTATGTTAATTTTTTTTTTTTGATAGTATCTCATTCTGTATTCTCATTTTTACTATTATTTTGCATCTTTTTTGTATGCTCTTTACTTAAAGATTTATTATATGAATTTTGTTTTATGCTCACTGATATTACATTTCAAAACCAGTTGAATTTGTAAATTAAACAAATTATGCTAAAAAGTTTAATTGAACACAAACAATATGCTTAGAAGTAAAAGCTTCCTTCAGTAAACTTATTAATATTTATTTTTATGCACACAAAATCTGTAATAGATTAGTAAATTTTATTAAAAGCATTTTTAATATATTTTAAAAAAAAAAAAAAATGATTTGCAATTATGTCTTGATTTCATTGACTAATTTTAACAGAAAACAGTGCAAAAGAAAACTAATGATATGTTTTATTTATGTTAAATGTTAAAAATGTATGATTAAGATTTGTATAACAGTTATTTTAATTTTTTTTTTTTTTTTTAGTACAATGATGTTAACAGAAATATTTAAAAATCAACTGCAGTAAATAATGTCAATGTGTGTATCATTTTCTTAAATGATTTTCTGTTTTGTATTATTATCTTAATAAAATATTTCAATTAATAAAAATTTTAAAGAAAATGTACGAAATAGTGTAATAAAGGCATTTAATACTGATTTTTATTCCCTAGTTTGTAATGTAGATTATAAATATATTAAAATGTAATGTTCAATACTGTTAAAAATAATTAAATGCATTTACTACTTGAGGTTCTTTTTATTTGTACTAATATTTAAGACTAGATGTTATGTTGTATTAGTAAGGGGAAAAAAAATAAATGTTAACTTTATTTAGGTTAAAATGTTGATTTACAATTGTACTTCATAATTTTGTGTATATACATTATACATTAGTCATTAATATATTTATATATTAGTGGTTTAACCATTTTACATTCCAAGGGGATTCATTAATATTCATTATGCTATAGAAAGAAATTTGAAAAAAACTTGCTCTGCAGTTGCTTCATATCTCCTTTTCCATCCTGATGATGAAACTATGCTTACAAATAAGGAGTTTTATTCTAAGCAATTGGGGGTTTCTGATGAATGGTTTACTCCAAGAAAGGTCAGTGTTAAAAATGTTTAATTTATTATAAGAATCACACACAAATATGTTGATAAACTTATAAAATTGTTTTCCATGGATTTGTCTATTATTAATGCTCATACCTGCAGTAATAATACCAATAGATTTTGCAATTATTAAAATTCTGTTTTTGTACTTTTTTTTAATTAAATATTGTGGTAAATTTTCTTTTAAGGTTGTCAAAGCATAAAATTCAGAAAAAATACTTCATCTCTTGTATGACTGATCAGTGATATGAAGTATTAACTTGTATTCATGGAAAAAAGCATGCTTTTATAATATCTATCTGTATAATAAAGACATTTATCAACCTTAATGTTAGTTCTTAAACAATGATTGTATTATTCATGTTAATGTATGCACTTCTATTCATTTAATATTTATATTTTAGGTCCATCATGAAATGATACTAGTTTAAATAAGCATTCATTTTGTTTTTGAATGTTTAAATAATTAGATATGAGTGGGGTTTTTTGTGTTTGATTGTGTTTCTTGGATTATTTTACATCTTTTTTTCAGATAAATTTAGTTGATTTTCTGACGTATAATTAATAATGTAACAATTCTAGATTTGAAAAGAAAACTGTGTATTTGACTTAATTATTCTGTTAAATAACTTTTGTAAACCTCTTTTATGTATTATGTAGTATTACTTGTTCATTTATGTATGAAATTATATAAATAAAAATCAGTATTTTAAAATTGCAGTATAATTTACAAGTGTTAATATTCATCTCTTCAATATATATATATAATACGTATTTCTCTTCTTTTTTTATGTGATATTTAATCATACTTATAAAACAATCTACCTTCCAAATGTTATAAAAAGCTTTGAGTTTTATCTTTATTTTCCTACTTTTAATTTTAGATTTTATTGTAAAGTCACTTTATGAGAGAATAAAAAAACCTTATCTAATGCAGTACAATTTATCTTGGAGAAATATATGTATTGGCCTTCATAAATTCTCATGTCTCTGTTTGTGTTCTCAATTTGGAATGTATATCTTTTTTGTTTATATGAAATCTTATTTGAGAATTGAGTTCCATTTTAATTGTAGTCCTCAGAAAAAGCTACAAAAAGAAAGAAGAGCTCATAAAGTATAAGCACTTAAAACAATATTTTTTTTTAAACAAAAACTGATTTTTTTTATATTATTGTTTTTAGAAATATTAAGTATTTATAAAATTTATATAATTCAAATTTTACTTGATGATGTATTGAATTTCACAATAGATTATTTTCCTGCTTTGATTATGTATGAGAGGATTCAAATGTTTGGGAACTTAGTTGTAAAATTCCTTGTCTTGAATACTTTAAAATATAACTATCTTTCAAATAATTTATGATGAGCATACATTTTTGACAATGTTGACCATCTTTTTCAAGTACCTGTAAGGCCACCTTTACTTCATCTGATGAACATTCTTGAGGATTTTATTTTATTAATGGAAATGAATAAAAACTATGCTGTGCTCAGTTCAGTGAATAGATGATATGTAAAGGCACTTAAGTTTCAATTTTGACAAGAATTTATCTAATAGTTTAAAATCAATGTGCTTTTTTTTTGTGCAGAAGGTATCATTGTCTACATCCTTCCCTTTCCCTCCAACTTTTATGAATACTCCCCCTCTATTAATGAGAAATATATTAATAACACTTCTTGTTTGCTGTTCTGTCTATTGAGAATTAATTAACACTTTTCTCAGTCTAAAAAGCTGCAGGTCTATTAGAGCTCACGTCATTTCTCATTTCTTAGCCTCCTTTAAAATGCTAATACCACTGATACACCTTCCAAATCAACATCATAGAATTCCTTAATAGTTCTAAAATTTCTGCAGATGCTTTATCTGTATGCTGACAAAATTCAATGTTACAACATTGTTTTGGAAAAATGATTAACCTTAGAGCAAAATATCTATGTGCACAGTTCAATCAGGTAACATGAATGAAATCATTCTAAATATAGAGGGGAGGGATTGTATTTCAAAAATGGTGCAACTTTATTTTTATACTCGTATTATCTCAATAAGAGTTCAGCAGCCCTTGAACTTTGGATCTTATGTTATATATATATATAATCAACTTTAAATATATACTAGCAAAAAAACTAGTAGGCTATAATTTTATAATTATATTTTCATAGTATAGTGTATTTTATTTGTAATATTTAAATTTTTTCCTAATATTATTCCTTTCTTTCCCTATGGCTCAGTAGTATAGGCAAATTACAGGTGAAGGTTGGCTATCCCTAAAACTTTGTTTAAACCTGCAATTTTGGTTCTTAATGCCAGGAGTTTGCTATTGTACTACTGTGACTAATATTTCATACTATCTTGACTAGTTATACTTAGGTTTTATAGCTATTTGTATATATTTATGGATTATATATATATATTCTGAATCTCTTATAGTCCAAAAAAAGTTTGATATTGTATATTTGCTTTACATAAAACTCATTTTAAATAATTGTTTCATAATATACTGGGACTTAAAAAATTGTTTTTTATATCTAGGAAGCCCTGGAATATCACAAAAGACAAAGTAGAGAGATCAATCTGTTAAAAGCTATTGAACATAATTTTCAATTTGGCACTTTAAATGAGGTATTTTTCCTTCTACCATTCTTAGCTAAGTAATTAATGCTGAACTAATTCAAAATATTTGATGTTAATTGCTAATATTGAATATTATCAACCTTTCTTAAAGTGTTACTTAATATTATTGTAATAGCTTTAATATATTACAATGTAGCTTTTAAACCTGTTTTCCCATTTGTGTTTATAATTAAGTTAAAGCTTAACCAAATAATTTTATTTTAAATTATACTTCAAAGTATGCTAAGTTTGATTAAAAAATATATTGTAATTGTAAAATTTTGAATCACTTTATTTTTGTAAATATTACAACTGTATAGTAAGATAGTTATTTTAGACAGTACTAATTTGCATATATCATTTGCATTTTTAGTCAACATCCCAATCTCTGACTCCACCTCCTGGAACCAAAAGAAATATTGTAAAAAAAGTATCGGGAAAAGTGAGGCAGAAACTAACTCAGGAAGATGCTACTAAGTGGTTAAAAAGAACTGGAATTTTACCACATTTGACTGAAAAAAAGTTGAATGGATCTAAGAGAGCAGTTTTAACAAATCTAGCATCAAAAGAAGAATGTCAGAAATTGTTGAATCTTGCTACGGTACTATTGAAATGTCAATTTATATAATACAGTGATACCTTGTAGTTTGAAAAAACTTTGCTGAATTCTGTTAGAGTTCAAAGATAATTTTCCCTCTGTCCTGAAAATAAAAAATTTTTAAGTTATTTTACCAGTAATTATATATTGAATTTCATTAAAAATATATATTAATTATGAATTATTAAAAGTAAAAATACAGAAACTTACACTTATCTTTAAAGCATAAATGTTAAAAGCTTCATTAAAGTTGAAGTTACCCTCATGATATGATGTGACTATATTTCTGTTGGTTCTAGTGTTTACATCATGTGAACTTTTTATGGTTAAACATTTGGTTCAGAACTCCTTTACTATGACTTTTAATTAAACATATGGCTATGTTGAGCACAAGGAAAACATAAATGGCTAAATACCTGGCTGCTTACCAAAAAAGGTGTGCATTTTTCCATTTCATTCATTCCATAAATCCATTTTTATTTCTCTAATCTGCCACTGACAGTCTGATATCCGTATTTTTAATTGTTCTTTGAAACTCTCTACGTAATCTCTTAAGTAGACAAAGCGGTAGCCAAGTAAAGTAGTCATGGCTGTGAACTTCTGGCCTGTATTGTCCAGTCATGAGTTCAAGTCCTGGTGCCACTGAAGACCTATGAGGAAGGACTGATGCACATTAAATCTGTTGTGAAGAGGTTCAAAATTATGAGGTTCATTGCCAGTAGCCCTTTTGTAGCTGCTTTCAAAGTATGACATAAATCAAAATATCAAATCAGACCGATCCATTTACAGACCTCTACTTTGTATTCTGATTCCAAGCAGTATTTGCATGATGAGATAAAAACGTGCTTGAATTTTCCATTTAAATTCCAAGGTATCACTATATATAATCTTTCCTTCTGTATGATATTCCCTGACTGATGCAGAATTTTTTTTTTATTTAATAGATATGTTTTGTTATAAATATTTAATTAATCTATTTCATAATGATATACAAAAATAATACTTACATCTTTTATTAAATAATTTGTTACTCTTCATTAGTAAATAATAAATACAAATATGTATATATATTATTAATAAAGACATTCATTGCATCATATTTTATACCTTTTTTACTAGTTTAAAGTGCCTGCAGTAGACAAATTTGTAATGGTTGAAACATTTGCTCAATTTTGATTCTGTTGAATCATGAATTAAAGGGCTTGTGCTACTTGAAACTTATTGTATAAAGAGACTGATGTATGTTAAATATGTCAGTTTTTTTTTTTTTTTTTTTTGAAGTCCTTATGTTAACATGATGTGGATAATAAGATACCATCTCAAGTATCGTCACTTGAATATCATTTAAAATTATGAAGTTCGTTGTCACCAGCCCACATGTTGCTTTGTAATGTGATGTTAATAAACAGTGAATGTATTGGTTTGTATTACAAATGTAAAAAGGAAGATTAATTTTAAAAAATACCACTATATATATATATCAATTTTTTATATTTTTGTAAATTTTAGCTTTTATAAATATTGGTTTATATAGTGTATATAAAATTAAATATTTTAAAACTACTGTAAAATGTCAATTTTTTAGGTTCTTTGTTGAACTAATAATTATAAAATATTTCAATTATTTCTGGCTGCAATATTCTTTAAGTCACTTGTTAAATGTTAATGTTATATATTCAGGGTTTTTTTTTAAACTAAAAAAATTTCCAGCTACTAAAAGTTTTTTACTTACTGACAGTGATACGTCTACAATATATCATTTGATAGCTTTAATGAAGTTATTGACATTGCAAAAACATTAGAATAGGTATGGCATTTAAGATGAAAATATATGCCAAAAAATATTATCAGAATTTATGTACATTTGCTTATTTTAATCCTTATTTCTTGTTACTATGATTATTTAGGAAGGTGGTGTTAATGGTGATGGTTATAATGGTAAAGAATCGCCACATACAGAATTTGAAATGTTTGAAGGCCTAACTGTTGCTAGAGCTGCCATAGTAAGTGAAACTTATTATTCTATGAAAGAAAAAATCTTAAACTGTTACTTGAGATTTTTCTCCACCTTTTTAAACTTGATCTTGCCAATTATAAGTTGAATCATGGAACTTTAAATGCTAATATATTGCTTATTAATTAAAAAATATTGGCATTATTGATTAATTGGTTTTTTTAGTCTATTGACATTAAAATGAAAATAAAGACTTTTTCCTGCAATTAACAAAATAGTGGCCCTCTTAAATTTATCAATTATGAAATACATGATTTTTTTAAGGAATTAGGTTATCTCATGCATACATTTTATTGAACATAGATTACAATGTACTTTGATTATTGATTGCATCTCCTTAGAAAAATATTTTTTATGTTTTATATATTTCAGTAAGGAAAGATTTTATAAGTCTCCTAGCTGTAAATTTCTGTCATTTAACTAAAGCAATTTTCATTTATTTTTGTAGTTAGCTCATAGAGGTATTGTGAATCCTTTAGAAGCTCAGTTGTTGCTTAATATCAGTGAAAAAGCTCGTCAAGCAGTTGAAGTGTATTTTAATTTGGAAACAGAATTATTTTTCTCATACACACATCTAGTCTGCCGTACTGCATTACCTGGTTTGTATATAAAAAAGAAATCTTTGCTTTTATGAAATGGCATAGAATACCATAATATGACATCTAAATAATTAATTTTAGGTTTTGTAATTGTTTTGTAAGAATGACATTTTAAAGTGTAATTTATGCAATCTTGTCAATTAAATGTATTTGTAAAACTATGAGGTCCAATTTGTGAATGTATACAGTACAGTTATAGTTGATATTTATCACTAAATATGGCAGTTAAAACCAATTTTAATATATCGTAGTATCAAAAAAATTTTTATGTATTAATATATTAAGCATGACTTTTAGGAAAAAAAATAACTTTAATCTAAATAAAAAGGGTCATAATTATTTTTTTAAAATGTTGGTGCCTTCTTATTTATAATAAACTGTCTAATTTTAGGTGTGGTACTTAAGATAGGTATTTCAAAACATAAATTTATTTTTTGTATACTTTATTGTTTTTTTACTAAATGTAGATTTTAAGCTTTTGTTTTTTGCAGTTAAAAAATTTACTAACTTATGCCCTTTTAAAAATAATTTAATTAAATGATTTTTAGCTATAAAAAATCTCAGTAAAAAATATAGAATTGTTTAATTGATCATATTAAGTAATTAAAAAATTGCATTGTTATACCTTAATATTAATATTCACTGTTTTTTGGTTTTTTTGCTGTTATTTGTACAGTTATCAATAATTTATTGTTGTAAATACAGTTAGACCTTTATTTAATGAAGTCGCTAAATCCTGAAAAAAAGTTTACATGGAAAATTTGTTAAATAGAGATTCATCTTTTAATGTACTTTAGAAACCATGTAAAACAAATTTTAAATTCTTAAACATGATGTATTTTTTAAAAAAGTAATTATTCACACTTTCTTTTTGTAAATTAATTTCTATTTATTTCATGAATCTTACCCCATCAAAATGAAATCTGCAAGAAAAACAATGAGAAAAAACATGGTCCAGGAATACACAGTATTTTCACCTTTAAAAAATAGTTTTATGTTAAAATTAATTAATTTTAATGTTTCCTAATTTTAAGCCTACAAGTAACTTTAAAGAAGCATTATTTTACAACCAGTAATTTTAAGCATACATTACCATGTGCATTCCTAAATTTAATTGCTAATAAAATCTGTTAATTTTATTAGAGTTTTTTTATTCTAAAAATTACAGCATTGTTGCTCTAGGTGGTTAGACACCTGGTAAAACCAATTCAAGGCACTGATTACCATAAAATGTGTTGAAAGAGAATAATTTGAAATGTCCAGAAATGTTCTTAAAATAGGGGGGATTGTATCACAAGAGAAAAAGTTCATTAAACAGAAAATGTACTTCACTCTATTTAGAGGTTATTTTACAAAAAAAAAAATAGTAAAATGTTCTTGTGGTTCCTGGAAAAAATGTGCTAAATAGAGGTTCGTGAAGTGATGGTTCAACTGTAATTATATTCTTTTTTTTTTTTTTTCTAATTTAAATTTATTTGACAGTTGAAAAAAGAAGATTCTAAACAAAATTTTTAGTATGCGAGCAAAGATATTTCACACAATAAATGTTACCTCCTTTCATTTTACTATTTTATAGTTCCTCCTAAAATGAGATTAGATTTATTATTAATGTAAGAAAATATGTTTTAGAAAGTGGATATCTTATCAATTTTTATTTTATAGATTCCCCAGATAATAGAAATGATTTGAGTCATCCTATCCATGCTGATAACTGTGTTTTGATGCCAAATGGTAAATGTGTTAAAGAAAGACCTGCTTACACTTGGAGAGATTATAGGTTAATATAATTATTTATGATTCCAGAATTAATTGTCATAAAAGAGTAATGTTACTTGGTATGATATAGTAATATTTTTAGTAATGTTTATAGCTTCAGCAAATTTTTCTTAAAAGGTTTCAAATATGCATTTTTGAATCTGAAGAAAGTATTGTATTTATTTGCACAATTGTTAATTGGTTTTAAATTTTAGTTGTGATATTGAATAAATGCATGGTTAATCCTTTTTCTCTTTAATTTAGTAATATTTTTATAATGAATGATTTCATTCAAACTGTGGATGCAATACCCTTAAATATATCTTTATTAAATTGACAACTGTATTTTTTAAAAGTAGTTTATTTTAAATTGAGTATCATTATAGTATTTAATTTTTATTATTTTCTTGCACTGCTTGTAAAATTTATTTACTATTTTTAAGTGGATTTCAAAACCTTAAATAGATTTATCAGTTATATTCTGTATGATAACTTTATTCACAATTGCTCTCCCAAGCTCTACTAAAATTTTATTTAAACTTTTTATTTATTTACAGTTCCATAGTTTATTTAAATGAAGATTTTGAAGGTGGTGAATTTATTTTTGCAAAAGAAGTAAATAGTATTCAGGTAAACTATTTAACTGATATTTTGTTACATGTATTCATTCATAGTGTAGTTCAAGATGAAAACAGGTTTAAGATATAATTGTAAAGAAAAAAAAGATATTTAACATTTTTAAATATTTTTATTTCTGTTCTTACTAATCTTTTTTAAATCTTTAAAATATGTTTGCTTTTTTTGCATGTTTAAAAATTATTTTTGTACTTTTATTTTCAAATAGTATCACTTATTTGAATTTTAAACGTTTTATTTATATTTTGAACTTTATTTTAGGCTACAATCCAGCCTGCTTGCGGTTTAATGGTTGCATTTTCAGCTGGAAAAGAAAATTTACACGGTGTTAAAGCTGTTCGTAAAGGCCGTAGGTGTGCTTTAGCTATGTGGTATACTTTAGATTCTGAACAAAGAGAAAAGGAGCGAGATTTTGCTGAAACTATTTTGAATGATTTGTGGAAAAAACGAGAACTTTCTGATCGCCTTACTAGTGAAAGTGGTTTTTCAAAATCTACTTTACAGAAGTTTTCGGAGCTTGCTAAAAAAAATGATTTGCACTCTCACTCTGAATTATAAATTCTGTTTTAACTTTTTTTTATTGCTATAGCAAATTTGACTGAGTTTTTCACTCATTATCACTTCATATATAATTGCTAAAACTGATATCACTGATTTATATATCAGTAGAAATTGCCATACAATCATGCTTTTTCATTTTACCTCTGTATTAATACTTCAATGTGATAGATCTTCCATTTCTCATTCATTGTTAAAACTTTATACAATTGTTATCTCATTATGATACTACTTATATTGTTGAATTTTTTTGTTTACTCTGGTATTGCACTATCAGGGATAATTTAAGATCTAATAACATTCACATTTCTTATACATAGAGAAACATGCAAGTGATATTTTTAGCCATCACATCCATGCCTTACCAGGTTGTAATCCTGGCATTACACTATAGCAGCTCTTGTTGCTAGTCATTGCACTGCCACATTAACATAAATAGACTAAAACTGTATAAAGTATACTTGCACACACGAATAAATTATTCTTTTACAATTTTTATAAACGAACTTATTTCTCCTAGTTAAAACTTGGACATTTTGAATTATTTAGGATCAAAATGTTTTTATACTTTCCTATTTATTTTGCTTAAAAACATCTTTGAGTTCAGATTAAACAGTTTTGACCCACAATTGCTTTGAAAAATAAAATTAAATTCCAATGCAAGGGAATTATTTTTTTAAATTTAGCATGGTCATATAATAATATGAATTAAGTTATATATATTATAACAGATAATAATGCTATGTTTGGTTTTACAGAAAAAATTTATATAAAGGTTTAAACACATTCCTTCTTAATACCTCAATAACAAATGACGTTTTTAATACATAGTTGTATAAATATATTATGCACAAATATCAAAGACTAATAAATATAGTTTCTATTGTTAATTATGTATTAGAATATTTTCTGATAATTGACATGCTCAGATATGTTGTTTAATGTAATTTGAATCTAAAAAAGTTTTAGTACTTAAATCTTACAGATCTGTGAAATTAAAAGTATTGCTTTTTACTGCTTGTGTGCTATTATATTTACTCAGGAAATTAATATTTAAAACTAATTTCACTTGAGTTCATGAATTATATTTTTTATTCTATATATTTGCATTTTGCTTATACTTTTTAATTTTATTAGTTTGTAATCAGTCTGGCATTGTATAGGTGTGTAGTTTGTCTCACAAAGTCAAGGTTTATTACAATATTTATGCTTAATATAAACAATACCTATATATTGCAGAAATTTTTCATGCTGTTAATACACATATCTTCATAAATTGCATTAAAATAAAATTTTTGCATTGATTATAGTCATGTTTGAAAGCATTAAATAATTGACTGTCAGATTACAGGCATGATTTTAGTTAAATTAAAAATTACAGCTGTGATTGCATAATTATATGCATGTATTAATTATACCTATTTAGGTATGTGGTTGTGGATTTTTTTCTCAGATTTTATTACTTATAGCACTACTTATTTATTATTGGTTGTGGATTTTAAAACATGTTTTTACTGTATTAGATTTTTTCATGTATGTTTTTAAATGTTGCATTTGAATTTATTTGTATTTTATAGAAATCTAGTCGAATGTAAATATTTTAAGATGCCTTTTTGAAGATGGCATTCATATACTTATATTTCTACATTAATTTTCAATTTATTTCTGTTTAACTTAAGTTGAAATTATCAAGGTATTCTACAATAAAATACTTTAAGTTATATATATGATTATCTTAAATTATATAATTTTGAATTTAAATGAGCTTGAATACATAAACCAATTTGTACAGCTACTTTTGCTTGCTGATTTAAGCACATTTTTATGTATGATGCCAAACTTGTAAAATGTATTATCTTTGTAATATTTTATGCTTAGTAAATTTGAAGAAGAAAAATGTCTATTTTTTTTATTAATATTTAAATTTCTATACTGATTAAAAAGTATGTGTCTTTGGATTAAAATTCTCTCAAAACATCAAGTTATTCCTAAAATAAAGAGAGGGTATTAAATACAGGTGTTCTTTTGTACAATACAATAAATGTGACTTTATATTCCTTGCAAATGCTAATCAATTGAAATTACTTCAATAAAACTTAATTTTGCTTTAATATAGAATCTTTGAGATTTTACAGCCATTCATAATCAAGTTTTATACATTAATTGAAAATATTAATGGTGCTTTTCAAAATGTTGAAAGAAATTTCTGTATTTTCTCAAATCTAAGCCGCACTATTTTTCTAGTGTTAATGCTACTGAAAATTGGGTGCAGCTTAGAATCGAAGACAAAACATTTGTTGAATGGGAGAAATTGAGTTTCCACCCTTTTCAAAAGGAAAAATGCTACCATCCATTCTAGCCCCCTGCATCAATGACATCCCATTCTGTAATTTATCTCCAGTATTCAATTTTTATTAAACATCATGTACTGGTATTTAGGAAATTTTTTTTGTATGCTGCCTTTTAAACATCATGACAAGGGTTCACTATGATGCAAGTATAAAAAGAAGGCAAAAAAAAAGACAAACAGCAGCGTTTTTATATGAATGAAACAAATATAAGTTGATGGCATTAAGAAAATGATATTTGTTACTTATAAATGTTCAACAGTGTTTAATAAATCTGTTAATAAATAATAGTTTAAAAAACATGCTTTTATATAGAGTCGAACCAAAAGTATTAGTGATTATGGGATTCCTGTGTGGATGGGTGCTCTATGTTATAATTTCTTAGCATTTCAGAATAGAGAACTAGTAACAATATAGAGCACCCCATGCTTTTACCACAAAGATTAATTTTCTCGTTAATCATTTTATTCATATATTAAGATTTTTTTTTCTTTTATAGTGAATCGAACTAAAAAGCGTGTTTTTTAGCTTTGGAACTAATTTTTTAGTTCAATCTAAAATAAACCGTTTTTTTTAGTTTTTAAAATTATCATTTATCCTTGAGTTTTATATTAGGAGCCAGAATTCGTGGCTGCTAGAATTAGCCTTGCTCTTCAATGGATATTAAGGCTGTTTTCGACTAATGTTAAAAAAATAGGACCCAAAACCTGAGTACTTTTATATCTGAAAAAGTATTCAAACATTATTATATTCTGGCCTCACTATCATGTAGAAAATCACTTATTTTATCATACTAATTTTTATCCGAGTTGACACTCTTTCTTGTACAAAATGTGTTTTGCATTTTTTCTCCTATACCGTAATGCTAAATGATCTATCCATTTACATGTTAAAAGGAAAAACTAGTTATTTATGAAATATTTTAAAAACACCATATTATAAACAAATGCATGAGTTAGAATGTCATAAATTTTCATGAAAATTGAGGCCTTTTTTTCTGTCCGAAAATGTGTTCCGCATTAAGTTCATGGCGAAAACAGCCTTAATTAATGAGTCTGAAGGGTAGGTATTCTCTCCATTTACAGGGCCACGGATGAGTCCCATATCATTATATTTCAAAGATTCCATCTCAATAGATACAGGTCTAACTAATAAAAGTGTGTTAAGAAGAAATATTAAATGCCAATCGTATTATCACCTTTTAAACGTATTGCTTTATCAAAATAAAAATATTTAGCAGTTAGAACATAAATTATTTTTGACGTGCACAAGTCTTTTTTATTTCCATTTTCAGAAAAACTAGACTTATATTATGATAAGAAAGAACACTTTTCTTAAAATTAGTATTAACTACAAGCCTGTTTTAGGGTTGCTCCTTAATCTTTTAGTCGCCAAATTTGAAAATGGTTTATGCAATAAGTCACCAAATCTATGAATCATATTCCTAATCAGCACAAAGGAGCAAAATTATGAAGTTATTGTATTGTCATCGGTTCTTGACAAGTGTGCAAAATTTCGAATTAATCTGACCTTTTAAACTGGGTAAAAATAGAGTTCAAAGATTCCATTACATACAAGTGAAACTTATAAAAGTGTGTTAAAAAATGTTGCATTGGTTGGCACTGTGTAGGAAAATGGCAACACCAGCACCAATTTTGAAGTAAGCCGTGACGAAACATGATACTGATAGAGTAATTATAGATTCGTGTATTTATTTGAAAGCTTTTAATACTGGTAAAATAAATTTTTTTAATTTAAGTATCGTATATGGATAAAAATATAATTTTTTTCCCAAAAATTTTTGGGAAAATTGGGTGCAGTTTTAGATTCAAGAAAATTTTTAGTATAACTGCCCAATTTTCCGTTTTGATATTTAAGTTGAAGAAATTGTCTTGTGTCACAAAAAGTATAAAATAAGCATAATGGGTTCAGCCCAAGTATCACATTAAATAGAATCAGGATAAATTTACTTTTGGATATAGTAATTTTATGTTAAAGACTTAATGAGATAGATCAGGGATTGGCAAACTTGTTGCTGTAATATGCCATGCAGAGGTGAAGAATACAGATTTAGTTTTAATGGGAAAGAAATTTATGTTGCAAGATGTTTAAAAGATATATATATTTCTTATTTTAATTAATAAACACTCAGTAAAAGTATTCCTTCATTTTAATACGAACCTTTTGCCCTCGCACCTATTTTACATTGCACTCTCAGGGGTATAATTTGTGACTTTATATTTCATATGATCCTGAATGTTCAGTTGAGTACAACTTTTTGGCAGAATGAAAATATTTTTCATGCCAAAAAAATTTGTTCACATAGATATGTAATTTTCTCTTAAAACAATTAAATCTTTCTATGAATGACATCTAATTTCAAATAGCTGTCAATTTATCATTATAGTTATCCTATATATATTATTTTTTAATAACTCAGTAAATTTTCCTTTCCATTACTCTGAGGATATTAGTTCAATAAGTTCCATTTTAAAATTAGTCAATTTTTGAGTAAAATTGACTAATTGGTAGAAATGTATAGAGTGCCACATGTTACCAACCCCTGAGATAGATATTGCATTTTTTAAATACAAAAAATGCTAGTGATCATCTGGTAATTTCTTTATAGAAGTCAAAAATGCAGTTCCTAAAGTTTTATTTCTAAATTTCTGTTTTGTTACCTATTAAAGCTTGGCAATTGATACTTTTTATTGAGCATTTTCGATAATTGAGGGGAGTACAAATGTTCCATCTGTTAATATTTCATAAACTTTAATACATTCTTAATTTCTTGCAACCATTGAAGTAAAATTAACCAGATCATTGAATTGAAATATTGGGGGAAATGTCTATATTAATGAATCTTTTATTGTGGTGGGTATCAATATTACAATTATAAGTATTTATTGATAGAACTGATTTTCCCCACACATTAAGGTCTCTGTACCTTTTATCTTTAAGTTTATGGAAGAGTATAGTTTAAAAGTTGCAAGTTAATAACAAGTCTTTTATTTGGATCTAGCAATGTTTTAGTGATTAAGAATTGTATCACACCTAGTTGATTGAATAAAAAAAAAAATAAACAGTAACAAAACAGTTTTATTTTCATGTTCAGGATACAGTTTATATGTACACACAAATGACTAGAAAAGGTGTTTAAAACACTTGGTAGTCAGTAATTTACAATAAAATAGGAATATGAAGTGAAAATGCAATATATTTTGAGAATTTACATTATAGCAGGTTAGGACAACTTAAGAAAATAATTCATGGTTTAATGCTATACACTTCTAAAATAAATAAAAACATTGAAAAAAGGTTGGTAAAACAATTCAGATATAGTTCGTACAGAAATGAACAAACAGTAATTTTTAAATCATACAAATGTAAATTTCACACAGAAGCAAATTATTTAATTATATGCATTTACATTAATGTTACTTGAAAGTTAAAATTAACATTTCTAGTTTTATACTGAATTCTAAAGGAGAAAAACATTAAATTTTATTTTTAGTTGAAATTTAATGATAATTTTTTTTAACATATATAGTGAATGATTTCAATGTAGTATTCCTAATTATTTTGATGAATGTTTATTAAATTGTCTGATGAACTCTCATGTTACCAGAAATAAATCTTTTATAAATATTAAATTATACAATTTAAAAAAAAAATAGCTAATATATACTGAATGTTTGAAAAATCAAAAATACGGTTACTTTAAAAATGTAACAAAAGATTTTTTGTAAATAATGTACATGCTTTTCAATAGAAAACTGAAATTTCTTCAGATAAAATGACTTTCTTATAGAGATTAGTCATCTTTAAAAACAGTTATATTTTTCACTACAATGAAAAGAAAATCAATTTTGTTTATTATGTATATTTAAATCTGATGTGTGTGAAAAAAATTTTGATTGAGTAATTGGGAAAATATTTGCAATTTAAATTTGAATCAAACAATTGTTATGGATTAATTGTTTTAACTCCACAGATCATAACTGGTTCTTTAGAATTTTCAATCTTTACATTTCCTGGTGCCTTATTTCTGAAGAAAATTCCTTCAAGAGTTAAGAATGGTTTTTCTACAGCTGTATGTCCAATATATGCAAGAAGAAAAGCAATTACAGTATATGTCAGAAATTCAAATACCTGCAAATAAAAAAAAATGTTAATATATTTATATTAATTATACAAATACATTCAAATAGCTTACTTTTATTTTACAATATTTTCTGAGATATGATTAAACAATTGAAATAGTTTGGCCCAACTTCAAATAGCACTGATTTTTTTTTTTCTGCTTATGAAAGGATTGTATTTAAATTCATAGAACAATCATTGCATAACTTTGTAAATCATTTTTGTTACGAATGTTCATAAAAAAAATGCAAGATTGAATGTATAAACATATGCAGTTTATCTTTCTCTCTTCAGCATATAACTTAAGGTATTATAATTCAGTTTATGAAATATTTCATTTTGTACTTTGTAATTCTTTTTTTTCTTGTGTTTCACAATAAAGCATAATTCATGATTTTTTTTTAATTTAAAAACAGATCTAATTTTTTAAACTATAAAGAAAATTTTGGGGGTGTTTTTAATATTTTAATAATAAATACTTCCCAAAATCATAAAATTTTTATTTTTTTGGGGAAACAGAAAGTTAAGCACTAACTGACATTTCACTAAATTTGAAGAGACTTTCTCAAAAATATTATATTGAATAATTCTCAGCTTTTGATTCATTATATTTACTTCATGATTCAAAATTTTATACAAAATTGCTTTACAATCATTTGCATCTCTAAAAATGTTCCTTAATTACAAGCATTTCTTGTCATGATCTTTGAAACTTTGTCACTTTGGCAAAAAATAAAGTTGGCAGCACACAGACCAATATGTAACATTTTGTATTAATACTTAAGGCTTTTTCATATTTAAATCAAAGTTCCAAAGTACGTTGATTAAAAAATGTTGATCAACAGACATTCTAAGATAAGAAAAACCCTAAGGAACAACAAAATATTAGTTCTCTATGGAGTGAGTGAGAGAGTTTTATGGCTCAAGCCAAATTAGACTATTCTATGCCAAACAAATGTTAAAAACAAAGCAAAATTTTTAAGAAATACAAAGCAAAGGACAAAAGGAAAATATTTAAGTTTGTTAAATCTAAAAAGTATGATTCATTAACCTTTAAAACTCTGCAGTAAACTGTGACTTAACTGCTGTACCACGCGTTTCAGAAACAATTTATCATGCTCCTTTTTACTCTTGAATTTCCCCCAATACTTTTTACGGCTGGATGATTGTTCATAATTGGATGGTGACATTTTTTTTCCCCTCTTCTCCTCTTTTGTAATGTATGTAAAAACCTTAAAATACCAAATAATGCAAAAATAGGCTTTCCAGTAAGAAGGGGGGGGGAGAGAAATTTCCTATCACAAACACGCCAAGTAACAGGGCTGTTTTTGCTCAGTCTTGGTCAATTCTAAATGGGTATATGCATTACGAAACAGTTTGAAAGAAATTAAGTGTTAAAAATAATTCTAATGAAACAAAATAAAGATAAAATGTAATAAATTATATAAAATATAATAGGGAATTTTATTTTTTAATTATTGGT
This sequence comes from Trichonephila inaurata madagascariensis, assembly GCA_019973955.1. Taxonomy (NCBI): domain Eukaryota; kingdom Metazoa; phylum Arthropoda; class Arachnida; order Araneae; family Nephilidae; genus Trichonephila; species Trichonephila inaurata. The sequence continues at coordinate 70,756 of BMAV01023497.1, forward strand.
TGCTAGTTATTGTAAACATAGAAAAAGCTAGTCTCTGCATGCCATTCCTGCATGAAGTCTTCAATTTTCAGTTTGTAAAAAATAGAGAAAACTTAATATTTTTTTGCTGACAATGACTTCATGAAACTAAATCTGCCATACAATTCAAGAAAAATCACAACAAAATGTTACTTCTTACAGATTTTGACTCGCTCCTTATAGTTTGTAGAGCTCTGCGAATAGCAAAAAGCAATTTCCATGACATTTCATAATAAGGTGAGAAGATATGAAATGTGAATTAGTAGCAATTTGATCTATTATCAATTATTTGAATAAAATAAGACCTGTACCAGGGGACAAAAGTGATGGATCCATAAGTTATTCAATTTGGTGTGTCTTTACTCGCCAAGAAGTCCAACAAGGGAAGCAATGTGCCAGTCAACTGACAACAGCCACATTTGGCACTTTCCCAGTATATAGTACTATAACAACAAGACAGATATGATGGAAAAAACCCAAATAACCCTTTATTAGCAGCACTAGCCAACAACATCTATTTGGCAACTCCAAAGAAAACTTGAAGACTTATCACTAACAAATTGATAGACATAGGATGACACTTGTCACCTATCTATAGCAAAACATGAATCAAAGAGAATACGAAAAGTATCTTCAGGAGATTTTCCTCTTTACCAGGTAGACATGTAGGTTGGCTAGCCATCAGTGTTAGAAAAAACATGCAATTTAAATGACAAAACAAAATCATTACATAACAAAACAAACCAAAACAATGGCTGTTTTTTTTAATGCAATGGAAACAGTAATTAAACAATAAAAATATTACATATTAGAAATTTATATAACAAATTTATGTCTGTAACCTAGACTTAAGAAAATAATTGTATAAAAAACAGGGTCAAAAATGGAGAGGGATCGCTGAAATATTTCTAGTCACCATGTTTACCAAATACAATAAACCTTATTGGGAAAGAAAAAGATCACTAGATACTTTGGGTTTGTAATGCCGTACTTACTCTTAAGTAGTTGAGTCTCTTAAGGCGTAAATTTTATGAAAAAAAATAAAACTAATGATACAAACAGGGATATATTTTTTTAACGAGAATTGCTCTAACAAAACTTATTTCCAGTAAAAAAAAGTATAAAATAAACATACTATGATTTTTGTATGAGGTACTCAAATTAATTGTAACAAAATTATATAATAGAACTAATCATTGATCAGACTTATTTTATATATACTGTGTCAGTTTGGATTTTAAGCACTTTGACTTCTAACAAAGTGGAATAATTTTACTCTTTTCATTGCATGTTTCCAAATGAAATACAAGCAAAATAATTAAAACTTAATTTAATTAAAAATGAATCATTAAAATACTATGACTAATTTTACTAACCAATTCATTATGTCCATAGGTAATCCTTTCTCTTAAAGATGCTGTTTTATATAGCATGATCAATGGATGGAGAAGGTATACAAGGTAACTAAGTTGACCCAAAGACACGAAAGCATTCCATGACAGAAAACTATTTACAATACCTGAAACAGATTTTAAATAAAACTATTAAGAGATTTTGAATTCAGATTTTAATATCAAATGAAACTAAAAATAAATACTGGAACTCTCCCCCTCCCCCACACACAAAATAATATTCCTTACACATTCTTGCAATGTAAAAATTATTGCTTAATAAAAGGCTAACAATAAAAATTAAAATATCCAATTTTATTTTTTGTAAGCATTAATAAACAAGCTTATCAAATAAAAACTTAACAGATATCTTTATTTACACATAAGGAATAATTTATGCTCATAATGAATTAAAAACATTGTTTACTTAAATATATGCATTAACTTTTAATAAATATTCTCATGGGTCAACTTAATGTAAATATTTACTAAAATGTCTACACAGTTTTTAAAAGTATATTTTTCCAGCAGAATTTTGTATTGAAAAACATAATATGCAGAGCGTTTAAAGAGTAAAATTTGAAATTTATAACCAATGTTTTCTCTTTTCACTATACAAAATAGACTTTTTAAATATACAATACAGAGGAAAAAGTTACGGGGAAAAAGTCATGTTTCAAAATCCATCTTGTGTTTCTTTTATTCAAAAATAAGTAATTCTAGTTCTAAAATTTGTAAACTTACCACCTTTTCCTGTAATACAAACAAAAGCAAGCCAACCAATACTAGCAGTCCAGCCAAGTCTATAACACGATAAATAAAATGCTCTAATTTTGACACTTTCTGAAGGACCATATATACCATAAACTGATGAAAGAGCACCTATTATAGCTAGAAACCATCCTAAAATTTGATAGCCCTATAGAAAAATATACAAACGTTCATTTAAGTCTCAAATTAGAAAATTTTACTATTTTCATGCAAAAAATATTAATTTCTAAACACCCATAGTGTGAATTCAACTATCAAACTAAAACTACAAAACATTTTTAAAAAAATTACAGTAATTACCAAAAGTATTTATGAAATGTTCCGGTATGTAATGATATTCAAATGGTATTGATATATTTGATGTTAAACAAGAGATTGAAATATATAAGCATTACTAGCATTTTACATTTGTAACAATGATATATATGTGTTAAATGTAAAATTGAATATATTATTAGACTAATATAATATTAAATCTGGAATTTTACTTAAAGAATGACATCATTTTTGCAGCTAACAAAAATTTTGTGAATTTAAGTCACTTCAATTGTAAAATTTAAGAAAAATATCAAAAAGAGCTTTCTAAAAGCATTACAAGAAATGAGTTTCATATTACTGATATTGCTCTCTGATAAATTCAATTTGAACATTTTGCAAATTGATTCAAGGGTTGTTTATTATTCTCTCACACAGAATTCTCATTATTTCTGAAACACAGGGGCTTTTAACAATAGACAACATTTTGTTCAACAGTTCATATTATGACTGATTAAAAAATAATATAGCTTTATATCTACAATTATAATGAGCATATATTATAAAAATTATAGTTAAAGCCTAGACATCTTAATCTTCTCATTGCGCATCCAGCGATTTCAAGGGTATGCATTTCTTCAGACTATTAAACAGGAACAGCATGTGTTGCACAGTTATGTTTTCATAAAAGTTTTTATGTTCAGATTTTTATGATTTAAGTCTATATATTTTAAAATAAAAACTTTTAAAAGATACAAAAAATTTTTGTTAAACTCTAAAATGTAGATTTAATATGTAGATTTGAAGCAGCAAGAAGGTTAAATAAATAGAACTGGGAATTGCAGCACAGTTGTTATTCTTTATCTCTCCTAAATGTGACATTTTATAAAATGTATAAACATTAAAGAAATATTATTGGGGACTTGAAAACAATAAAAAATATTTAATCCTAAAATGATAGGTATGGGGAAGACTCTACTTGAAAGTATATATAATAAATTAAATAAAAATTATTCAAACGCTCTCAGTAATACTATAAATACAATGGAATACACAAAAGCTAAACATTAATATCAAAATTAATAATGGGAAAATTAAATATAGAAGTTAATTAAATTATTAAGTTTGCAAGCTACAAGATCAAATGCATGTTTTTAAATGTAATGTTTTTGAAAGATGTATTTTAAGTAACATTTTATTTGAATTTGGACAATCTTTTTTTAAAAAATTATTAAATATGACAAATTTTCTACACTAATTTAAAATTATACATTTTGTTAACCATTTGGACCATTTGTTAACCATTCTAAAAACAAAACTGAATGAAATTAAGGAATATAGAAATTTACTTTGTATGCAAACATTATATATTAATATTAAAAAAACTTACCAATCCAATTTTTTTATCTTTATATTTTAAAACCAAATGAGCAACAGCCATTCCTATTAAATAGGTAGGTGCATGGCAAAAGGGTTTGATATAGATGATCGAGTTGTATGCTTCCATAACACTAAAATATAAGCAATAAAAAAAAATTATATAATTTTTTTTTAAAGTATATGCTTGCTATTTTTCAATATTTTTTTCAAAATTCTTTGAAAAATAAACAAAACTTTTTTGTCTGGATTGTTATTTAAAGTTTATTTCAAGTATTCTTAAGGTTCATGAAAGGATTATTTCATGGAAATATTATAAAATTGTTGAAATTAACTTTAATATTAATTTAACTACTCTTATATATAACTAAATATTTTAATTATTAAATTCACAACATGAAAGAAATAAGATAATTTAGAGTAAGATTTAGTAGTTATATGAGCATAAATAATCATAATACGAGTATTAAAATCACTTACTCCAAGTCTTTGTTTATTGCAGGAGTTGGCATTGGAAAATCATTCCAAATAGTCAATAAAGCAGTTATAATACAGCTACCAATCACAATAGCAAGTCCCAGAAATATGCCAAAACTAGGCCATCTAATAAAGAGGTAAAATTTATCGGTTACATCAACCCAAAATTAAAGTCAAATTAATTTTCATTTATTAAGAAATCTTCAAATGATCAATAAATTTAAAATTCTGAAATTAAGAAATTTATTAAATATAAATATTCAAGTTGCATTTAAAATAAACTAATATGACAAAATATGTAATACTTTTAATAATGCTCTGAATTAAACTGTAATTTTTATCATCTACTTCAGATTTTTCATTTGTTTCAATTCTGAAATTAAAATATTAATTTTATTTTAAAAAACCAATAACATTTTTGCCTAAATATTCACTGGACACTACATCAATGAAAATATAACTGGAAACTTTACAATTGACTCTGACAAGACTTTCCTGAACTATTGTTCAATTTCTACTTGCGTATATTTTGTATAAGGCTTTGTCATAAAGCAGCCCAAGCTTAGAACAGCTAACTAGAATAGAGTAGTATTTGATCTTAAAGTAATCAGAAATGTAAACATATATAAAAGGAATAAAAGTTATGTAGAGAATATTTTTACCCAACTTGCTTGGAATAATATGCAACTAGAATTTTTCTGTTGAACAATATAATGAAAACACCAAGTTTTTATTCATTGTTGCTCAAACATTTACATATACATTTAAGAATTTCTATGTGTATTACAAATAAACTCACCTAAATAATTTAGTAATTTTTTTTAGCAGGATCATTAAATATTGTTTTTAATTTAAGTTTCCCAAACATTCTATGTATAGGAAAAATTTATAAATGAATTTGTAACAATATTCATTTTTTGATCATGATTTTATTTAAAATATTTAGTTTTTATGCAAATTGAAAAAAAAATTTTATATTCCCAAACACATGTGTATATTGTGTATATATATTGGATTTATTAGTTAAGTAATATAAAAGAGTGATGCAAGGGAGGCATCTCAGTTTAACATAACACCCAAAGATCTTTGCTAAATACATAATGGTTAAGCTTTCATGCAATATTTATAATTACTTCAAAAAGGAAGTAGCAAATGTATCAGATTCTTTAACATAGACATAGCCCTATATATCATCTTAAAAATATTATTTCTTTTAAATTACTTAGTAATAAGTGTAGCAAAACTCACTCAGAATTGTATCAACTTTTTTTGTAGAATGCAAGATAGTTTAATATTAAAGATTAATTATTGCATTATCTTGAATACATGTAGCAAATATCTTGTTCATTTTCAGTTATGATATATTATATAATGTTAAAATTTCAAATTCATACATCAAAACAATCTGTCATAAATAAAGAATTCTAACCAAGAAATGTAATTTTACATTTCCCAAAACTCTAATAGCTTAAATAGAAAATTATGTGTGAATATAAAGTAACAAATAAAGTCCTAATGAGAGATGATACATTTATGATGCAGATAAAATAGGGAGAATGAGGCAAATTAGGTTTTATTAATAGCCTATGCCAAATTTTATAAGTGGATGAATATTTCAAGCTGCTAAATGAGTTTTTTGGGAACAAAAGCATCTCCTAATCCATAGCTACTTTTAAAATATACAATTTCATTTCAAAACAATCCAAAATTTCATTCATGTAAAAAAAATAAATAAAATCACATCCAGTCAAATTAGATTTTAATATGAATTGACAACAAATATGGGCTTAAACTGCATAAATCGAGCTTATCTGCAAATTTGAGATTTAACTACCTATCAAGTATTCCAAGAAAAATGTGCATAAAATTACAAAAAAAAATTCGTTTTCAAAGTTACACTAGCTTTCAAAAGTTTAGGTACAACATGTTCTTTGAAAAAAATGGCAGGAACAATAAATTTCATACTTTATGTGAATAACAGTAATGAGAAAAAAACTTATGCAAAAACTGATAACCACTACTTTTATTTTATAGAAATACACTTGCATAAAAAATAAGAGAAAATGCAAAAAAATTAAATTTTTACAATGTTGAGTGTATGTTTTGTGTACGATTTATTGCTGATCGTCACTATAGGTATTGGAATGAAATCCTTGATCAATCTGTCTGCCTACATGCCTCTGCTATTGGTAATGAATTCATTTTGATGGATAATGTACAAACTATGCTTGTTAAAGACTATCGAGGATCATGGTTTAGAGCAAATGGAATGGCCTGCTCAATTTCTGGATCTGAATCCATTAAATCATATTTGAGACTATTTTAGTTGACACATTGCTGCTTTTAGTCTTCATTCAAAGACAATACATGAATTGAAACAAGGGTTACTGCATAGAGTTTTTCATTTCCACCAACAACAAGAAACATAGAAAATCGATGCCACTAGTACATTGTATTTTGGGTGGACATATTCATTATTAGAATCTTAATGTTTTCAATTAATAAATTTTGTAATGTTTTCATGACACTGTTACTGTTACTAAATAAAGTTATTAGGTAGTGCTTTTTCCAATAGACTTTTCTGCCTAAAGTGTTTTCATTGTAAATCTTGTTTCAAACTAATGCAAATTTAATTAGTACTCATTGAAAAACTGCTTAATGCATATTTTTATGTATTTTCAAATTACATACAAAAGTTGTACTTAACTTTTAGAAGCCAGCATATACAGTAAATAAAAAATTAAAATAACTAGAAGATTTTAAAATGTTTTAATCTGTATCCAGATAATGAAGTTGAGTATATTTAAATCCATGAAAATGATTAATTATTTTTATTTTACCTGAAAGAAAGTAATAAAATGATTATGCCAATTATGTGAAACTGCATTAAGGCTGCCAAATACCATGTGTGGATGAGACACTGAAATAAACAGGATTAATATTAAAACATGATTTTAAGGCTGAAATTAAAAATTGAGAAAGATCAAAATATAACATACATAATCCTCACTATCCCAAAAATTATTGATGTACAGTAAATTTGTCCACCAATGGCGCTCACAGGCATTTATTGGAGGATCTAATGTAGAATTCCAAAGCGGACCTGAACTAATTATTGGCAACACCAAAAATGCAGCTATCATAAATGCTAAAGCTGGAGTCATTCTACAGAAAGAAAATATAGATGCCATTTTCATTTTTCTAATGTTATAAAATTTATGAAAATGTATTCTTTAGAACATAGTTGACAATAAAATCTTACAAATAGCTACTGCCAAAAATAGAGATGTTTAACACAATTTAGAAATTGAAAGAGTTTAAGTAAAATTACTAATAATTAATAAAAAATTGTATATCTTTCAGATAAATTATATGTGTTGAAATAACAAGTTTCTGTTTGGCAATATTTTCAAATACTTTAACTAAAGCTAAGATAGGCCAAGTATAAATATTATTCTCTAAAAAACTGAGTATAGTCATTGTCAAACCAATAGCTGCTATGAGCACTTTTTGGAGATTGACATTTTGACTATTATGACTAGTTAACTAAATTTTTTTTAATAAAATGACTGCTATGTGACTAAGCATTATACAGAGAAATGTGGTTACTAAAAAAATATGCTATATGCATCAGTAAGAATATTGTCAAATAAAGACTGGTATAAACAAACACACACATAGCAGATATTGGTTATACAATGTCAATATACTGTTTCAGTACATCAAATTCATAAGGAAAAAGCAGAAGAAAGTTTCCTGAGGGGTCCTGAAATTTTTAAAAAATGAATACCATTAAGAAATAAATTTATTTGTTGATCAAATGTAATGAAACATGAAATTTTTGAATGTTAAAAGCAAAAACTTTTTAAATTATGGAAGCAAGATGAGATAAAATTTAAAGAGATCTCAAATTAATCTGAAAAATGAAATTTTTACCTCCAATATTTATGAAATATGAACATAAATACATTCAACTTTCCATCACTTTTTTCCAATTTTTTCCATGTAGAGTAAACCAGTAAAAATCCACTAAATTAATACATAAAAATAATTTTATTTCAAAAATGTATTGAATATAAAACTTTAAATAACAAAAAATTTAGAACAATACACACCTCATGAAAAAGAATGATCCAACAGGAATAGTAAAATTTTCAAGAATAGCAGCTGGCAGATAATAGTTGAAAAGATCATCAATAACTAATACATCTCCTACATAAAAGAAATAGGAACATTGTTCAAAAATTGGTAAATATGTAACCCTTCATATACATTTTTTGTTGAATAAATATATTAAAAAAAAATCAAATGCCTAATATTTTTCTTTTTTAAACAAAAATATGAATAAATTAGCTTTGTGTTTTAGAATATGCTAAAACCCTTTATTACTCACAGTTAAACTGGTAAAATCTAAAATTAATAGAATATTTTTTAATAAAAATTTCAAGATTAAAGATACTTACGATATTTAAGATATTTCCAAGTATCAGTAAAGAAGTATGTATGTCCTAAAATTATCCAAACTGCAGAAAAAAACCTAATACCATGGAAACAACCCAAGGTATCCTTATTACTGGGAATAGCAAATAATTTTTTGGTATTCGTGTACAATGAAAAAGCTCTCAGTACCTGTAGTAAAATAACTAGAAAAATCATATAATTAGAATATATACTTTCTTTAAAAAGTAAAAATATTGTATCTAAATTTACTTATCTATGCTACATTTATTATACAGATGGAAAACAATGCATTTTTAGGTAATATCCTAAGTCTTTAAAGGTATAAAATATAATTTTCGCTTGTGTTGGATAGTAAAGACAATATGGTATTTCCAAAGTGTTTAAAATAATTTGGTTTTTAAAACATTACAATTGTATATTGTAATTGTTGCACAAAATTAAAAATTACACCAGTTTGTTCAGATATAAAAGTAACAAAATAGTAAAAATTAACTTACAATTTGGTTCAGATTCTTATCATAAAGATTCCTTATAACAACATCTGAAACAGTTCCTAATATGCATATTACCAATAGTATACACAAAACGCATCTAAATAGAGAAACAAATGCAATTTAAGCTTATTTATGTATTTTGATACAAAATGGAAAATGTAATCTTTCTATATTAATAAAGTTCCTTAAAAGCACATAAAATATGTTAAACCTCTAAGTGTAAGCTAGGTTTTGAAAGAGACCAGTGATTTATAGATCACTGATCCCTTTATTCAAGATAAAATCTTGACAATTCTTAAAAAATGACAGCTGTTTTTGAGAATTTTTCAACTCATAATGAATTATAAGAATATTTAAGGTGAAACAAATTGATTTATATATTATTGCCCTTGATTAATATGTTATACTTCCCATGAATTTTTATAATACTGTCCCATGTGTAGGTAGGAAGACACCTGTGCAGCACATAATATAACACATCAACTAGAAATCCAATTTCTCATCTCTATCAAGACTTGCTACAAATCTACATTTTCAAAACAGCTTTAACTCTCATTATGAAACACAAATAATAGATTTCTGAAATCAGAAACTAAATTTTCTTACTTTTTCTAAGTTTAAAGACACAACAGCAAGGGAGTGTTTATTCACATTGCACTATAAAGCAATGCGGAGCTATTGATGACAGACCTCATAATTTTGAACCATGGTCAAGTGATGAGGAGATGCCAGCTCTGGTGTGGTCCTCTACAAACTACTACACTACTCTAATGGGTGGAGCCATGACAAATTTAACATGCTTTAGATTTAACATAGCACTAGGGCTCAAACTCGTGAGAAACCACCCATGAGCTCTTGACCACAACCACCAAGCTACCACAGCCACTTAAAATATAAGAAATTGTTTAATTTATTATTTTAAGAAATAGAAACTAATTAGAACAATAGAAAAAATATTAAAAATGAGAGGTGGCATAAAAAAAGCTAACTCAAAAATAATTCCCAAAATAAACCAAGGTGATACAACACAAATCTATCAAATACACTTTCTTCAACAACTCTTAAGAAATCTGGAAATTATTGCATGTCAGCACCAAAATATATAAAATATATAAGAAATTCAATTGAGGTTATGGGTGCAAACATGAAGTGTGGTACTCATTTAAAATGTGAATAAATATTGTGACTGAAACGACTATTGAATAGCCAGATATACAAGAAATATCTTGTTGTTGATTAAAAAAAAAGATATAGATTACGGAGTTCTTGCATATTATATTATCGGCCAATTTTGCCAAATCAAAAGATGTTGCTAAATGCTATTATTATTAATGTGATTGAGCATGGGCAGAATGTTTTTCCACTATTGGTTGCATAGTGTCATCTGGTGATGTCTCTTACTTCATAAATAATCATTCATAGTATAATATGCAGGTTCCCATTACTATAATAAATCCTAAATAAACTTCCAGCTATACACCTAGTTAACAAAAGTTAGGGGCACTGCTCAAGATACCAGACAGAAAAACAATTTCATGCTTTCAACCTAAATAAAAAACATTTCTGAACAGACAAGGAAAACTAAACCTCACCTCAAAATAATTAAATTACAATTTCATTTTAAAAATCATAAAAATTATGACCAATTCATTTTTATTTTAGAAATATGGTTTAGGGCAATAGACTTTATAATTATAAAACATAATTAAATGACAAAGGCAACACCTAAATTGTTAACTATCTACTCTCTTAACTTTCCTATAACATAAAACAGAAGACTGAATTCCAATACATTTAGCACAGATACTATTTTTGAAAACCAGATCTGATCCCCCAACCTTCAGTTATATGTTCATTATTCTACCCACTGCATTACTATAGAATTGTAGAGAGAATATTACTTTATTATAATAGTGTCAAATATTCAAAACCTTAAGTGGTCAATATAAAAATCTAACCAAAGTAGAAAATTTAAAAGCAGATTTGAAGACATAAAATAGTTTTTTAAGTACAATTTATTCTATAATAAATGTACTTGACAAACTTTTGATAAAGTTATTTACAGTTATAAAAATTAATATTGTAAATAAATTTGAATTTATAGTAAATTTATATTATGAATCCCAATACAATTTAACTGAACATTACTAAAACGAAATCAATTTTGGATAAAATTATGAATGAATAATATTTTATTTAAAATGATTAGCTTACACAGATATAAAAGCAGATGCAGGCCATATTAAAGGTTCATCAATTTCACATCCAGCTAATTTTACATTTAATCCAAGTGGTTTTGAAACTAAAAAAGAAATAGTTTAAAGCTATAGTAAACATTTTAAGTACTTATGTATTATCATAACAATGCCAATGTTTAAGATAACTAGCCAAGTTAGCAACCCCAATTTTGCATATGCTGAATTGGAAACCTTGGGCGTTGCTTCATGTAATACCACCAATACAGTTATAATAAGCAAGAACCACATTTTCATATATTTGAATTTTACATTAATTACCCATTCAACATCTGTAGCCAGATTAAACATAAATTATTTATCCTCAAAGCCACGTATAAAATTATATCCTTCCTTATCTGAAGTAAAAAGTGTAGATAGTATTGATTTTATCTACATTTTATGATAGTATATATAATATACAGACATTCATGGACAAAGTAATAAATCTCCTATTTGTCAGAACAAAACATGATATTCAACCAACTTCACAATAAATTAAAATGTGTGAGGTAGGAAACACCACACATTTTTGTACAGGAAACACTATTCAAAGAACTTAGATGACCCAGCTAATAACAAAATATTATATACCCTATGAAAGGCTAAGTGTCTATGAATAAATGAAATTTGAAATATTAATTTTTAAATAAAAATCTTATAAATTAAAAAGAGCAAGTTAAGAAGCAATCAAAACATTTTAGTTAACAAGAAAAACATACCTAAACAACATTTTTTTTTAAATATAAAATGAGAAAACTTTATTTAGCTAAAACATAAGAATTTTAAAAAGAGAAACCTATATTAAAGCAAAAAATCAACAATGTAATTACTTTAAAATATTTCATTAAATTCCAACAAATGTAAATATACTATCTGATACTTAGAAATCATATTTTGTTGTTTCATCCTGCCATATTTCATATATACCTGATGTGGAAATTTGTTTCACATCATCATCTGAACAAGCAGAAGGCACACATGTTCCAAACCAAAATGCTGTACGGGTCAAGTAAGGTCCAGATTTAGCCATTAATCTGCCAATCTAAAGAATATTTAAAAATAAAATTACTTAAGACGTTTCCAAACACAGACTAAGAAAATTCATAAAAGAAAAACATAATTTCTGTTAAAAGAATCAACATTATAAATTTAAAAAGGTGAGTATATTAAAAATGGAGAATATTCATAAGAATATAAATAGTTGTTTTAAGTTTCAGCAATCAAAATATTAGTCAAGCTGAACAGCAAATAAAAATTGAAAGTTTAGTTTCGTAATGTGGCGTATTACATTGATTTAAGAGTAGCAATATAAACACTGAAAAGCAAGTTCTCCCAGCAGGCAAGAGCTTAGAACTAAACCCTTGCTATGCAATTTTTGTTTCCCATTTTTTGCGGTGTTTGTAAGTTTTATTTTTAATTTATTCAATGTCATTTTAAAATCTTCAAAACCACCGCCAAACTTCGCTGTTTCCAAAAACAAGTGTGTTGCCATTTTCTGCTTCCGATACGTAATTCGGCAATGACAGCGGTCAGTTAAGCTGTCACTTGCCTCCTCATCAAAATTCATAGAAATTTTTAAAACTTAATAGATAGCAGACTTTACAGATTTGCCCCATTATGATAGCCTATTAAAGAATTACTTTTTTAGAATTAGACTAAGACTTTTCACAGATAGTTATTCAAAATTGAAATTACCCAATGATTAAACTTAATTAATTCGTAATATCAAGCAATTTCGAGGGCAATTGAAATCGGACTCTGGTAGACTTTGTCTGGTCAAGACAGGGTGCACCTTTAAATTTAATTTACTTGATTAAACTTTAAACCACGCCAGTGAGAAAAGTGGTATTCTGGTCTAAAATTTGGTCATAGGTGTACCGGATCCCCCTTAACTGGCCTCCCCTCCATTTCCAACGGTAGAAATTTTACTCGTCATTGGTGATAAGTTTCCACCCGATCAATAACATGCCCCGGTCCCCCAATGGATAGACTTCAAACTCCCGACAGGTTAACTCGCACCTCAAGTTTTCAAAAAACCATGGGATCACCTTTTGGCAATTAAAGCTACCAATGAGAGATGCGAGTCATGAATCCCTACAGAGAAAATTAAAAATTTTAAATATATCTTACATTACGTTTAAGATTGAATGGTATTGAGTTGAATGGAAATGTAAGTCCTGACCTACAACGTATGACCCGGTGAAGTGTCGACTGTTTTCGCTCGCACGTATTTTGCAAAATCGTTAAACTACTTCAATTCTTCCAGTAATTTTCAGCACACAAATAATTTCTCATTCCTTTAAATTGCTAATTATTAGACGTACTAAACCATGAATATTAACACTGAGAAAAGTTTTGAATCTTGCTAAAAGCCAACCAACTCACTCCAACCACATGAAAATGATTAACCGATTAGTGCAGCCAACAATGCCTCAGAGCAATCAGCGTTCCTTATACTAAGATGCAGAAAACTTAAATAAACACCATAAATGTACAAGAAAACCATAAATTTTAAAATATATAAAATATATTTAAATAACATAATCAATGGGAACCTTAAAACTGTTTGGAAGCACTTGGTAATTTAAAATCTGGATCAGACGATAGCACATTCAAGTCCAAACTTAAGCTGGAAGATCTCTTTTTATACTTAATTTGTAAGAGGGTAGGATGGACGAGATAGATCTCTCCATTAATTCAGGGCTCGTAAACAATTGTAGAATGGTTGGTTAAATGTCTTCTTGAAGAGTTCAGAACACTCATCTTTCAATCCAGTGAATGTGTGTGAACGGGGGAATTTCTTTATAAATATACCTTGTGTTGAGAATTCGTTAATTGATCAATCCACTTTTTTTTTAGACTTATAAAAAATGTGCACTTACGGAAAATATTTTTGACTGAAAGGAAACGAAATTTGTGAAAATATTTCTTGAAATCTACCTGCAATGGTGAATTTTAGATGCATTTTTCCCAATAAGATATTTTTGTTTAATTTGTTGAGATATGCGAAGTTCCGTTTCAAGGAAAAAATTGTGCGGCGATTCAAAACCTTGAGATAGGTTGTTTGTAATATGCATAGCTTTCACAAATTCTAGTTTTTTTTAAATGAATGATTATTTTCATGATAAACTGAAATGCACTATTGCACAATTCTAAAGAGACAAATTTAGTTGGCTTGATTTCGAAAAAGTATTGGGCATGTATTTAAGATAGACTTTGAAGCCATCATAATCAATCATACAAGTCGAAATCTGGTTCTCAAAAGAACATTGACTCCACGTCAGAGTTTAAGCAAACATATAATAAATTTAATCCAAGATAGCCATCGAACCTCAGTATGAATGTTGGATTTGATTAACTAACTTCGCTCTCTAAAACAACGCGAAGCATATTGGAGATAGATTTCTTAATTTTGAACCTTGGTCAATAAAGAGGAAGACACCCTAAACAGCACTCCATTCTCCAAACTTCCCCACCGCCTAACGTGAGAATTTTATGTCAGATTTAACGTGTATCAGCTCATCTATTCAACGGACAAATGTCGTTGGCCATCATAAAAATATTCTTAATCACCGAGTTACCGCAGTCAGTTGAAAATTAGGATGGCTAAAGATACGTGTAAATCGTACATTGAAACTCCTTGCATCTCATTGCAAATGTTTGATTCTAGCAAATTTTTATTTTAGTGTATCATCTTTTTGAAAATGATAACTTATAAAAATGGAATTAATTTTGGTAAATATCCACATATTCCTCCCAGTCTTTTTTCCCGCGGTACAGTGAAAAGATTATCAAATTATTTTTGAACTAAGAGGAGAAAAACTGCAAGGATACTGATTATTGTTTCATACCCATTTAGGAGGCTTTCCGTAAGCATCAATGTAATCTTTTCCATTTGGAGTCTTTTGATTCAATGGAGCTAATAGTGGCGATTGATAACCAATCATGCAGTAACGACCACGAAATCTTTCTTTACCAGTTGAAGTATCGTTGACTCGTATTCTTAGACACTCCTCGTAGGATCCAAAGTCCAGAATGGTTCCTTCAAGAACTCCGCCGGGCAGTTTGCCACTTGCATCTGCCACTACGAAAAAGATTTTAAAAATTGATTTGTAATGCATTACAGAATTGTACTGCAATTTAATGTTGATTTACAAACAAAAAGTACGATTGAAATTATGCAGTATTTAAAAAAAACTTGCGTTGACTTCTTAAGAATTTATAGGGATAAATATCAAAAGAATCCTGAAAAATAAATGACAAATGAAATGGTAAACAGTGAATGTAGTAGAGAAAAACATTTGTGATCCAAATAGTCTTCAAAAGATAAAATTAAAAATATTTCTCTCAAAACTGTATTCCTTATATAGAAGTATTTCCAAGTAATTATCACAATTATATATAATTTATTTCAGTATAACTTTAGACACATGATCACCAAGGCTTGCAGAAAACTCCCGAACAAGTAAGAGACTTAAATATACCCGTATATTTAAAGACAGCTACAGTTGATTTAGTTGTAAAAATATGAATTTTACCTTTTTCCCAATAAATGCAAATCTTAGGAAAACCCCATAATTGTCTTCCTCGTTCATTTTTGTATTCCTTAACATCAAAAATTGTCACTGATTCAAAATTATTTCTGATCATTTACAAAGAAGCTTTAGAGTTAAATAAGTTAACATCTATAGTCCAGCACAGAATGCGAACTTCAGTATATAATTAAAAGTAAAAAGTTTTAAAAACAAGCTTTTATTTAAATGCGCTAAAAAGAATAACATTTTGAAACTTTTCGTTTTATTCAGGGTTTTAGCAATTTTCAAAAAATTTTTTAAGTCCACTGCTAATTTTCAGTTTTTTTAATAACTTCCGCAATAAGAATATTATCTTCTCTAAATTCCAGTTTCAGGTCAATTCGGAGGAGCCGAGAAAGAGAGAATTCGAAATAGGATTTTAAAAATTCTCTTAAGTTTTCAAGTTAGGGCCGACTTTTTTTTCGGGCCCCGACAGCCTAGAACCCTTTCTTTGACCCCAGAGCCATGAAGCTACATACGTAGACTCGACTCGATCCGTGCTATCGATAGTGGTCTTTGTGTAAATTCGTGTTTGTGAAGTTACCCTTTCGAAATCGGGACCCACCACTTGAAGGGCCCGGCTTAGAGACTAAAATTTAAATAATTATATATTTTTATAATCTACTTGACGAGACCTTTCTAAAAATGTATCACTTAAGTGAATAACGACATAAATTTCGAAATTATTAGCGAAGTCCAAAGAGAAAAAAAACGTTCTTATCGGATCTGGAGGGAGCCCCCTTTTACACCGGAGCTTAGAAAATAGAATAGAACACGCAACTCAACCAGTTATAACTTGTCACATTTTTTGTGTGTGTGAAAATTCGTGTAAATTCAGGGATTGGGGGCCCTAGTTCCGATAAGGGACTCCCTTTTGGAGGGACCCCTTCGAAGCCAGGACCGAGAAAATGCATTGTAATCCAAAGTAAAAGTGTATACAAAATTTCAGCTCAATCGGTTGGAGACATCAGCTTCAAAATTGAGTTGCAAGATTCCACCCGAACAAACGTTACGCCACTGACTACATTCTACTACACAGGCAGCAAAATGCGTACTTTAAATTTTAATCGCTAGTCAAAGATAGGAATCGTCTCCAATATTTAATTTTTCTTCATTCTCTTTCTATTTTTTTCTCTCAATTACATAATTTTTCATCAAGAGTTACAGCCCTTAAGTCATTAATTTCATGGGCATTAGAAGTTTATTTCCAAACTGCTGTCCTAAGCCGGAAGTTCAAAGACTTTCAATGCAGTAACTACTTTAGAATTTGATGGTTTATAAGCATCTGGCTTAGTTCATATCAGTTAAAAGACTGCTGTTTGGCGATCCAACAAAATGAGAATAAAATTACCCATTTCAATATGATATTTTGGCAATTGTATAATTGTTCTTTTTATTTTATCTATCACTTCGAACCCTCTTTTTCTTACAGTAAACATCAATATCATAAAATCCGGCGTATAACGCGCACCTATACTTTTCAGCTGCATTTTTTAATTGTTAGGTATATTCGCCATATAACGCGCATCTTCTTTTTACGATGAAACCTGAAATGTGTATATTTAGTGCTCTTATGTTTTAAAGTCATTTATTCGAGTTATTATCCCACTCTTTCGAAAAAATAGTATACTTCTGGAATTGCAACTCTTGAAGTTCATAAGGCATGTCATTTCTTTAAAAGAAATAGTATTATTATAAAATAAGTATATATATATATATATATTATATAGTATAGTATATATATATATATATATCAATATATATATATACTATATATATATATAAGTTTTTCTTGCTCATGTCTTTTTTTTTAAACTATCATTTTTATACTCTGCGTATTACGCACACCCGTAAATTTCGATCTTATTTTTTGTGTTAAAAGTGCGCGTTATACGCCGGATTTTACGGTAAGTTTATTGCCCATAAAAACTTTCAAGAGTTCATTTTCCAAAAATACTCTTACAAGAGATTTGTGACCAATGATTCAACTTAATTTATTTATTCTGATGTTACATTGAAGCCAGTGGCGTAACGGCGAATATTAGAACCTGCAAGTCAGGTTTTGGGCCAGAAGCCCAAATATGTATTTAGCGTCAGCCAGTTTGAGCCCGCTAGAACCCCTGAGCCCTCCGCGATGCGAGAGTTGGGGGGAGGGGTGTACGTTACGCCACTGATTGAAGCACAGTAAAACTATCTAAAGCGTTGGCAGAGTATTCAAAACGTTTCGAAATATTACATACAGACTCCTTTAAAATATAAACAAATTTACCATTCTAAAAAATAATGTAATCTTGTTTCCATTACTTTATAATGGACTTGGAACTAGTTTGTTTTTTAAAAAATCAACCTTTTTAATTGTCACACATTTCTTAAAAATGTTTCCGTCACCATTCAAAATAATGCAAAAGTATATCAGACAAACATTTCTTTAAAATATAACAATGTAAATTGCCACATTGTTTTCCTTTTTAAGAATATTTAACTCAATCTTCTCTCGAGTTTTTTCCTGCTTTACTGCACGATATATTTTCTTTTGACATCTGGATATTATTTATTTTGTCAAAATAATAAAAAAGACCAACTAACAGCGATAGTCTTAGGTATTTTTAACAACTTATTTGTTTTTCTTCATATCACCAGGACTTATTTAAAATGATCGAATTATTTTTGAAAGAATACTGGCTGAAATAATCAGCATTGAGGGCAAGCTCAATAGTGTCTTGAAAGAATTTTTTTCAATGAGTGTTATTAAAATCAAATACCAGAAGATGAAATTTTTACAATAGTGTAACTAGTCTTCTTCAATATTGAAATAAAGACTATTGATAGTTTACAGAAGAATAGGAGCAACTTATTGTGCTTTTTAATTTATAGTTATGAAATTATACGTAAAATAATAACAAATGCAAATTAAATTAGAAAAAGGTTCTCTTTCGGAATGCAGATGAATTCAATTAAACATACGAAGGCTATTTTTAAAGTAAGGTCCGTTGGCGCGTAAATTTCCCTAGTTCGCGCGTGCACCGCAACGATTCTCTGCTTCACAGACCAGCATCCTTTGCTAACACACTCGCGCCATTTCCAGTTCTGTAGAAGTCGAGTAAGATTCGCTGTGCGTCTTTAAAATGTTTAAGGTGATTGAATTGCCCGCCAAGTGTAAGATACTGTCTGTTATCCATTTTTTGACTGCGAGAAACATGTCGCTGCAGACATTCATCGTCAGATAACAGAAGTTTATGGCACAGAAGCAATAAGTGACAGCAAAGTTCGAAAATGGGCCAAGAAACTTAAAGATGGGTGAACACAAACGTCCATGACAAAGAACTCAGGCCGTTCCTTTGTAATCACTGATGACTTGATGCAAGCAGTTGAGACAAAATTCGTGAGAACAGGAGATTCACGATAACCACTCTTTCATTTGAATTTCCCGACGTTTCTCGGTCGGTGGTGTACAAAATTGTAACTGAAGACCTCAACTTTAAGCAATTGTGTTCTCTGTGTGGGTACCCAGACTACTCACAGCGAAACACAAAGTGAAGAGGTTTGCCATTTCATTGGACTTTTTGATTCGTTACGAGGAAGAAGGGGTTGACACGTTGAGTCGAATCGTAACTGGAGATGAAACATAGGTATCCCATATCACCCTGCAATCAAAGCAACAGTCGATGGGATGGCGACACAAGCCAAACGAGCGCTGTCAATTGATTGAATATTAACGTCGCACTGTTCAGCTACACGAGGGCTTTTGGCGACGAACCACGTAATTTTGAACCATGGTCAAGTGGCGTGGAATGACACCTGAGCTGGCACCCCTCTCTCAACTACCACAGCAATGGGAGGACGTTTCAGCTCTCGACAGATTTAACGTGCATCTCTGCCCTACACGGCGGGTCTTTAGTGGTACTGGGCTCAAACTCGTGACAAGGCATGCCACAGTCCGATACTTATACCACTCGGCTACAGCGGCCCCACAAACGCTGTCAAAGCACAAGATTATGGCAACAGTGTTCTGAGACCTACGCGGTGTTTTGCTGGTGGACTTTATGCCACAAAGAACGATCAATTCAGGTGCCTACTGCGCAACTCTACTGAAGCTCCGAAAAGCATTTGCTCCGAGCAATTTCCACTATTTCCACCTTTTCCGATACCTCAAACAAAGTCTTGGCGGGAAGCGTTTCAGTGACAATGAAAAAGTGAAAACGTCCGTGACTGTACAACTAGACGGCAGACTTCTTTGAAGAGGGTTTTTAAAATTTAATTCAAAAGTATGACAAGTGCATCAATAAACTCCGCAACTATGTGTAAAAATAGGCAAAATATGAACAATCCTAAAATAAAGGGTTTTTTGAAGCAAAATGTTATCGTTATTTTTAAACAAACGTACCTTACTTAAAAAAACAGCCCTCGTATATCTCACATTTAGCAATAACGAAAACGCTTTCCGTACTTAGACGAAAAGATACAAGAAGCATGTTCAACTCTTATACATACTGAAGACATTTACAGAGATGCAATGTACTGTTCTATATAGTCTAAAGAAATTTGAGTGTATCGGTATTATTAAAGTTACATGGGTGCTGGACTTCATAAACTAAAACTTTAATCGTGGCAAGTAGCTAACCGATGGCAAAATTACAAGCGGGAAAAAAAATCACTTGATAGATAAATTGATACAGATTTACAATACACTACAAGAGAATGCAATACGAGAAAATAATTCCATACTCTTGATGTGTATATAAGGCAGCTTTTCTCAAACTATGGGGTGACCCCCCAAGGGGGAGCTTGATTATCCTATTAGAGGGGGGGGCGAGCTTATCAAAAAGTCGATAATAAAAGATTTAAAATATTAATTTACTGAAAGGAATCAAAACAAAATACATTCTGTGCTAATAAAAGATACACATTTACAATAAAATATATTTATGAACGTTTCTATACTGCACAATGTATTTGACGATTGATTTAACGATACTAAGTTAAGAACTAGTTTAATAACTACTAGTGACCCCATGGGCTTGTACAAAATTATATAAAAAATTTAACACTTATCTTGATAATTTATACAGTTTATAATTTTAGTCGTGTTGTAGTTTTAGAATCAAAGTATGTTATTATTGAATTTAATACATTGTTATTGTATGGAAGGGGTACCATGAAAATTATGATTGAAAATTGGGCCGCAAAATAGAAAGTTTGAGAAGCACTGTTATAATGCCATATGAGCTACTTATTGTTACTATCGTTCAGCAAATGAAGTGCTGATGCATTATTTCTGCCCGATTGGTTCTACCGAGTGGTATAATATGCAGAAGTACAAAAGCACAGTAAGTTTTTCATACAAATATAAAAGTCAAGTGCAATAACTGTTATGAATACAATAAAACCCATATTTATAAAGCTATCATCTTTACCCAAACTATTTGAAAAGGTAAAAAAGGTTCAGAATTCAAACGAGTCTTTCAATTGCATAGCTCGGAACAACACTATCTTAAGTACTTCGATATATTTTAACATACAGCAAATATTCTAACATACTGTAAATGAAACGACAATAGAGTGATGAAATGTCTAGACTTAAATATTATAACATACACTCATGGACAAAAAAATTAGCGCACCAAGAAGGAGTCGTCAAAATGGAACGAAATTTTACAAACGTAATTTGATATAAGTGAATGATTAGAAAATCAAAGAAAAAGGCAAAAGAACGGAGGATTTAATACCCTGTTGAACCCCTTCTATATAGTGCGAATGCAAAATGCGATACGATCGGGCATTGAGGCATACAAGTTCTGTATGATGTCTTGAGATATTTCGTTCCATATTTGCTGTAACCTTGCCTCTAGTTTGTTCAAACTCGTGGAATGCCCAACTCGCCGTCCCAAATGATTCCAGATATGCTCGATTGGAGGCAAATCTGGGGATCGGCAGGCAAGAAGAGTATTAATAGTGCGGAAACAGTCTTGTGACATCCTTGCCGTGTGAGGTGGAGCATTGTCTTGTTGAGAAATGGCTCCTGAGAGCCGTTGCATGAGTGGCAACACATGTGGTTTCAAATGTCATGGACATACCACTGGGCTGTCATGGTGTCACGGATCAATACTAGGGGTGGTCATGTATTGTAGGAAATGGCACCCCGTATCATCACACCAGCTGTAGGAATGGTAGTGTCGCTGTAAAGCAAAGGTAGGATTGAGGCGTTCACCTCGGGTCTCCACACACGAACACGATTGTCATCAATGCCGAGATTGAATCTGGATTCGTCACTAAAGACGACCTGGTTCCATTCCGCTGTAGTCCAGTTTCCTCATGCGTGGCCCCACTCCAAACGGAGACATCGATGGATGGGCGTCAAGGGCAGCACACGTAATAGGGCGCCGCGATCTTCAAATGTCCTTCAGCCAGGCGCCTTCGTATGATTCGAGAGAACACAGAGGCCCCTAGTGAAGGTGCTACCTGTGCCTGGATGGCGGATTAGCTGCACGCGTGCATTTCTTACGATGTGGTGGTCTTCTCGACGACTGGTCTGTCGAGGACGTCTTGAGCCTGGTCTTCGTGCAAATGACATCTCTCGGATCCACTGGCTCCAACACCTCCGCACAACACAATCAGAGCGGTATAATTGACGAGCTACTCACCTAGCTGACCACCCAGCTTCCATCATGCCGATGATTCTCCCACTCTCAAACTGCGACAGCTGCTCATATTGTCTTCGAAAACGGTGTAATGGCATGTCTACCTCAGCTCTTGTAAACGATTCAGCACACTCAAACAAGCTTTTGTTGCCTGTTTTATACTCCACGGAGAACGACGTTAAGCGCCCTCAACCGGCTATACGTAATGCACAATCACGCTGCATTTCTAATCATTTGCATATCTCCCCGACATGGACCTTCATGCCAAGTTTCGTTACGATCCCGCAATTATTTCTTGGTGCGCTAATTTTTTTGTCCATGAGTGTATTTCACAGCTGTAAACTAGGGCATCTTTTTTTCATATTTGCCTTTTAGGCTGATAATATAAACGAATAAAGAAATAAAAGAAGTCAATGTCTTCAATACCTACTAAATTCTCTAGAGTTCCGAAAATGTAAAAAGCCTTTGCACGAGCATTTTTTAGAAATAAAAGGTCCAAGGTATTAGCAAGGCTTTTTAAATGAAAAGTAATGTATTTTATTCTAAATTAAAAGTTAATCCTTACATTTTTAAAATTTTTATTCTTTCTTGCAAGATTAAAAAAAATTTGGATACAGAATCTTAAGATTTTACATTGGCTTTTTATTTGTAAGTTTTTATTATGTGAATCAGTTTTGTTAATGGAATCAAGTATTATATTTCTCATAACATAACAAAAATTACTAATTCAAATTTTAGAATTTTTAAATATGTAGAAATTTAAAATTTATATTTACAGAATAAAGACATTTTATTCAGCTTTATTTTAGTATATAAATGTAGATTCTACCGTACATATTTTCCAAATGTTTTCTAGGCGGTTTACAGAAGGTAAGCTAATTTACTATTTTTATTTGCGTTTATTTTTAATATTGTTAAAGCAATATATTGATTTAATGGCAAAATTTGGTTAATTGTTTTATATTTTACACTTTATTATATAAATTATAAAAAAAATTCATTAAAATTAACACAAATTACTAATTTATGATAACTTGAAAAAATATCCAAGTAATACTTTTCGAAATCAAAAATTGTATATGTTCCTTTAATTGCATGCGCGCTTAGAAATACTTATTTCAAATTTTTTTAAAAGGCAGTTTTCATTTTTTATTTTTTTTAATTTCAACGAGTTATAAAATTTGATAAAAGGAGCATATCAAAAAGGGATTTAAGGAATACAAGCAATTAAAATACGTGTTTATAAAAACCAAGATCTAAAAAATTTAATTCTAGAATAAATTATCTACATAAAACCAAAAAATAAAAAAGAAGTGTAGAAAAGTTTGATAAAGTAAATTGTAAAATATTTAGGAAAATTGTGTGAAAAGGCCGTTATATTCCTTTTTCAAGAACATCTGAATCATTAAATCTACACACTGCCTTTCTACAACGAATAGTATTTTTTTTAAAATGAAAATCAAACATTTAGAACAATTTAACAAAATTAATATAAGATTTACTTTTGATAAAGATTCCTATTATGCTATTACGATTTAAAAATTACCAAACAGATAAACGAAATTTATTACAAAATCAAATTTTAAATCCAAAGGATAAAACTATTTTAAAAAGAAAACAAATTCACAGAATATTTATTCAATAAAATACTAGTATTATTTCAATTAATATTTATATTTTAGACTAAAGAAAAATAATTTTTTTCATAACTTGTAGTATTTTTTAATGGATAAATTATTTGGAACTTTAACTTTGAGTTATTTTTTGATAGTTTGAATCCAATACTTAAAGATTTCCGACTGAAAGTTAAAGATTAGAAATGTTTGACAAAATTTAATCATTTGATTCGTAGTTAGTCGTAGCAAAAGGATGATTTTACAAAAAATGTTTATAGGTTTTCTTGACATATATAAATGTTGTAACAATATCTAAAAAAAGTTTTGTAAAATTCGAAAAAATAAGAAAAAAAATTACGAATACAAATATAAAATGTATAGCATTTTTCTTGAATATAATTTTTCCCACACTAATTACAAATGTTTTTTTGAAAGTAATGCTTTTTAACAATACCATAACAAAGTCATTGTATATAGGATTTGGATTAAAAGCATTCTTATATATGTATGAGTGAAAGAATATACAAGTAATTGTACATCACATAACGCTACTGAAAAGACGTAGAGACAAAAACTTAAAGCTTGACTTACCTGAAAACATTAATAGTATTGTAAATATTAATGTCTTTTGATTACTCTAAAATTTTATCGTGCAATTATTTTAAAAAGGTATTTAGAGCATAAATTGATATTCTAACTCTGTTGTCACTCATTGGTGATATTTACAAATATTCTAAAAGACCTTACAAAAAATTTAAACTCCCTTCACCCCGATATTTTGTTAATAAAAAAAAATCCGCCTTCTTGTCAACATAAAACATACGAAAGAGAACAACCGCACTGCTTTTTGTTATCCATCAATTTTCTTAATCGGCAAAAACTGACACGTTAATAGTTGTGTCATAAATGAACGAATACATTTTCCCATTTATAAGATTCAATATATTTAAAAATAATCTCTATAAAACTCTTTAGTATTAAAGTAATGGTTTTATAAATCCCACTGGGTTCAAAAGTGCAATTTTAAAGTTCATGGACTCGGTAATCGATTTTTAAATATCTTTATGTTTAATACAGGAAAAAATTTTGATGAATGATAAAGTATATTTATATAAGAATGAGTAATAAACAATTCACGAAAGTATATTTAATAAAAATCAAAGACTAACTATTCATTATGCGAATTTTGACACTTTAAGTCAATTTAACATTACAGAAAGTATGCCATTGAGCAATTGTAGATTTTATTCTTCTGTAATCTGAAGACAAATACACTATATTTAATCACATTAGGAAATACTCGTTTAAGAACTTTATAGATGTAGTTAAAATTCACTTACTCAAAACCGGCCAATCTTTCCATTTGGATAACCCCATAGCATAGCTGATTAAACTTGTTTCGCATTGTGCACTTACATTTCCACTTTGCACACTTCTCAAAAGATGGGGAGCAATCTTCGAATTAAGGATGTAGTCTCAGATCTCGCAATTTTCTCAAACGCACCCCAAGAAGGCTCTACATTCGAAAAATTGCTTTCTGGTGAGGCTGATACTAAGCCCACCAAGAAGATAATATAAAATATGGACATTTGCGAAGTTTGACCCGTACTGCATAAGACCGTCCATCCAGAAGGAGTAAATAGTTGGTATTGACACTAAGAATTGCGAAAGTGACATTTTATGCTACTCTGAAGGTCGCGCGAGTTCAAAAAACGTGGAGCTCAACAGGGACGTCCTCTTCTTCGGATTTCACCTTGAAAATTATTCTTTTCCGTGAAGACTGAGTTAATGGGGAATGGCTTGTTTACTTTGTTATACATTGCAAATTCCGTGGCTTTATTATTAAGTAAATTCCAGCACCGTGTTATTTTGTCGATGATCCGCCAATTTGAGCATAAAGGCGCAATTTTTTTTTTATGTGTTTGCTAGAAATTAATGTGTATGACTTACAAAAGTGCAATTGTATATTTAAAATAGTTTTGTAACTTTGACGTTTTAAATATTTAAGAACATAAATTTCCGCTCTATGAAGGAAATTCGCGCTTTCAGAATTCCTTAAAAGATGGAATATTATGTTAAGTTCAATTTTCGTTTACGTTTATACAGTTCAATCACATCGAATCAAGAATATTAATTTCTCGGAAAAACAGGAAAGGTTACAAAAGATAACCGATTAAAGAAATACAGTTTTTTTTTTTCGTTTCTTTTGTTTAGTTTTCGAGGAAAAACTCAAAAGTTTATAACTCGAATTTCAATATCAGCTATATTTATAATTAACATTGCAAATAATATTTGTTATATCACGATTTATAACAAAATAGCTTTTTTAACATTAAAATAAAAGAAAAAATGGCATCTAATTTAATTATTAATTTGATTTAATCTAATTTAATATCAAATTAGATTCATATAAAAACCATTAAAAGTACTTTAAATACAAAGGGAAATTATGAAAAATCCAAAATCAAAAAGTAACAATATGTTACCTCTCAGAAGTGATTGGACACCAATAAAATCACTGCAATACAGGAAATTTTTTTATTAATTTGATTTAGCACTTAATAGGAATCTTTGAACCTTCACAACAGCTACTAAATGCTTAGAGATTACAGTTAAATCGTTTTTTTTTTTGGTAATATGGGTATTAATATTCCTCCATTCATTGGAAATCACTATTTAAGTCTGCTTTTTAAATGCCATGTTCTAAAATTTTTCGTTTCTTCATGTATCATTCGTTGTGTTTGAATTCAGTGACTGAGATGGTGTTATAGTAGAGCTTATATAAGGTTAATATATATAGAGGAGAATTTTCGAAGCAGCTGGCTTTGGATAAAGGTAAGGTAAAAAACTTTATCAAGTGAATTTTCTCTGGTACTGGTACTTTATAATTATTATGGAACTTTATAATTATTATGGTTCTTTATAATTATTATGGTCTTATATTATTTGCTTTATAATTATTATGGTATTTTATATAATTATTATGGTACATTATAATTATTATGGTACATTATAATTATTATGGTACATTATAATTATTATGGTACTTTATAATTATTATGGTACTTTATTATATGGTACTTTATAATTATTATGGTACTTTATAATTATTATGGTACTTTATAATTATTATGGTACATTATAATTATTATGGTACTTTATAATTATTATGGTACTTTATAATTATTATGGTACTTTATAATTATTATGGTACTTTATAATTATTATGGTACTTTATAATTATTATGGTACTTTATAAAATATTTAAGTAAAGACAGGGGCGTAGCTACCACCGTATCAGCCGTATCAATGATACGGCGCCCCCAACGTGTAAGTACAGTTCCACTAACCGAGTTTTCATATCTAAAAAGGGGCCCCGAAGGAATTTTGCTGCAGGGCCCAGAACTAGCTACGTCAATTAAAGGTAATGTGATCCATTATATCATCAATAAATATTAAATAACTTTACATTAATGCTGACTTGCATTCTCACATAAGATAGTCTCTATTCACCTATTTCAGTATCTTAAGTTGCTTGGAGTTATTCCTTATGTTTCCTCTAACTTGTTATACGCCTGTTGTTGTCATGCTTTTTATCCTGGGATACATACCGAAGACGAAAGATAGATTAACAGAAACATGCAATACGATCATAAGAAGAAACAGAAAGGGTGCGTTGCTCTTAATTCAAGATGAGAATCCATTTCAGGCGGAAGTCCGATTTCTTTTTATGAAGGTAACACACATCCATGTCTTGCTGAGATTCGAACCCAAACCCTCTCGATTACAAGTCACCTACTGAAAGGGTGGCTGTACGCCTATTAAATATATAATAATTAAAAAATTTCTCTCATCTGAAAACTTCGAATGCATATAATATGCTCTCTGTGTGGCTTATTTATCATCAATTCTGTAAAGTTTGAACTTTCTATTCCTTGGATTTATAAAAAATTCTTCTCGCAGCTTATTTTTTTTTAAATCCGAGAATAAATTTAGGAGAAACCGAAAAGACAATTGTTGCTGAAATTTTTTCAGCCCTAAATTGAATTCTTGCGTGCTTTCACACACTTTTCTTAAAATAAGTCATATCACGCAGAATTAGTTTTGTCGAACGATCTCACTCTCTTGTTTTCGGTTCAATTTTTACTCTTTAAGACACGGTAAACAACCGAATTGAAAAACAAATTTAGTACCATTCTCTGAAAAGAATTATCTTTTCTGAGGAAAAAATCAGTTTCGAAATTCATTCATTGTTTTATTTATTAGGAAGTATTCATTATAATGAATATACTTTTTCGAAGAGTGGACAAGAAAAATAAGCAAATCGAAATAACGAGCCAACACACACACCCAAAATGATATTTTAAAAGTCAAAATATTGTAAAAATTAAGTTGTAGATGATATAAACTCATTGATTAATATATTCTTAAAATATTCTGTGTCCTATTACTTTTATGATGTTCTCTTCGGCTGTATATTTGCATTTTTTTTAAAAACTAATATTTCAAATACAAATTATATGAGGTTCCAAATACAAATTATATGAAAAGATTTTAAATTTTTTTTATTTCAAATCATAATAGCCACAGGGCATTATCTACAAATTTCTGAAATGTCCAATCCCTTTTGTGTGGAACCCTTTTATATTTTTTAAAATCAAATACTATAATTAGAAAATGAATGACCTGGAAAATAGCTTTTTTAAGAGCAGCTTTTTGCATGCACCATAAATGTTTCCGAACTAATTTCAGTAATTTTTTGTCCATATTGTTTCCCCAACATAGATGAAGTTATTTTAATACAAATCCTTCAATGGTGGACAATTTTATTTCTCTTCAACAAAGTTCTCTAGCTCCATGATAAATATATACTGGAAATATATAACGTACAGTGGGTGATCGGTTAACGAACACTTTCCCGAAAGATTTTTGTGTTCGGATAACGAACACATATTCGGATAACAGTACACTTTAGAGAAAGATTTTTTGTGTTTGGACAACGAACAATTCGGATAATGAACAAAACGAATTCTAACGAACACTTCTCGGCTCTGAAAAAATTAATTATAAACATTTGTTATCATTTTGCATACAAAATAAGATCACTGAAAGGAGAAATGTTTAAAGCATGCTAAGTATTGATAATTACTAAATGAAACTTGAATTAACAATGAATTTAAATGTCATTCAATAATTATTATTATGACTAAAATCAATACACACTTGAATACTAGAATTTCAGTATGAATATCAATATTTTCTGGCAGCTGTTAAGTTATGAGCGAGTGGATTTGCTGACATAGCAAATTAAGCGAATTCTTAATTTTTTCAAACAGTGCAGACTAAAATATAAAGGTGGCGATGACGCACTACCGCCGTAAAAATACGTGAAATATGAGAAACGGACTAAAAATCGTTTTTCATCTCTCCTGAATTATGTTGCTTAACTATTACACTTCAAAGTTCTATTGAAAAAAAAATCCAATAGAATATTCATACAAATTAGACCTTCAGTTTCGGTTTTTATTTCATTTTTTTAGGGTCTCCAGAACGAATTAATCGATTTCACATAGAAGTCTTTGGTGAATCGATGATCGGTTAACGAACAATTCGGATAGCAAACAGTCTTGGAACGGATTATGTTCGTTAACCGATCACCCACTGTATTATAAATTTAAATACTTGTTAGCGACATCCCCTCCTCCATCTTTTAAAATTCGCTTAATTTTGAACTAAAATGTTTTTCATAATAGCAAAATTTGAAAAATAGTCCTCTAAATGTATGTGTACAATTTTCATATTTGACTTAACAAGAAAATTGGCGTATTATTATTCATAGCGAATATTATTTGCTTCAGTGTAGAGTTGATAACATTAACTTTTGGCATATTAGTATTTTATCAGTTTATTATCACAAAAAAAGGTAAATTTAGAAATTTTTTTAATATTCATTATTTAAAATGAAATATAAGAAAAGTTTGAAAGGAATTTCTCAATTCTCGCAAACTGCGTATCGAAAACTGTTGAGAAACGTAAAATGTTCTCTTCTTATTAAGCCATTATAACGTTTCGGTGATTTCAGAAGAGCACTTTCCTGGACTACAATTTGGGATTTCCAATTTTAAATCTCACAGTGGTCATTATTCCACAAAATTGTTTAAAATTTATATAACCTTGATCTCTCCCCTTCATTCAAAATATGCAAAATGACATAACCATTTTAAGAACGAGAGTAAACAACTCTAATGGATCCCCCTTTCACAAAAATGTCCAGAACCTGGTGGCCAGTTAATTATTCACAACAGGCTGTCCTGTGTTTCAAGGACGAACGTTACTTTAAAGCATTGAATCACTCAAATATAAAATAAAAAACATTTAAGATGCATAAATAAACCTTGAAGAAAGACCATCTAGAATGTTTTTAGAACCGCTCATGCGATCCAATTCATACGTCAAAGGGGAGGAAAGGCTTTTCAAGTTAGATCATAAAATTGCTCATAATTTGAGAAAATCGCTTGTGACAAAAGTACAATTCATCTGGAAGTTCTGCAGAGGACTAAATACTTTGAAATATTTTTTTTCTGCAGTAGTTTTAAACAAAATAACTGCTTGATAATCGAGTCTAAGATGTAGCTTTAATTATTAAGTAGCAAACAAAATATTTTCAAGGAAACAAACTAATATGCCTGGAATTTCAATAAAATTGAAGTAATAACCATTTTTGAAACATCAATGATGTTTCAAAAATGGTTATTACTTCATCAAGCGGTTTTTAAACAGTGGTACGCGGATCTCCAAGGGGTCAGCGAAGGTCTTCCCATTTAATGTTAAGATTTTCCTTTTTTACAGACTTAAAAAGACCTCATGGAAAAATGTGCTTCCCTAGACTAATCACTAAATTGCCCCAATGAAAATAATGAACATCCATTT
The DNA here is from genome assembly GCA_019973955.1 of Trichonephila inaurata madagascariensis. Lineage (NCBI taxonomy): Eukaryota > Metazoa > Arthropoda > Arachnida > Araneae > Nephilidae > Trichonephila > Trichonephila inaurata. The sequence goes on from BMAV01023497.1 coordinate 101,995, forward strand.
CGATCAAGAATATTATTTCAACTCTTATTATTTGCACAAATACATAGCCATTACTACAAGTAATATTTTCAAAAATATAGAAGAAACACATGTGCAGAGATTAAGGACTGAATGATAGTCTCTGAATTGAGGAATCTTTAAATAACTCACCAATTAGTTGAAAGTCGGAGAGGGGTGTTCAAAATCTAGAAGGTTCATGATGTGAGGCTATATATATAAAGTGCCGCGGCCGTCGAATATTTAAAAACCGCTGATGTACCATAAATTTAATATAAATGTCGATGGATAAAATATTAACTTTTTAAGGATAGATTAAAAAAAATATTCATCTTTAATTCAAAACACATTTATTCTGTCACAAAATGTGGTGTTATATTGAAATATTTTCACCTAAAAAATTTGTATGCTTACTTTTCTGCACGCTTACACTCTAAAAATAAATATTTTGTAAATAATTTAAGTGATAGCTGTTAAATTTTAACATGCTCCCTTAAGAATTTTTCATTTAAAAGTAGTTTAAAAGACAAATTATAGAAAACTAACGAATGATTGTTTTTAGATTTCCGAAATGCATGCATTATTGTTATGAATTATTTTGTTATGTACTGGAATAGAAATGTTCGTTTTATTTAAAGAATGAAAAGTATTTAGTTTTAAACATGCAAACAAAAAATGCTGCTTATTTAAAAATATTTTATTAGTTTAAATTCATGAATCTATCGAAACATGTCAACAGGCATTCAATACAAGAGGATTGATTGTTAATATTGTTTTTCTAAGCAATACGAAAGCTATTCAATGCCAGAGGAACGTTATTTTTTTTATTGTATCTGGTTATGTGCTGACTATCACTTTATTTTCCTGCGGATTTATTAAACAAAAAAAATGGAATTTAATATTTATTTGACAGCTTTGTATAAAGGGGCTGTATTTTCCTGAACGATTATTAATCGGACTTGGAAGGTCAGGCAACATTTTTATTAAACATTTAAAAATGATTGAAAGGCAATTAAAAATATTCATTTTTAATATACATCATGTTCTAGGCGAGAAATCTAAGAACAGTTTGGCATTTTAAATTTTCTTTTTATTACCATTTACAAATGAAATACTTCTCTTAAAACTTTTGACGGTAGGAGACAAATTAAAGATTTAACTTAATTCTATATGAGAAATTTGTTTTATTGCCATTATGTGTACGAGTTTATTCCATTCGATTTATCCTACTACATCCGGAGAGTTTCCGTTTATTTCTAAGTTTCTAAAGTAATAGAAGAGTAAAAAGGACTAAATTTTTTATGGAATAGTTTTCCATTTCCTTTCGTTAAGTAGCCATATTTAGTAATAATTACAACTTTCATCCAATTCCTTTTTAGTTCAATATTTTTCGATAGTTTCTTCCATTATTCTTCTAACTAAGATTTTCAAACATGTTTTGAAGATGAAATATAATGATTATTTAAGTGAAATACAGGTTAAGTTTCTGAAAAATTACAGATACTAAAAAGGAAATTGACTCTACAACAATCGAGAAACACCGTAATAAGGCTTCGGGAGTTCTTCAGGAAATCACCTATTGCTCAGGCTACTATACCAATGTGATACAAGCTGTTCTACCCCTTTTACGAAATAACGACGGCGTCACTTCTATTCTATAGCATCGTGTTCCATTTGACATTTTAGGGCATTTGATCCCTTGCTTGTGGAAAGAGTTTGAGAAAAACATTCCAAAATAAAAAAAAATTTCAAAAATTTAGTTCGTTATCATCAAAATGTTAAAAAGATTATTTCTTTAAAAAAATTTTTTTGAAAAAAATAATTACTATATCCAATACTAGCTGGTATACACGGAGGAATTGAAATATTAAACAATACAGATTGAAGGATAAAGAAGTTTTTAATGAGTTAATTTTACGTGAATCGCAAATTAAGAAAAAAATTTTTGCATATCTCAGCTACACACACAGAAAAAAATTTGTTAAATTTTAAGTCTGTAGATCTAATAGCCGATAAAAAGGATTTTTATTTATAACTCTTGTCGGTCGATTTTTGAAAACACCTTCCTAAGCTGATCTCTGTTCAGCAAAAGTAACACATTGTTACACATTTTGTGTAACGAACGCTTTTAAAGTAGTGTAAATAATTTATATCTGAAAGTGTAATACGTTAATATTACTTTCAGTTGTATTGATTTTATGTTAAAATCTTGCCACCACTTCTCCCTTCGAAATCTAGTTTTATTATGAAATAAAAAAATAAAAAATAGTAATTACACTGAACAACGGAATAAATTAAAAGCAAGCGTGGACTGAGGCATAGCGTAGACAAAACAAAAGGGAAAAATTTACTTCACACAAAAAAGATAGATAGATGCTGTCATGGGCTTTTTTGCAGCTGGCCGAATTTTTTCCTACTTTCTTGGCAATTATCGTTATATTTTGGAAACTTCACTCAATATCTTTATATTATTGTAAAGTTTCATTAAAATCCATTCAGTTGCTTTTGCGTGAAAGAATAATAAACATCCATACATACAAACTTTCGCGTTTATAATATTAGTAAGGATTTTCACATATACGGAAAAAGGTAATGAATTATAGTAAGTTTTGCTCTAATTATAGCAAAAACAATCAAATGGCGCAATTTTCAAGATAAATATGATAAACTAATGCAGCAATATTTTTTTTCTAATGGGACAGTATTGGAATTTTTAGTATTTGCAGACTTAGTACATTCCCCAAGGTATAATTTTTTAGTGCGGCACCATATAGGCGGTACTAATTGTCGCAGGTAATTTGGACGCCAGTTTCCTCCCCAGAGGGAGGCACCTGAGCTCTGACGAAACGAACTTTGTGTTCTAGGAATTTAATTTTGCGGAGAACACCCAAGCCAAACAGGCAAGGGATTTTTTTACATGCCGCATAATCAGACGGCATGGATGCTGTCGATTTTCTGCAACATGAAAATCCACCAACTTGGGCCGGGGTGAAGAGAGCGAGTGAATGAATATTAACGTCGCACTGTTTAGCTACACAAGGGCTTTTGGCGACGGACCACGTAATTTTGAACCATGGTCAAGGGACGTGGACGACACCTGAGCTGGCCCCCCTCTCCTAACTATCACGCCACACCAACGGGAGGACGTTTCAACCCTCGACAAATTTAACGTGCATGGCTGCTCTACACGGCGTGTCTTTAGTGGTACTGGGCTTGAACTTGTAACATGCTTGCCTTGATCCGATACCTTGACCACTGGGCTACGTCAGCCGTGGGCCAGGGTGGAACCCGCAACCTTAGGGGCAGAAGGCCAGCGACAAACCAACCACGCCACCTAATCGGCAATACGACAGTATTATTGTTTATATCGTCTGTCATGAATTCCATGACCCTCAGATTCCTTTGAATTTCACAAATCCTTCCCAGTATGGTGTATAGAACTGTAAAACTACAAAAGTCTGACAAATGGTGCTAAACTGCCAAACTTTTGAGTGAAAGTATCGACATCTATTGAGAAAGTGGTAAATTACACATGCATTGGATGAACTGGAATTGAAACATCGATTTTTCTCTTGCCCGAATTCAGGTTGGGCATTCCAAAATTAGCTCATTTACGTTATCCAAATTGTTTTCGAGCGTCACAGGTAAGGGGTTAAGAGACTAAATACGTGGTAATCGTAAGACATACAGAATCCAAGGTACCTTCCGGTGGAAAATTGCAGTTCCCCGTGTTGGATTGGCGCGAATAATCTTGAAGCAAAATTACATCTTGTGACAGTTTGCCTGACCCTTGCCTTTAAGGGCTTTTCGAAGGTTCTGTTAAGTATCTCAATAGCATTGACTGTGATCCAGAAGAGTATCCACTTAGATAACAATACAGTGGTACCTCGACATACGAGTGCCCCAACATACGAGTTTTCGAGATACGAGCCGACGAGCAAGTGATTTTTTGCTTTTAGTTACGAGCGAAATTCGAGATACGAGTCCGGTTCGGTTCGGTAGGATCTTAGGAATGTGGGAGAGAGTTTCACAGTTCGTGAAAAAAAACACGCAGAAAAAGTTGCAACAGGTCGTGCATCTGACCTTTTATGACATTGCCTAACTCATTTCCGGAACATTCTGAGGGAGGAAGAAACAAACCTCCTTGGACATGTTTTTTCTAAACGGCCTACAGGTGAAAGCGAGAAAAATGTAGCGAAAAGGCAAAGACCAGTGAGGATATCTAATTTATTTCTTTACATTCTCTTTTGTTTTGTGCAATAAATATTTGATATTTATAAATACGTTTTTTATTATTCAAAACCACGTAACAAAAATAACTGGGGTGACATTTTGGAGGTTGGAACGGATTAATGGTAGTTCAATTGTTTTGTATGGGGAAATTTGCTTCGAGATACGAGTAATTCAAGATACGAGCAAGGTTGCGGAACGAATTAAACTCGTATGTCGAGGTACCACTGTACTTGGATATAAAAAGATTTGACCACTCCTTTTCCCTAAGTGACTATATTGTTCCCATTCCTGGCCCATCCTTTTTGTTGCCGGTTGGAAATGCTAGCACTATATCTCTTACATAGCTACAATGCGCTGTAAGAATGGTCTCCTGTCCTTCCCGAACCAGATCAAATGTTCTGTGCATTTCCATGCAACAGGAATCGAGTTATAAATATTCAACAGACATTGGGATAATTATTTAATTTAAACCTTCTAATGCCCCATTTTCTGCTCATGAACATTTATATAGCTTCCAGGCTACTGATTTCAGCAGTCGACTGTGCTCGTACAATATGCGCTGATTCTACTTCAACAAAACACACGAACATTTATGTGGCATAGATAATTTATATTATCAAAACACATCTGTAGGAAAAATCGATTCACTTTAAAGAAATTTTTTGAAAAATATCCCAGCCATTTTTGCATTTTAAGTTATTTGAAAGCAAACTTCTAAATGAATAGCTATCAGGATATAGAAATATAAAATTCCAATAGGCAAAATGGCCAGAAGAAATATTGTAGTTTTGAAAATTTGATATGGCAATAAGTTTGTGGTTTTTTTGTTCAATTCCCACTATTAGAGTTTACAATCTCCTTATATATATGTATCTTGTTGAAATTTTCAATTGCTAATAAAATACATTTTAAAGCGCTCGATTGAGCTGAAATTTTATATACACGATTATTTTGGATGACAATATGGTAATTATAATTAATAAAAATTAATTCATTAAAACTAATTACTCAAAGAATTACAAATGCAGCCACGTTGGCATCATTTTTGGCGACTTAGCGACCATTTTGGCGACTTGTCAAAACTTTAAAGGTTTTTTTCCTCACATTTTGAAGCGCTCATTTGAGCTAAAATTTTCTATGTGCGGTTTGGGTGACAATACGATAATTATAATTAAAATTAATTGACTGAAACTAATTATTTATAGAATTACAAATACAGCCACGTTGACTTCACTTTTAGCGATTTGGGTCCAAATTCTTTAGAAGATTTTTCTCCCTCGCGTTTTAAAGCATTCAGTTGAACTGAAATTTTATATACACGATTACTTACGATACGATAATGATACTTAATAAAAATTAATTGTTACTTAATATTGTGATTCTGTCGTATGTATATACTCATTTATATTAATTGTAATTATTTGATAAAAAAAGTAACTAAAATGAAGTTGTTTTTTGATGACTTCAGTAGAAATGGACTTAAAAATTTTTTTTATATTACTAGTTTATATTAGATATCTCTCTTCACGTAGATACTTCAGAGTATAATATTTATATTTATTTTTGTAGAAAGCAAATTGTTCGAGTTTTATGCTTGGAAATTTGATATTTTAAATTTGTAATCTTAATAGGTCGAATCCGGGACGGCCTGAATCCAAGAGGGGCGTGGCTCAAAGTTAACCATGAAACAAATTTCAAGGTTCAAAATGTAATAGATTATTAAATTTAAAAAATTGGTACAGTATAAGGCATTATCACTCTTTATAAAATTATCAATTCAAAAGTTCAATAAATGAAATAAAAATTGCTTCATATACTTAAAATTAGTAGGTCAAATACAGTTTTTCTCAAACTGTGGGGCTCTCCCTCCCCAGGAGCGTGATAACTCTATGTAGGGGCACGAGCATATCGAAAATTCGAAAATAAAAAATTTAAAATAGTTATAAATTTGCTAAAAGGAAGAAAAACAAAATATATTCTGATAAAATAAAAATAAAATACGTATTCACACTGATATAAGATACTTAAAAATGTATTGAACTGTATGAAATGGCAGAAGCATTTGATAATTTATCGATACTAAATCAAAACAAATTCATTAATTACTAGTGATTTCCATGGGCTTGTCATATACAGAATTATATACAAAGTATAATACTTATCTTAAAAGTTATGTAGTTTATAATTAAAGTCTCAATGTAGCTTTAGCGTTGAAGTACATTGTTATTGCATTCAACACATAGCTGTTGTATGAGGGGGCGCGATGAAAACTATAACTGAAATTGGGTCGCAAATATTGAAAGTTTTGAGCAGCACTGACCAAATACTAAAATAATTTGATTTTCTAGAATAAGGTTACAACATGGAATTTTTGTTTCATTTTCATGGGTGATTTATAACAAGTGAATTGATAATAGTTTTTCTTCTATTATTGAGGGATAAAATGGGTAAAAAAGGAACTATGTATAAATAATGTTAGAGATCTCGAGTAATTTTCTTCAATCTTGTGAAAGATCTTTCATCAGGTGTAGGGATAACTCGCTCATTTAATATAATTTTAAAATTAAATTTGGATTCAATTTAAGTTATTTTTAAATAAAAAAAACATTGTATTCGTAATATTGTGATCTAGCGAGGAAAAACTATGACATAGTTTGTGAAGTCGAGTGCAATCAATAGTCTTGCGAGGCTGCAATTAAATCTAAGCATTACAAAAACCTCAGATTTTTTTTGTGAATGTTATCCGACTTATATGAAAAATCATTCATCTCCCCTGTACATGATACATTAAAAAATATTTTCTTAAGACTGTTTTTGCCATATACACAAGAGCGTGAACTTTACGGGAGCACATTTTCAGACAGAAAAAATGCCTCAATTTTCATAAAAATTTATGAACTTGTAACTCATACATTTTTTTTTTATAATATAGTGTTTTTAAAATTTCAAAATATCTCATAAATAATTTGTTTTTCCTTTTAACATGTAAAAGGAAAGCTCGTTTAGCATTATGGTATAGGAGAAAAAGTGCGAAACACATTTTATAAAAAAAATGTGCCAACTAGGATAAAAATGAATATGAAGTAGTAATTCTCTACAGGTAGTGAGGCCAGAATATAATATTAATGTTTGAGTACTTTTATATCTGAAAAAATATTCCGAATTTGGGTCCTATTCTTTAACATTCGCCGAAAACAGCTTTAAAAGAAAGAACTACAATATTGATACAAACTAGAATAAAAAATATATAATAGCTAAATAAAATAGGATAATTGGTTCTTTCATATAACAATTGTTTGCTTTTTCTTTAAATTCTATGATTCTAAAAATTTTATCTCAATTTTTATTCCTCACAGCTATATCTTTTATAGTTATTAGATTTCCATTCTTGAAATTGTACAAAAATATTAAAAAGCTTTTGATTGCAAGTTTACAATATTTCTCGATATATACATACTATATAATATAATCGGAATTTTTAAATATTTGCAGGTGATTGATTCCAATATTAAACTTGGCCTTGAATTGGTTGACACGTGCATTACTTGCGTGATAAAAAAAAAGTTTCAACTAAATCCAAATAAAAAGAGACTACTTAGATTTTGTAGAATGAATCGCAGCATTCTCAGAACTTTCGAATGTTTCTAAGAATCAGCACCCACAAATATTTCAAGCTTTTTCATACTTGATATATTACCTTATCCCTTTATCTTAGAATAATAAAAAAGAGCGTACGTCTTACTAAATGTATTTATTCATATATATTCATATTTTTTTTTCAATATTTTCTAAGAAAATTTCATGTTATTAAAAGCAGCAAAATTAACTTCTGGATATTTTAAAATTCATTTAATACAAAATTGAAACAAATTAGTGTGATGCGATAATGTAACAATAAAAATACATTACATTAAGTAATACTATTCAACATTTAAACAGAAATCAAAAGCTTTTGATTGAAAAAGTACAAAAGCTGAATGAAAAATGCCAAGATCTATTTTCTCACATATACACCCCTCTGAGATATAGTAATTAGTAAAATATCGAACAATACAGACTTCAAAGTTTAAACCAAAACATATGCTTAAAGCTCATTGTATTATTATATTTTGAAACATTAAATGACCTTCAAGTCAACGTAAAAGAAACATTTACCTGAGTTGCTACAAAGGAATAAAAATACGCAGAGCAATATTTTTAATTCTGTACAAACATGTTTTAATATTAATAATGAAAAAAATTTTAGAACATTTTAATGAAATATTACAACGTATGTATTTGTTTCATTCTTAGTACAAGGCTGTAGAAATTTTTAAATAGCTGTGCTTAAAGCCTGTTTAAATTATCTTTCGAAACATTATTAAGGAACATTAGATGGAAATTGATGTTAGTTAACAAAACACACAATGAGAGAATCGCGAAGGTCCAATCATTTTATAGTTATAATTAGAATGTTGCTATTTTATTTGTAGAATACTAAAGGTGAATTAAGCGTTCAATCTTCACAGGAAGATAAAGATATTTAACAATTATTCGGGAGCTGAGAATAATTTATGTGTATGGACAATTAAAATATGAAATTTTTGGTCAAAGCATTCTAATATGATACCGGTTTTGACTGAAACATTCATAGGTGCTAATTTGATTTCATAGTGCTACGCGCCAAGTTATTTATGTACGCCAAAATAGGCGATAACATTACTATATGGTCACCTCGATATTTTTATCGAATGTTAATATGGTTGCTTATGGGGATAATGTGTATATTATAGTTAATTTTAATTGTTCATATCCCACGCGGTAACCCTATTAATTTCAGACAATTTTAATTCAAGTTTTTCAAAAATTTAACTATTTTCTTTGCAATTATTCTTCAAGCTACTGTTTCAGTCTTCTGTAGTATCTTGTACCGTTTTTAAATATGGGTATTTCTAATACAATTGATGAGTACAGGATATTTTTTTAAAATACGCGAAGGCTGTGCTTTTAATTATTGCTGCAAGTTGCGCATTTCCACTTCTACTTTTAAATAATTCGTTTTTAAACGTTCCTTGTTCGATGAAATGCATTGAAGGAATTCTCAGTTTTTGAAATATTGCAAGTTATCAGCAATTATTAATTGATATTCATTGATTAATTTTAATATATATTATATGTAATTATTTTATGTATAAAAATACAATTATTATACATATTTATTAAATTATTATTATATATTAATATTAATTAATGATTGATAGTGGTTATTTTCAATCTATTCCTGTATTCTTTATTTGAAATTTATTTCAATATATTTCAAAACAGTTTAAAATTATTTTCCTAACGATGTTACAGCTAGGCCGCCGTATTGTATATTCCATATCACTGGGCAATAAGCGCTGCTTGGCGCGTAGCACTCCTATATCATAATAGTTAAATAGTTTACCTTTCAGCATAAATTTTTAACAGTTATATTTCATATAAAATTAATTTAACTTGTTAATTCAAAAAGTAATGCATCAAAATAGAAGATTTTTCTGACAAATGTTTAACGCTTCAAAATCACTTCTACAGAGACGGAATCTCATTCAGAATGGTAAAAACTATTTTCTCTAAAAATCACTTAAAAAGATCTTTAAAGATATAATAGTTAATTTTGTAATCAACAGTTTGATGGTTCAAATTATAGATGATTCTAGCATCCATCAAGAAACAAAAACAACTTTCTTCATTTTTTTTAATGACCTAATTTCGAAAGGAAGCAATGACCTGTTGACAGAGAAAGAAAGGTCATTTTAATGTTTGCAGAGCTGCAGGTGTTTTATAACGTAAAAGTGCATAAGATCAATATTCAATTTCTTCAATTATTCTCTTTGTGTCGTAAAATAAACAATTTACAGCTTTGATTTTTTTCAACTTTTATTTCAAATTATAGTATGTAGCATCTTATTTTGCATACTTAAATTTTTTATGATTTATAGACCCGATGGAAATTTCAATTTAGAATAAGCACTTGTTATTCAATTTAATGGCCTAAATCACTTATACAGATATCCACCGTACTTTTAAAATGTTTTAGAAGCATCTAGTTTTTACTGAGAGTGATTATCTGTTAAGAGATACGCTGTATGGGTAACTTCATCAGTGCTATTAGAAGCCGAAAGTCTATATTTTAGTTAATATGTAACTTAGTAATACTTTTTGTTGTTCTTTTGTGAAATTACTTCCACTCGGGATATTCGATTAAAACATTTATTTACATCAATGACGTAAATAACGATCACGAGTACACAGCAAGTCTGACCAAAAGCACACTGTGACCAGTCAGCTAGTGAACCCGAGAAGATTATGCGTGGGAGTGAAGGGAAAACTTCATGGGCGGGTCTATTATCCTTTCGCCAGAAAAATTAGTTCACTATTCACTCTTAACATTTTTTTATTAAATTCACAGCATGTTTTATATAAAGCGATTCAGTCAACTTTAATCAGGTTATTCCAAAAGATTTGAAGTAATCGTATTAGATTACTTTGAAGTTTTACCAATGAATCCCAGTAATTTAGTCTCACTCCAAAGAAGATGTGATTTAAGATAATTCTTTTCACCACTGATAAATTATGAATGTCATACTTAGAAACATCAAGGCTATTGGTGACAGACCGCGTAATTTTTTACCATGTGTGTGATTACCACTTTGATAGATATTCTACTCTCAAAACCACCACCCCACACTGACACGAGGACTTTCATCCTCGACTGATCAATGCTATTTTTTTACTATGTGAAAAAAATACTCTATTGACTGTATCATTTATAATACTACACAAATCTCTTTCACATTTTGCGCATTGTTTGGTCTTCTATAGAAGCAGAATTCCAGCTCCGATTCAATTCGAAAAATTTTGCGAATATTTAGCTCGCAACCTGAATTATCGATATTCAGAAGACAATGCAGTGACATTATTTTGCATATTGCAATATTTGTCTTTATTTCTGAATTTTATGTGAAGTGTTTCCTTTGAACCTTCTGTTATTGTGTTTAATTTTTGAGCAGGTGTGCCTTGAAATGTGAGAGATTAAGATCACAAATATGTAGCTCTTTGCATGTCCCATGTTCTGTTTTAGAATTCATGGGATTATTAACCCTCTAAGCGGTCTGCACTTAAAGTCTTGCCATTCTGGAGATGCTTCAAAAATGCACCGCACATATTTTTTTGCTTTAAGGTGGGGTTCTCAAAAGTGGTTGAGCCGTATTTTTAAGAATGTGGCTCGGCCTCTTATGGGAATCTTGCTTGAAGGCAGAAAAAGCATCTCTGGAATGACGGAATTTTACGTGCAGACCGCTTGGAGGGTTAATAAACAGTTTTAAATTAAGCTATTCTTAAAAGAATTAAATTTTTTGAAGATAATCAATACATCAAAGTGAAGGTTTTTAGATTTCCATTAATAATATTACTTTTGAAACAACAACAACAACAAAAAAAACCACCAGTTATCTATTTGTAATAAGTATTTATAATACATTTTAATAGAGAATCGCCAAATTTAGCAAAATTGTTCTGTATTTCATTCTAAATATAGGACGATTTCAGACTAGGTCGCCATGTTAAAGTGACTTGAGTTTCAATATCTTAAAAAGATTTTAAAATGCGCACTACATATTTTACAAGTATAAAAACGCTGTGGGAAAATGTATACAAATTGGTCCTTAAAACGGAAAGGAAAAAATAGAATTTTAAATTTTATGAAAAAAATTATGTAGAAAATAATTGCATTGAAAATTCTATACTAAAATATTGAAAACTATTATCAATCCTCCATTATAAGTGTGATAGTCCAACTTAATTTTTTGATTACAGATACCTACTCTATTTAAAATTTTCTTTTAAAGAGTAGTGTTTGTATCTCTTCATTTTACTGTAAACATCTTATTTGGACATTAAGATACATTATATTAAATAAAGTGTTCAATGTTAATTTTAGATTCGATGCATGGAAGTTAAAAATTTAGATTAGCTTCCAAGCTTTAGCAAAAATCGTTATGAGTATAATTAATAATTTCGCGAATGAAAACGATGTATTTTTTTTATTAAATAATCTATTAAATTTAACAGTCGATAAAAAGTAATAAGCACTCTTGATTCAATTGCAACCAAAAATGGATAATTTAGAAAGCGAAAATGTGATTGAAAAGGATTTCGCCTTGTCAGGCTCTAAAATAGTAAAAGGAGTGAAAAAAATCTAGTCATGACATAATTACATATTTTGAGAGGTCGCAATAGAAAAACATTACAAATGAGTTCATCAAACCCAAGCAGCACATTTCTGTTTTTTTATATTCTTCCTTTCAGCACATCCATCTAAAAATTGTGTGGTAAAATCTTTTGATTTTGCAAACTGCCTGATCGTGTTTTTGATTTCAATAAAAGAACATTTTTTCATTAACAGCAAAAAGAATCAAACGATTAAAAGTTCATTCGATTTCAATTGGCTCTGTTCGAAATTTCATCTTCTGAATTTAAGCAGAAATGCCAATGTATCCAATGAGTAGAACTTTTTTTTTTGAAATCTAAAAAGAAAAATAACGTTCATGTCCATGAAAATTCACTCTGTTCAATCAGTGAATAAAAATATGGAATAGAATTTAAAAATTTTTTAGACAGTAACTTTCCGAACATGTGATCTTCCCATCGCAAAAACAAGATACAATAAATAATCAATTGGACACTTTGATTTAGCGTTTCTCTGTAGATTCATACTATCTTTAACAGAGCAGATGATTAACTTAATTTGTTGACTTTTCCATCCCTCTTTGCGACGATTAGGAACTGAAATGGTATTATAAAATGAATAATGCATATATAGCATTCATTAATTGGAAATTAATAAATGCTGCTACATCTATTATTCTGAGAGAAATATTTTGTTTAATTAAGATTAGAGCTCATTCTATTTTATTATTGCCAGTAACGAAAAAGGGTCCGAGTAGTGAAGGCTGTCTTCACTTAATTTTCAAGAATAAGACACGAATTTGGAATATTTTTCAGACATAATAGAATTGAAACATTTGTATTATATTCTGGCTTCGTTTTTTGATGCATTTTTTCTGGTATAAAATGTGTTTTACCTTTTTATTTCCTATACCGTAATGCTAAATGAACTATCTATTTACATGTTAAAATGAAAAAAATTATTCATGGGATATTCTGAAGTTTTAAAATTCCTATATTATAAGCTGATAAAGCAATTATAATGCAGCGAATTTTCATGAAATTGGCAATTTTTCTGAGTGAAAATGTACTTTACGTTTATTCCAGCTTTTAGTATTTCGGTTAAGGCTGTGTTCAGCTAATGTTAAAGAATAGGACTCAAATGAGAATATTTTTTCATATATAAAAGTGTATGTTCTAGAAAGTAAAATTTGCGAAAGCTAATTTGGATTACCATTAATATCCAATAAAATATATTTTATGTGTCAAAATACGTAATTTCAAATTATTTCAATGCACAGATTAAAATAATTGTTAAATCTTTTAAAATCATTCTCTTTACTTTCTTATCCAACGTCAGGAATCAATATATGTTTCATAGGAAGTAATTTAAATAAGGAGTAAAATCTTCGGAATAGGGATTAAAATAATTCTAAAAACCGCTATTTTGCAATCGAAGTTTCAGCTATTTAACTAAATAACATATTTTAAAACTAGTTGAACCAACTCCCAAATAAAAATAACGGCCGTTAAAACACATTTCAGTGAACTGCACACACATTCAAAATATTGTATCACATTAATTGAATGTCGCACTGAGGTAATATTTCATGTTATATTTTTCGATTTATAAAGCAAAATAGAATAACCATATTTATATTTATAAAATTGATAAAAATTATGCCCCTTTGTCAATCGATGCAACGTCTTATTGTAAGAAATTTTAAGATCTGAAAAAAATCGTATTAATTTTTTAAAAACATTGTAAATTAATATAAATTGAAACATATGCATCCGTTTGTATGACACAAATTTAATTCTGTTCATTGGCCTGCAACATGTTTTGATAATTTACGAGGCCCCCTGTAGGTAAATATGAATAAAATTGAATTTTACATTCAGTTGTTTGCTTGATGTTCAGATACGTGAACAATACTTAAATTTCAATATCGTATCAAAATTTTGTTGGAATTTTTAGTCCCCAGTTCATTCTACACTATTCTTTATTTTTAAATCAAAAGAAAAATCGGCCAAGGATGAGTATTTACCCTGACATTCTATCTCAGAAAGTAAAGCTAGTAGTTTCTTAACCTACAATTTTGAAAGATGAATGACATGAAATTTCGCGAGTTTCTTTGTAATAACAATAATATTTTGATTGATTGATAATTACTCCTTACAGCCACAATTGCGTAGGACGTTAAGTTCAGTGTCAGAGAAATTGAGGTATTAGCTGATAAACAATAATTAAAGGATTTTATAGGTCATAGAATTATCCGATAGTGGTATTGTTAAAACAGATGAAATTCCTGAAATAAATATTAAGAGATTTTTAGTTAATAACTTTAGGAAACGTTATTTTTTCAGGCTGCTTTATTGGATAAATTGTAAACATGATTGAGTGAAGGAGAGTTAAAGTCGCACTTTAAGTCAAACAAGGCAGTTGGCGACGGACCTCATTTTTTTTAACCATAGTCGTGCAACAAGGATGCCTTCCATCTGAGACAGCATTCCACCCTCCTACCTTTCTCGCCACGTCAACGTGAGGACTTTGAGCCACGAGATTTAACGTAAATCAACCTCGCCCTTACATGGGGATGGAATTCTGTGCAATCAAGACTTTAACCCACGTCTCAAGAACATTGGCCACGAGTTAGTGACTATGACCACAAGGCCACCGTAGCCACAGTGCAAACATGAAATTGAACTTCTTAAAAGCGACCCCTGGCTGAAAGGAAAAAAAATGATTTCCTAAGATTTTAATTTTTAGTTATTCAAAAAGAAAGCTACAAGAACAATTTAATACCAATAATGTTTTTGTGATATTTTTATGTATAATACGATTATCCTTTGAGTTAAATTTGCTTCATTTTCTAGACAAATGTGCATCCTGATATGTTTAAAACCGTCATATATTTTGCTTTAAATTTGTATCAGAAAACGTTTCAAAATAATGTTACGTAGTTTAAAAACAAATGCATCCAACTTTGCATTCACGTTCTTAAGCTGCTATTTCACAATTTCATGGATATGCGAAATTGGAGTTTTGGGCAATGATTGCAGTTCAAAAATGCATCTCAAAGGCTTGGGGAAATCATGCTTCTACCCTCATAATCAACACCGGATTTACAAAAATATATTTTCAAAAAAGAAACTTTGAGCTTTCACCCTAAAGAAGTTAATTTATAATGCTCCTTTAAATATTGTCCATTTTATTGTGCAAAATACAGTACAAAACCAAATAACGTAGTTGAGAAAAACTGTGCCTGTAGGCCATGACCTTGGTTGGTTCTATGGAAAATCCGATTGTGTTCATAATTTATATAAGGAGATTGGCTCTTTACATTACGTAATTTGTTTCAAAAAAATTTTTGGGGGAGGGTTCCCATTGTAATCACCACCTTAAAGCAGTTGAAATATAAAAACACACACAACAAAAAAAGATAAAACATTCAATTGAACATTTCGATTACCTAGGATGAGTACTCTTTTGTGCATTGGAAAGCTAATTGTACTTCAAATATTTTTTATTACAACTGTTCAATTCTTTTCAAAGCTATGGAACAAATGTCTTTGTTTTCAGTAATGAAGCAATAGGAATATACATAAAGGAGATGTCAAAAATTCGACCATTAAATTACAACTTGACCTTAGGTTACATCTCAGAGCCAATTGCTGGAATAGATTAGACTTCTTTTATTTTACAAACTTGTCCTTCAATTGAATACATTTTTAGCTCTTCTTAAACAACAAAAGAATTATTAAACATTTAGAATGATTTCTTTCACAGTTACAAATTTCAAATAGTTAAATATATATGTTACCACCAAAGTATGAAATCTGGCATTCTATAGAATGCCTAAAACTAGCTGACAATGTATGAAATGATTCTTATTTCACACATTGCCTAGACATTCTATAGAATGCCGAATGAGAAACCCGCAAAGTATGAAATACATCACCGATTCATTTCGAATATTGCGTGGCAAGACACGAGACTTAACGAGTGCCTCGGGCTCAGAATTTGTCCGTTGCATATTACGGTTTGTTCGGGAGTGTCAAAATACTCAATTTTACTTTAACTATTTCAACAAAAAATTTGTTTTCCCCTGTGCTGCATGAAAATGGAGGAGCAAACTGTGGTGTTGGAGAAGTAGTCATGATCTATAGCAGGGGTTGGTAACCTAGGGCACATGTGGCACGCTGTACAATCCTCAGTGGCACTTTGCAATACTCAACAACAAATTTGCCAATTTTGGGTGCTAGTTTGATATCGGGGGTAATAACGCCAAGTTGTTGCTTATGTTCGCCAAGATGGGCGATAACATTACAATATGGTTACCTTAACATTTTTTATCGTCTGTCGATGTGGTTGCCATGTGGATAACTTTTGTTTTCCCGCTGTAACCCTATTAATTTCATACGATTTTAATAAAAATTTCTAATTTCTGTAAAAATTTAACCATTTTCAGTGTAATTTTCCAATTGTTTGCGTCTTCTGTTTGATTCTGTGCTATTTTCGAATATGGATATTTCTAAAATGAGTGAGTACTAGCATATTTTTTTTCTTAGAAGAATAAGTGTTGTGCTTTTAATTATCGTTATAAATCGTTTACTTTTATTTTACGTTTTAAAAATTGTTTTTTTTACGTTCTTTGTTCGATGAAATTCCTTGAAGGAACTTGCAGTGCAAGTTTCATATCGCAAGCTTTCACTACTTTGAAATTAGAATTCTCATTTTAGAAATATCCATATTCGAAAATAGCACAGAATCAAACAGAAGACGCAAACAATAGAAAAATTACACTGAAAATGGTTAAATTTTTACAGAAATTAGAAATTTTTATTAAAATCGTATGAAATTAATAGGGTTACAGCGGGAAAAAACAATAAAAGTTATCCCCATGGCAACCACATCGACAGACGATAAAAATGTTAAGGTAACCATATTGTAATGTTATCGCCCATCTTGGCGAACATAAGCAACAACTTGGCGTTATTACCCCCGATATCAAACTAGCACCCAAAATTGGCAAATTTGTTGTTGAGTATTGCAAAGTGCCACTGAGGATTGTACAGCGTGCCACATGTGGCACGTGTGCCCTAGGTTGCCAACCCCTGCTATAGATCATGACTACTTCTCCAACACCACAGTTTGCTACTTTGAAATTAGAGAAATTATGTTAATTTTAACATACATTATGTAATTATTTTATTCATAATGTAATACAAAAATGCAATTATTACTATGTGCAATAATCATAATATTCGTTATTTATAATTGTTTCTTTTATTTATAAATATTACATATTTTGTTATTTATTTATAATTAATATTGTTATTTATTTATAACTATTTTTGTTTATTTATAGCTATTATTTATTTATAATTATGTAATTCGAGTAATATGCATTTTTATTTTTTTACAATTCGACGATTATTCTTTTTTATAATTGCTATTAAATTATATGATTATTATTTCTAATAACTGTTATTGTAGATATGAATATGATATACAATTACGAGATATAAATTTTTTTTTAAGATTAATATATGCTGCTTATAATATTATTATTACTACATGTTACTTTTTATTACATATTATTGATATTCATTATTTATTGACTGATCTAGGTTATTCTCAATCTCTTCCTATATCCTTTATTTGAAATACATTTCAATGTATTTCAAAACAATTCCTTAAAATTATTGTGCATCATTAAATTACCGCTAGGCCGCCATATTGGATTCCAATCCAGGAACAAGAAGCGCTGCTTGGCGCTATTACCCCCGATATCAAACTAGTTCCCAATTTTTTAATTGTTTCAAAAAGGCCCTACTGTGTGGTACGCTGAACTTATTTACAGATTGCTTTGACACGCCACAGATAAAAGGTTGCCGACCCCTGGTCTAGAGACATAAAACAACTATTCGACGACCAAAAGTAGAGTTAAAGCTGCAAAAAAAATTTTTTTCTTAATTTAAATTACTTACTAGAAGTTAATAGCTGATGCACAAAATGCCAATACGATTACTAAGAAGGAACCCAGGGACCGTTGATTGCTGAATAACTATGATGTGATGTTTGTGAAAAATAAACTCATTTAACCTGTTAAAGAAGACATCTGTACCATACCGTAGTGGTCCCCAACCCCTGTCAGTGGATCCAGTGGTATCGGGCCACTCAAGGAGTATTACATTATTTCCATTTTATTTATTGGGTGTATTTTCTCTTGTTTGTGTGGACTTTCCATGGAAGTCTATATTTCATGTAAAATCACTTTATATTCATTTTTTGGTGTAAATGAATTTTATTCTGAAGGCATGTTTAAACACAATTAAAGTATTAAATCGAAACAATTTAAAATATAAATAATCAACGTCCCACCCTCAGCGGGTCGCGGTAAAATTATCAAACGTTGACCGGTCCGGAAGATAAAAAGGTTGGGACACACTGCTATTCATTAGTGACAATGATTGATTATATTTTATGAAAAATTCTGTTCAAGCACCCAAGCTGTTCAATATATTAATACAGGAATAAATCCACAAAATCATGTCCATTTTTGATAAACATTTAATTTAATTACTGTTTACCTAAACATCTTTGTAAGAATACACTTTTCTATGCAAATTTCATTTTCTTGCTCCTAAACGAATTGTATAAAGAAAAAATATTCAAGAAATTTTTAAAAAAGGAAAGTATACTATTGATTGCAAACAATGATCTTTCTTCATTACACACTACCTTTTATATTAAAGAAAATATGAATAACATTATTTTAGAGGTACTTACTGCGAACAGACCATTCTTCAAAGTTTCTTATAGCGAAAGCAGCTTCTATGAGGGCACTTTGGCAGTGAGAAGAAACATTTGATCTTTTCGAAAGCTTATACAGATTCTTTACATTTTTACTCAAAAACGAATCAGCTAAACGCTGAAAACTTTTTACCACCGAATTCCATTTGGTTACTTTTTTACTACTAATTCGGTTTTGAACTCGGAAATCTGCTTTTTTCACATTTAGATTTAAGGCATGGGCTCCAAGCACAAGGACTAAAAAAATTAAACTTATTTTAAAAATCATAATTATCTTCAAAATATGCGTTCTTTTTTTTTTGAGAAATCAGTTTGAATTATATATATTCTAACAAAACTTGGTGTTTTTTTAAAAAAAAAAAGTCACCGCAATGAGAATTTGGTTGAAAGTTAGAATTGAAAACTTATTCTCGGTTTCACAAATCTATTTCAGAAAGCAGTTTGCGCCAAATTATTCGCTGAAGATTATACTGATTTGTTCTTGATTTAGTTTGATTCATTGCGCATTGAATTTGCACATTCATCAGTTAAAGAGGGCTTGCGAACAATTGCCAAGGTAAAATGCGATTAATTTTATCTTTTGTATAAAGAAACCTTTTCTAAAATGTATGTATCTGGTCCTTATATGGAATTAACTTAGAATCCTCATTAATTTAGCTTTCACCTTTTTAGTTTTCTTGAACTCATGTTTATTCCTTTTACTAACGATCCAAATGCTTAATGATGCCTAAACAAATAACAAATAAAAAAAAATCCAGCTCTCTGAAACAAATGAACGATAGCCCCTAGGTAAGTTTGGTACTAAATTAATAAAACTAATTCAATCCAGCTCTTATTACATTATTTAAAGTTGATCATTTATATATTTTAGGGTTACAATCACTAAAGACATAAGCAAATTCCAAAAGAAAACCGAAACAATAAGAGGAAAGGTGAGTGAGTGGTTGAATATTTACGTCACACTGCTCATCTACACGAGGACTTTGGCGACGGACCTAGTAATTTTGAACCACAGTCAAGTGACGAGGACGACACCTGAGCTAGCACTCCCCTCTCCTAACTACCACATCAACGGGAGGACGTTTGAGTTCTCGACAGATTTAACGTACATCGCACCCCTACACGATGGGTCTTCAGCGGCTTTAGGTTCGAACTCATGACACGCCGGCTACTAGGCTACACAATGAGAGGAAAAAACTCTTCAAAGCGGATTCGCTTACATTTTAAAAGCAAAAGAGGAAAATCAGGGAATGAGTGAGTGTTTATTAACATCGCACTATAAAGCAACACGAGATCTATTGATGACGGACCTCGTAATTTTGAACCGTCAAATGACAAGAATGTCACCTGAGCTGGCAATCCCTCTCCAAGATGGCACATCACGCAAGGAGTGAGGAGGAATAATAACGCGCACCCGTTCAGCTACACGAGGCTTTGGCACGGACCACGTAATTTTGAACCAGGGTCAGCAACGACATGAGCGGCCCCCTCTCCAACTACCACAATCACACCAACGGAAGGACGTTTCAGCTCTCGACAGATTTAACTGCATCGCTGCCCTACACGTGCGTCTTTAGTGGTACGGGGCTCGAACTCATGACATGCCTGCCATGGTCCGATTTCCTTAACCACTGGCTACCGCAGCCTTTGGCACACAGCAAAACGGAAGATTGGCAGCGGCGAATTGAAAATATTAGGGGGAAAAAACTTGGGGGCCCCCGGCCGAATTTTCAGAGGATTGCAAACCATAAATACGAGGGCTGTTAAAAAAAAGACTAAATTATTAAGAAAAAAAAAATTTTTAACAAAAAATTTTAAAGGTATTTTCAAAATATCTTTTTCGGCACGTAATGCATTTATCCCAACGTTCTGTCCCCTTTTAAAAAAATGCAAAAGTCCGTTTTGGGGAGTTTTTAAAAAAGGTTCCGAGCCTTTTTACATGCTTTGTTGCTTGCAAAACGTTTCCCGAAAGGTTTTTTAATTAGCGCCGAAAACCTGGGGAGATTAATGTATTGGGGGTGTGGTAAAATTCAGGTTCTGCTGAAACATCAGTACGCAACGAGCAATATGTGTCGGGATGGTAGGGGAATAGGAAGCTTACGGCAATGGATTTCCTTTTTAAAAAGCTGTACCATTGCGGACATTCCCTAGTACGAGCCGTTTACAGTAGTACTGGGTTCGACACGTATTGAACAAAAATTCCTTCATAGTCAAAAAGTTATATGGTCTTGTTTACCAGGGTTTCACAGTTTTTGCTTTCTTGAGAGTAGGTGAAGATGTTTCCATTCATTGCTTTGTTGTTTTATGGTTGGATCATAGTGATACAACCAAGCTTCATCTGTGCAGTAATGAAGCGTTTTAAGATATTGTCGCCTTCTTGTTCCAGTCTTAAAACATATCGAATCATATCAAAGGTCTCTGATGCTGATTTTTGCTTCCATTTTCACAACTGGCCGCGTCTCGTAGGCGCCCACAAACACTCTTCAGTTCGATACTCAAGAACATGAGTCTGTACACGCCATCTATTGGTAGCTTTTGTTAATACAGACAACCAACTTTTCTTATGCCACATAAATTAACATTCCGATGAGCGGTATTGCGGCAGTAAAATTAGTCTTATTACTTATTGAACAGCCTACGTATTTCGCGTCAGTCAGGTTTTGGGCTCCCCGCGATACGGGGGTATACGTTACGCCACTTGATTTCGAGTCATGTAAATTTAGCGTGCATCAGAGCCACTATATAGTGGGTCTTCATTGGGGCTAGAGCTCGATCTCATGACATGTTAGCCACGAGTTTGCGATCGTAACTACTAGACTACCATTGCCCGAGGAAAATAGTGGAAAGAAAATTCTTAAATTTATTTAAAAGAAAAATCACACACACACACACACACACACACACACACACACACACACAACGCTTTGAAGACACGTGTTTGCATCTTCATGTCTTTTTAATACGCTTTTATAAGCTTCACTTGTTCGTAACGGAATCTTTGAACTCGATTTTAACCCACTTTAAAAGATCAGATTAATTCGAAGTTTTGCACACTTACCAAGACCCGATGACAATACAATAATTTAATATTTTTGTCCAATTGTCCTGATCAGGATCATCAGGATTAACGACTTTCCATTTCCCAGTTTAGCGACTAATTCCAGATATCTTTCCTGATTTGGCAAATAATTCTGAATTTGGCACTCGAAAGATTAAGTTACAACTCTAAAGTGAAAACGCCAATGGGTATTCCAGATTTTAAAAATGACGCATTTAAGATTAATTCATCAATGAAAAAAAATAAATTACAGTTTTAAAAAACTATATATAACCCCAATATTTATACTCTTCTCCGTATTTATAAATTCCATTCACTTGTACTAAATAGGATTTTAGGGTTGATCCTAGTGAACAGTTCACAATTCTAAAGTCTAATAAAAATTGTATTGATTGAAACAAATCTGTTAGAAAATCCAAAGTTCATCCACTTTTTACTCTCAATGCCGACTCTTATGAGACATACAAGTCTTAAACTTTATAAAAAATCAACCCCGTTATTTTGTCGAGAAAGTGAAGTAACAAGGAACTAATTTGCATGGAATTAATTTGCACTTTAATTAAAAGTTCATATTAGTGGATAAAATTTTGTTAAGATAGTTAAATACAAAGAGGTTTGAAATTTGTTGTAATTTCAAACATTTCTGTTGTGTGTGTGTGTGAAGACGAATTTTCCTTCTGACCAATAGTAAAGCAATAGATTTATAACCGCGCAGCTCTAGAGTTACACGAGTTTATCGCGGTTCGGGATCGTCTGATTTTCGAGTTAAAGTTCGACAATAAACAAGAGACCTGAGCTGGTGTCCGGTTCTAATTTTCTCACCACGTCGTGTGAAGACTATGAGATTTCACGACTTTTAATACAGCTATCTCCTTTTAATTCTATACATTTATTTGCACGGAATTAAAACGTGAACTATTTCTGGACCTAAGCGTCCCCAGCCTTGAAGTTTGTTTCCATAATTACAGATAATTTTTTTAAAAAGAAAATTGTGTAATAAATATCCTTACAATATTTTTTAAGTTGAGCAATTTTGTGATTGAAGAATCATAAATTTATAAGTTGCAAAAAAAGAGAGATAAGAAATGTTGTACAATGGAATTAAATGAATTTTAACAGAAATAATTTGATGTAACTAAAAATAAAAGAAATTCAATTTAATTAAATTATTTGCATGTCTTATACAAAATACAGTAAGATCCAGCGTATAAAATGCCCTTTTAATATAAAAAAAGCTCGACATTTAGGGGTGCGCCGGGCATAAAAAATGAGAGCTTTAAAAATAAAAAAAAAAGATGAGCATAGAAAAAATTAAGACTTCTATACATTCTATATCGAAATACCGTTTATTTAAAAGAAATGTGTATGTGTGTGACATTGCTTATGAACTTAAAGGATTGTAGTTTTAGAAGAATACTGTGCGGCCGCGGTAGCCGAGTGGTATAGGTATCGGGTCGTGGCTAGCCTTGTCACGAGTTCGAGCCCAGTACCACTAAAGACCCACCGTGTAGGGCAGCGATGCACGCTAAATCTGTCGAGAGCTGAAACGTCCTCCCATTGGTGTGGTGTGGTAGTTAGGAGAGGGGATGCCAGTTCAGGTGTCGTCCACGTCACTTGATCATGGTTCAAAATTACGTGGTCCGTTGCCAGAAGCCCTCGTGTAGCTGAACAGTGCGACGTTAATATTCACTCACTCACTCTAGAAGTATACTAATTTTTTCTATAACTTGGAATAAAATACCTCAAAACATAAGAACATTTCAGGTTCCTTCGTAAAAAAGGGGGTGCGCGTTATAAGACGGATTTTACGGTAATAATATATTGTTACTTTTAAAAAAAAAAATACTATATTTATTCCTTGATAACCATGATTTGTTAATAAATGATCATTATAGATTCCTTTGATGGAATCCATTTCTTCAGTGATGTGATAAATTACTATTAACTGAGCCGCCGGAAGCATTCCTCTTAAAGCATCGATCTTTAAAATCATAGAAAATCATGGCTCGGTAATGTTCTCGCGTCAACTCCATTTTCTCTTCAGTCTAAAATTTATTCTATGTTAAACAACTTGAAGTAAGTCAGTAAAAAGTCGTCTGCTGTGTTCAAATACTTTGTATTTTCAAATTAAACCGTTATTTATTTTTTTTTATGTAACTTCTCGTCTGCGCGTATCTCAAAAATTTCAGAGTTACCTTCGTAAGTAGTGATGAATAGCTGTTATATGTAGTAGTTATATTCCCAATTTCATTTAGAATTTTATATGATGTATGTATATATTTCTTGACTTAATTTTCACTGTACAAAAATTTAAATTTTTTTTTGGTAATAAAAATGAATTATCTTTCTTTTATAAATCTGTAGCATTCATTTTATTATTACTGTTTTTGCACGGTTTTCGGGGAAAATATTTAGAGATTATTTCATCTTGCACAATTTTTTAAAGTTGTGGTAAATTTTGGGGGAACATATCCCCCACACACAAATTTACCATTTGTAGCATGTATTTTCTAACACGATTTTTGTACACTGCTTTCCAGGGAACCTATGTACAGGTGTAAAATAGAGTTGGGTGTATATATTTATAAAAATTAATTTTAAATGAAAACTTTTATAAAAGGTAATATATATCCCCAAAAGTTTCGAACTTTAATTTCATGCCAAGTCTTTCAACATAAGTAATTTTATTTTTATTGAATATATGAGTAAATTCCTGAATTCATGAATAAATTTTTCAACAAAAATTTCCGTAATAAAGACCATTTCCTTAACAAGAAAGGAGTAAACATGTCCATATCACAGACATATCTTTCCCCTAAAGACTCAAAATGTTATTTAATAATGTAAAATATAGTGACACTGTTCTTATTTATTTGCAAGAAGAGTAAAAACACTCTTTGTGAGGTTTTCTTTTATTTTAGCACGCAGGTGTTTACGAGATTGCGCTGTTATTATTTCCCTTCCGCATTCATCTCAAATTTTTCTGACATTTTTTGTATTACCTTACCCATAAAAAGAATCCAGCAGAAAGAATTAAAAGATCGAATAGCATCTTGATGAATAAAAATGTGAATTATTCAGTGAAACCAATATACTTTAGAAAATTATACTTATTTGCACATACATAAAGCAGAATTTTATGATTGACATTGTCAACATTTATTGCAGATAGTTATTTGTATAAAGGTCTTTTCCTTTTTTGTAAAAAATATCTACATAAACATGATATTTGTAAAATATTTCGTCTAGAATATTTTGTTTTTGAATAAATTAGAGCATTATCTATGACTTTTTCGTATTACTTCTTTACTTATTTTAATATTTTTTTCGTCTTCGTATATGGCACATGTATGATAATCACGAGGCAGTTACTAGAATGAATGCACAAAAGATAATTCCTTATTTGTTTGTCGGCTTTATTTCTCTTTATCGTAATCGAAAAGTTGAAGAGAAATTTATATGCGGAAAAGAATATTCAAAAGCTATACATATTATGAATGTATTGGCGCTTAAATTTTTCTCCGATTCATTTCGTAAAATAAGAAGCCTTGATAAAAGAAAATTATCTCTTCCAGAAAAGTCTTTTATATATATATATATATATATATATAATTCCTCTGTTACATTAATAATAATTATTTAAGAATATTAATCATGGGTTAAATAATAAATACAGAATTCAAGTAATTGTATTATAAATTGTCTATTTTAAGCTTTAAATGGGGGGATTACTATTTTACGATTATTTTATTGTAAGAGAGAGAAATATTGCATATAAATTACTATATGTGCGTGTAGATGTTTTTTCATCCTTTATAAAATGTCTTCAGATGTAATTTAATATTCATGAGGCTACATCGTTCTGATTTCAGTCAGAAATAGTTTAAGGGAGAAGTGGCTCATGAAAAAATTTGGTGAACCTCAAGAAGAAATCTGGACATAACTTGAAATTAACGAAACAAAAATACTATTTTAAGAAATTTATATATTCTTAGTGAAAAAATTTTTTCACCTTTATATTGCATTCAGTTTAATGATTGTTTTATGTAAAAGGAGAAGGAAAAACAAGAAAGGTGCACTTATAATGATGTGTGGCTTCACTATTCCGTCGGCCGTGATAGCCGTCATGATCACGGATTTGTAGCCGGTGTGTCATAGATAACTAAGAACGTTTTTGCTTTTTATCTTCCCTCTTGGATCCATCATCGAGACTAGATACACAAAAATGTCATGAGTACTAAACACACACACACAAACTATTTATGAATGAATTAATTTAAATAATATGGAAATAGGCAGATAGATTATTGCTTTAACTTTTTGTTAACTTATTAGCATTAATGTGATTTTATTTATTTTCAGATTTACTTGTATTATCGTCTTACTTTGATGATGACCCATGAACAAGGGTCGGCAACCTGCGGCTCCCGAGACACATGCGGTTCTTTGGATGTGAAGCTGCGGCTCTTTAGTTCCACACGCAAATATTATTTATTTTATATAAAAAAAAGTTGCCCTTTTTGTCAGGTATATGTCTTCCTAAGGTCCAAAAAAGAAGAACTTCTAGGATTGCTACCACTCTCGGGACAAACTAGCGGGGAAGATATAGCAAACGACGCGCAAAAAAGCCTTGAAGACAAAATCGATTTAAATGAAATCGTTTCACTAGCAACTGAT
The DNA here is from genome assembly GCA_019973955.1 of Trichonephila inaurata madagascariensis. Classification (NCBI taxonomy): domain Eukaryota; kingdom Metazoa; phylum Arthropoda; class Arachnida; order Araneae; family Nephilidae; genus Trichonephila; species Trichonephila inaurata. The sequence goes on from BMAV01023497.1 coordinate 128,967, forward strand.
GGAGCCAGAAATATGACAGGAAAAATTAAGGGGCAACAATGATTCTTCAAAATAAACCACGAAATTCTTACGTTTCACTGCATAATATACCAAGAAACGCTTTGTGCAAAAACATTTGTTGTAAGTAAATGTTTAATTGTTTTATATTTTAACAAATAATAAGTAATTATCTAATAATGTCATACATATATTATCTAATTTGTTGTGAAAAACACTACTTATATATGAATAAATAGATATTTTTTTATGAATAGAGACTAGGTTTTTTTCTAATCAAAAAACTTTATTTGTGCAAGAACTATTTATTGTTGGCAAGAAAAAATTTTGTGGCTCTTAAAAAATTTTGAAATTTTGTAAATTGTAACTTTTGGCTCTTTCAACTCAAAAGGTTGCCGACCCCTGTCCATGAATTATTTTCTAGTTACCTGCTATAGTTCATCTGTTATTTTTAATACTTTATCATGGTACATGAATGACGGGTTAATTAAATTAATTAAATGTGCATCCTTGTTATGATATTCGGAGAAATGTATTGTGGATTTTGAGAAGTGAACAAACTTATAAGAATATTTAAGAAGATTTTTATGTAAATATTTACTATTGTACTGTGTGGAAATGAGATGTCTTCTCTTTTAGTTTTGGTTTGAAAATAGAGATTTTTCCTCCTAAAGGACCAGCTGACAGCTCTAAGCGCTATGGGTAAGTTTGGTCTCTGGAATTTTAATAAACATGCCTGTCTAGTTTGAAATTATGCAGCAAAACCTCCCAAAAATCTCTTCGAAAAGGTTGTAAAACCGCCCCCCTTAGGTGACCGTTTCTTTGATTATCCGCGTGAGCTAGAGGTGTAGGGCTTACAAAAGGAATAGACATTTTTAAATTCTTAATATGACTTTATTAAAAAATGTAACTTAAGCTTCTAACAATTTAGATAATTATAGTTAAGAGAGAATCTACGGTGAACAAACACACCATAATAGTTATACCGAATCGCGTAACTTGGACCACTATCAATTTCTAACCCACCTAATCTCACTTCCAATAATATTAAAAGTCCTAATATCAAATAGTCAATCCTACCTTAATTTGATCGTATCTTCAATACTATGAAGAGACGTCTGGGCGCGTGCTATGGTATGCACCTTGACCTATGGTTTAACTTCAAGGTAACTTTTACTGGCTGTCAATTCACGATGGTATCAATCGCTCACATAACATTCCTAAATTGCCATACGACTTACTGAAACTTCTGTTATTTAAAAGCTATCTCATTTGCATTCCACCTTCACGTTTCGCTTCTTGAGTTTTGGTTGGAAAAGAGTTGCCATTAATCTTGGCCCCCAAAGAACCAGAGGACATGTTAAAGAAAAGATGCGTGAGCCAGTCACAAGGTTCAAACTTTTAAATAATTATTAATTGCCTACTAATCCATGCAAAATCCAGATTTCTTAGAGCAGTGTGTGGTAAGATTCCCTTGCTATAAAAACTATAAAAACTATTATTCAAAAAATAGATTTTATAGCTTTATAAATTATTTAATAAACTAGTTAATAATAATTTATAGCCTTATAAATCATTTAATAAACTAAATACTATGCCTACAAATCCACCATTCAGTAGATAAATAAGCAGTAGCATCAACAAACTTAAGAACATCTTATTAGACACAATTTAATTTCTCGCTTTCTCTCAAAAGCTGCTGATGTATGCATTGGCTTAGCTAGTCCTGAATGGACCCTGTATCAAAATTCCTTGAAAACCCTTCTTGAAGTTCATTAAGGTATCCGACCACGTTCGGGGAACCATGATTTTAAAAAAGCACATAAATGTATAATTTTCATGATATTTAGTGTCACTTAGATTAGAATATATGTATAAATTGTTTTAGGACATTAAAAAATTATTTAAATACAAATTTTGGCCAATGTACTTCAGAATAACCTTTTCCAAAGTTCTCCTTTTGTAAAAATGCTTCATTATTAATATTTTGCTGTATGTAGCTCAGAACTCTGTACAGAGGCTCAACTATGATTTTAAGAAAAATTCAAATAATTTTTCAGAGTTACAACCATTTGAAATAATTATCGGCTATTTTCTTAAAAATTTCTCCCTTCTGTTTTCGTAAAACATGGATAAACCGACTTCCAAGTTATGCGTTTCAAAAATTCGTTGAGCCTCTGTACAGAGGTCTGAGCTGAATTAGCAAAATATTAATACAATAGAAGCATTTTTCAAAAGGAGAACATTTGGAAAAATGAATATTCTAAGACATTTTTGCCAAAGCTATTGTATTTAATAATTTTTTTTTTTGTCATAATGTCCTTAAACAATTTTTTATGTATTTTAATCTAAGTGACACTAAATATCATAAATATTATCCATTTACACGCTTTTACAAAATCACGGTTCTATGTCGATATCTTAACTTTTTAATTTTTTGTTTGCTTTTAAAATTGTGGCTCTATAAAATGAGGTAGCACGCCCCGGTTGTATGATGGTTATTCTGCTTGTTGTTATGAAGAATCTAAAGACACTGTGATCAAAATTCTAGTGGATGCTACGAACGAGCTTCAGCGCGTTTTTTTTTTTTCTTTTTTTTTTTTTAAAAAAATAATATACATTTTAAAGCTAATATAAGCATTTTTAAGCTTTAAGTTATATATTCATACATATAATGAAATTCCTCTTTTTCTTTCAGTTAAATGTAGTCAACAAAATTTCTCTATTTCTCATAACTTTTTGTTGCAGCCTGATTGAACAGTCAAAAACCCAACCACTTTACTCTTGTTAATTACAAAATCACTGATGCAATCTTATAAAAAAAAAGAAACATTTTTTTATTAAATAGTATACAACAAATTAATTTCATAAATTTTTCTCATTTATTTACGAGTACATTCCTGTCTTCTCAATTTTAAATTATATTTAGGCAAATGTGTAGATTCTTAGTCCTTCTGTCTATTATCAACGGCAACGCTAGAGATTATAGGCTTAAAGGAAATTAGAAATTCCTTTAACACCTTAGCATCACTCAAAAATCAAGACTTGTGAACTATTAACAGCTATGACATATGCAAGCGAATACGTTAGTCATTTCGACTAAGAATTACAGTGATGACGTAAGTTATTATGTTCCAACATCATTCAACACAACAGGAGACACGTATGCAAAAAGATTGGAGTAAAATCCTCACAATTTTTTCTTCTTTTGATCTCTGAATAACAAATTATTTTTCCTGGTTGGGAAATGTGTGACAGCTACCCCACTGAGAGCTAAAGCTGAAAAATAATGGAGAAAAAGTGATTTATACTTGACTCAGTCAGGACCCTGAGAAAAAATAAATAAGTCCCGGATACTTCAAATGTGCACCAACATACAGTCACTCTTCTAAATCTGCATTAAACATTTCTAGATTTATATAATAAAAAGAAAAGTGTAAGTTAAACTAAGGCATATGATTTTTTATTTACTCTTTAAAAAGATTTTATTTGATATAAACATCTAATATGCACAATTAATATTATTACTTTTAATTATAAGCAACAAAAAAAAAAAAAATGTTTACACGGGTAAGATGAAAAACATGAATTATCTAATTCTTATATTCCCTTCTAATTCAGACATGAACATCGAGATGACTCGTGACTTTTTATTAAATGCACCAAAATTTCGTTCTGGCAGCTAAAACCACTGGATTTCAAATTGTGGTTTTATATTCCTATACAGTAAACTTAGAAAGGCGAAAATTCAATTTAATTGCCTTTGATTTTGGCAAATAAAAATGTTTCCAAAATGAATGTATTTAATGACCATTTCAACGATCATCAAAGACACAAATTATACACAAAGCTCTATCTCTCCATATAGTATTTCACTGAAAATAAGATATAGTATTAGCTTAATTTTGCTACAGAAAATAAGGCATTAGGGCTTATTTTCAGAGAATATCTTATTTTTTAGGCATAATAACTTACATTTTACTCCTATTCAAGAATCACATTCATTTACATATTCATGCTCAAAACTGCTCATTTGTTTAAATACATTCTATGTTACTGGGGCGTAGCTACCGCCGTACTAGCCGTATCAATAACACGGGACCCTAAAATGGGTAAGCAATAAATCTTTAAATGTTAAGGGGACCCAAGGAATTAAGATACAAGACCCACTCAGGCCTGGCTACGCCAGTGAAATGTCATATTCTTTTGAAACATCGTCAGAATGTTTATCACATTCCATATCTCTGAAAAAATGCAGCCATTCAGTGGTGTGTATCTTCAGTTCTTCTTAGATTAATTCAACTGCGGTGCCCTTACAAGGACAAATGAGTGAATATTAGCCTAGTATCCAATCCAATCAGTGATGTCTTAAGACTTCTTTAGGCTCTGGGCCTCTATAAAAAAGTAGGCTCCACCCGCGACCTTTTTAAGTAGACAGTATACAAGGCATATGTAGTCAAATACTGGTACAAATCGTACAAAATAAATTTACGTAACTCACAATCTCATAAATCTGCCAACTTCAACTAAATGAGTAATGATAGTGTAAGGTGGTAGGTCTAGATTTAAACACGGATTTACATAATAATGAGGTCTCAATATTTTTGACAGTTGGCATACAGTTCAAAATTCCAAATTTTAGGTGGAATATGTCGGAGAATAACACTTGACGACTAAAATTATTCACATCATGACCTTACTGAAGCCGAGTCGCGAACGAGACATGCCCCTCGCCGAAGCCCTGGGCCCAGGGCCAATTAACCCGGAATCCTGTTCTTAATTCCTGCTCCAGGAAGTACAGGCTATTCAGAATTGACTAACACTAAAGCTTCTTAGATTTTCTTAATTGAGTTTTTCATACTCTGCCCTTTTCGGACCGTCCTTAGATCCAATTTCCCCTCTTTGCAGAAGCTGTAAGATTTTTACCCTTAGAATGCTCAACAATTCTATTTTTATTCTCGATGGAATATATTTTTGGAACATATTCTTGTTGAACTCATCTTACCTGAGGATTAATATATTATTCCCTTAAAATTTATTATTTCTTCAAATATCAACCATCTATTAAAATATACGACATACCAAACAAAGGTCACATCCATTAGTTGCCAAATGTGCCTGTGAGTTGTCTGGAATTTGCTTGGTTTATTTTATGTTGTGTACGGTTCTTAAAATGAATATCTTGAGAAAATCAAGCTAATACTTAGAGTTCTCGAATATTTAAAAAAATATATAGTGTTTCTTACAACTGTTCATTATTAATTTTGTGGCTATAATTAGTGGGAACAAATTTTGTTTGACTCAGTAGGATTCTGTCCATGAAATATGGAAAATTAATTATTCTTTTTCGCAATATGTGTCTTAGTGAGTAAATCTCCAATGTTGGCTTATCTATGGATATTGACAATATCATACAAACTTACTAGGCGTAAATGTCTATTCATTAACGTTTATTTTAGAATAAAAATAACATAAATTTAATACATTCTGTATTACATAAGTTGTAATACAAAATTTGGTTATATTCAGTAACCTCCTAATCTCTCTATGCTAATTTTTGTTAAAAAGTCTCTGACTTTCCATTAAATATTATCACAATTTTGTTTCTATGACATTCATTTATATAGGGTCTGTATTTTTGTATTTATAATAAAGGCATTTATTAAGAAAAATAAGTTCTAGTTTTCATCAAAATATGCAAGCGGTTTTGAGATTTTATTTCTGCTGGTAGCGTTAATAAGAACATCAACATTCTTACACTCAGTATTTATTTATTTTTGGCATGGATATATATTATCCTAAATATGCTCATATTTTGATTCTTGGAAATTCTTGGCAATATCTCTCAATTTATTTACTTCAATCTACCTTTAGATATCAAAAACATACATGGACTCATGAATTAGTTTGTAGATGAATGTTTTTTTTTCTTTTCGAGCAGACATACATTTTTGTAGATGTAGTGAATTGCACAGATTTCTTTAAAGGCTCCAGTCGTAATTCTCCAGAAAATATTTCAGTTAAACTAAAAAGAGGTTTATACTGTTAATAAAACAAATAAAAAAAACCTATTACAGTTTTAAAATTAGGCAATAAATTAGGCTCTCTCTCTCTTTCTTTATATGAGTTTATGTAATGCAGAGGCGTAGCAACCACTGTGCGAAAGCACCCAAAGAGCGAAGGAGTGATTGACCCGAGGAGAGGCGAGCTCCTAGTTATTCTTAGGCATCCAAGGAGCGAAGGGGTGACTGACCCGAGGAGGGGTGTGAGCCTAGTTTCTCTTTACTCTGGTGGCAACAGGGGAGGAAAAGCGCTCCGAAAAGAGAGGGAGAGAGAATTCCTCTAGATGCGTTTGGAGGAAGGAGACGGCTATAAGCGTGCGCGATAATATTTAACCTTTTTTATGCATCCTTGTAAATACTTAATAAATGTTTTATTTAAATTGAGAAACACTCGTAGCCACATCATTTATTTCGCACTTAGTTTACAGTTTGTGAATGAGTTGTGAAATTGAGTATTGAACAACCACCGTATCAGACGTATCAATGATATGGGGCCTCCAAGTTACAGAGCCCCATTATTTTTAACATTTTGTCACTTTCTAACAAGATTTATTAGTATGATTTTTATTTATTTTCCAAAATAAGGCTCCAAAAGAATTTCGATACAGGGCCCACTTAGGACTAGCTACGTTAGTCGTATAATGTCAGAGATAATATAAGCTCAAAATATACGCGTCCTACACATATAAGGATCATTTTTATTTAAAAATAAAAATCTTAAAATGTGTAGCATTTGAATTATTTTGAATATATAAAGAAACCATTTCTGACAACATATCATCATTCGATTCTCCCTCTTCAGAATTATTATTTTTTCCCCCATTTATATCCTCAAAAAAGTCGTATAATAACCATGGCTGCTACACTAATTACGATGTAACGTGTATGAAAATGTTGAAAAATATTGAATATTGTTGTCAAAAAGTAATCTTGATTGTCACAATAAAATGAATGCGTAAAGAAAAAATCAAATTTTCGTATGAAATGCTCAGTGATATTTAAGTGTGAAGTTAACTTTACAAAATAATTTCTGAATATATTACTACTAATCGATCTAAAATAGGCTAAATTACGCTACATGAATAGTAATAGTCATGAACACATTTAGTAATATTTATGTTAGGCCGAGTCAGTGGCTTAACGTACACCCCTGCAACCCAGCATCACGGGGGGCAGGGTTCTAGCAAGGCGGTCCTTCAAGATGACCTTGGTTCTAGGGGGCCCGAAGCCTGACTGCCGCCAAATACCTACCTTTTGTAAAATTCCCCTTGGGAGACCCGAAACCTGGCTTTGTAGGGGGGCCCAAATGTTCTGCGTTATGGCACTGGGCCGAGTAATTAAGTCATGATTCCATTGAACATCCATCGTGTTCAATGGAACTTTTTTTTATTATTTCGAACTCGTGCAATGTTATTCAGAAGACGAAGTCATCAGCCTGATATTGCTTTAGCCACTAGGCAATAGCCTAATATTACGAGAATGTAATGCAATTCTTGTTGCTTCTACTAATGAGAACTGGATGTGTGTGTTTAGGTTGCATCATATTTTCATAAATGTTTCTTGGTGCTATAATACATACAGAAGTATTATTTTAAAGTCGTTTAAACGAAAATTGAATTAATTTATTTCTCTTAATACAACATTATTTATTTTTAACTAAACTAATATTACGTTTTCCTTTGCAAAGTAATGTGCATCAAGTTATTAAAAAGAAAGAACAGTAATTTACTTTAATACGACGAATAAATCTCATTTCATTTCAAGAAACTAATTTTCTTTTACGAAACTTTCGCTAGATGGCGGTACGAACTATACTTTTCGGAAAAACTTTTTACTGTTAGGATGATTTCTGACGTGTGTGTGTGAGAGATTTCTGATTTAAAAGGCGAAAATCGTAATACTTATATATTTTTATCATTGTCATTATATTATTTTTTCCCTTTAATAATGTAATTATGTATTTTTATAATATTTTGCTGCATAATTTATTTATTCCGAGTTGTACTCTAGAATTTTTGAAAGGAAATTTTCTCGTTTCACTACAGTATATTTTTAAAATTGTTTAAAAAATTGAATATTCTTTGAATTATTCTCATTCTTTTTCAGAATAATTCAAAGAATTCTTTGTTGCCGAAAATATTTTTTATTCCTTAAAGAACTTAGCATTATTTTCAAAATGCAGTCTTCAAAACATCGAAAACTAAAATTATACACTGTTAATTACATTCTTCGTTAGGTAACTAGAATGTGTTACAAAACAGTTAAAGAAGCATCTTTTCAAAAATTTGTTTTCAGTTTATTATTGGAGAAAGAGAGTACTAACATCATAATATACTATTGCATTGAATTCTATGTTATATATACGTGTGTGTGCGTGCATAATTTTTGTTTTTACTTTTTGTCACAACATATTTTATTGCTCACTGAGTATTTTATGACATCCATCAACCACTCACAGAGCCCAAGGATTATTTTGAATTTTTGTTAAGAACTAACATCCATTAAACTGCTAAATATTCTGCTAATAATTCATTTTTACCGTTATCGTCACTCACAAAAATAAAGAATTTTAAAATCTATCGAAATTATATTCCATAAAGGACAAATTGAAATACGTTATACAAATAATTTTAGTTTCTTTTAAAAGGTAAATAGTAAATTTATCGTTCGATATGATTTTATAGAATGGAATAAAAGGATGAACTTAATGCTTATTTTTTCGCACTTAATCGATACAAATTTAAAAAGTTTCAACTCTTATACATTCTTCGATTTTTATTCATACGGCATATTTTCATAAAACACATGGAATATTTAAAAAATGTCAAAAAAATTTGTGGTATGTGTAAACTTTTTGTGCAATTCGTACTTTTTTGCACACCTGTCAACTCACCTCTTTTTCTGTAAAAGCTTCAAAATGGTATTGTGATAATACTCTTTCACTTAGATAAAGGAAACATAATATTTTCATATCTTATTCATAAAAATGTTATCATATCTGTGTTGCGAAATTGTTATTTTAATGTTAGTTCTCTTAACAATGGATGACAATAGATGTTAATCGCAAAAAACATATATACACAAATACTTTTTTAATACCCAGAGATGAAGCAGCACAATTTTTGAATAGTTTGATTATAAAAAAGATCTCTTGTATCACAATAGTCTCGATCGATTAAATGCATCTTCAACCAAGAAAACAAACAAATCATATTTAGGAAAAAATGATATGATTTTAACTCTGATGTCATTATTATATCCGATTTCCAAAAATAGAAATATTCCTAAGCAGCACGTGTTTTAAATAAAAGGGGTTTAAATTATAAATATTATATTCATGAAATGCAGAATTTTTCTTAATTTTTACGTAGTATTTAAATTAAAAATAAGTAAAAATGGTTAGTAGTTTGGAAATTAAATTTTAACAGCAACTTCATTGAACATAGACAAGTAGCTTTAAATTATAAAATTTAGATAGTATATTCATATTGACAAAAAATTTCTATGTTATTTTTGTTATATTTGCATTAAGTTCTTTAAACTTTAAATTTGAATAAAAATTGCCAATTGACCTGTAATTTCTAGAAACTTTGCTTATCGACACAATTGCTAATGCTACAAAGAAATTAAAAGGAAAAAATAAATACAATTTCATTTCTCGATATTCTATAAGCTCTAAGGTGTGATTAAAAAGTAAAACTCTGCGTTTTTCCTTTTCAATAATACATGAGAACTGATACATAGTACCTTTTAAAAATTGAATACGGTATCAAAAATTATTCAGGAAATTTGTTTGCTGTTAACTACATACATTTTTCCAAATAATATTCGATCAAATACGTATGTTTGAAGATTTTTTTAGACACATACTTATGGTTACCGTTTGCACTTCAATACTTATTTATCATTAGTGCTATTGAAAATTAATGCAAATAATAGTTTAGATTTCAGGTGTGGGATGTCATTTTTTCAAAATACACTGCTGGACACCGTAAATGCAACACCCTGAAGAAAGCATGCAAATAACATGAAATTTACAACATGCATTAGCGGAGGTGAGATATGCAAATGATTAGAATTTCAGCGCAGACACGCATCACGCGTGCATGTGGCGCCACCTCAAAGCGCTACTAAGGCTTGGAGATTTCGACGATTTCAAATTCGGCGATTGTGTTTTTCTTGTGGTTTTTTCAAAAAACGATCAGTTATGTCTCGTAAAAAACAGTGATCAGCTTTTGATCAAATATCTGAGTTCGACAGAGGAAGGATAGTGGCCTACCGAGATTGTGGATTATCTTTCAGGGAAAATCGGTAGTCGTGTTGGACGAAACCAAACAACTGTAATGCGGATACGTGACCGTTGGATGCAGGAGGATACGACGGACCGACGTGGTCGATCGCATCCACCTCAGAGCACCACTTCACGTTAGGACAGGCAAATTGTGCGCATGGCAGTGACGGATCGCTCAGTCACATCACGAATCATAGCACAGCACATTGACTCTGTAACGCATCATTCAGTGTCTGCGCGTACCATTCGACGCCGTTTACAGCAGAGTGGTCTGTCCGCAAGACGTCCGTTGCTTGGTTTACCCTTGACGCAGAGCCACAGACGTCTCCTCCGCCAATGGTGCGATGAAAGAAGGATGTGGGTGGCAGAATGGAATGAAGTTGTCTTTACTGACGAGTCACACATCTGTCTGCAACTCCACGATGGTTGGATTCGAGTCTGGAGGCACCGTGGAGAGAGGATGCTGAACAGCTGCGTTATGCACCGCCACACTGGTCCTGCACCGGGTATTATGGAATGGGGCGGTATTGGATATCACTCTCGCACTCCTCTAGTACGCATTGCCGGTACTGTAATCAACCAGATCAACATTTCCGAGGTGTTGAAGCCAATTGTTCTTCCTTATCTTCAGGGCTTGGCCACAGCCATATTTCAACAGGACAATGCGCGAGCACAGGTGGCACGCATTGTCCAAAGGTTCTTCGTCAATCACTAGATTGGATTGCTTCCCTGGCTGGCTCGTTCTCCGGATCTTTCGCCGATGGAAAACATGTGGTCAATGGCTTCTCAACGATTGACCCAGATTACACCCCCAGCTGCCACACCAGATCAACTTTGGCAACGTGTGGAAGCTGCTTGGTTTTGCTGTACCCCAAGAACACACCCAAAGTCTCTTTGAATCAATGCCGAGGCGTGTGGCAACGGTGATCTCCAACAATAGCGGCTACTCTGGCTACTGATTCTGGCAGGAACCACACTTCACAGAAGTTTGTAAATTTAATTATTTGATACTTGATCACAACATGTTATACACAAAATAAATTTTGTTGTGCTATCTCTTGTCTTTCTTGGAGTTGCATTTACTGTGGCCAGCAGTGTACGATAATATTTTAATAGTACCATAAAAAATACCAACACTCACATTATTAGTGAATTTTCTCCTAATTGTGGATAAATGCTCAAAGTCATAAACATTTTAATTTTAATATTATATTAGTAATATAAAGTGTGTGATATAAACACATAGTGTGCAAAAATTAAAAAGAAAATTATTTTTCTAGCTTAATGTCATGAAAAAAATTCTAAATCGACACAAATATTACTGTAATATTTTCAAGGAGTAAAACTATGGATGGCGTAAGCAAAATTTTCCCAAAGTGGAATTGTGAAAGAATACAAAAGAACCTTTTAAAATTATTAGATTCGAGTACTATTTGGATAAAAGACCGAACCAATATGTGATAATATATTGGACCAAAATGATCCTCTATGACTGCTGTGCAGGACTTAATCTTCTGTTTAAGCTGAAAACAAGGCTGTCAACTAGCTGAAGAGGCATTGGTGCCGATTTCAGTTGTAGAATCATTCCTGAAAGATGTAACGAATGCTACACATGTGTTCGAGTGGATTTATATCCATTAAACTTGTCGATCACTCCATGTGTTCAATATCTTCACTCTCAAGCAGCTCTTAGGCAGTCACGATAAGATGAGACGTAGTGTTGTTGATGAAGAGGAACTGATGACTCATTTAATCCGTAAAAAGATATTTGTTAAGGAGAGTTTCGGTACAATAGCGGGCATCAATAACTGAATCTCCTTATATGATGTGAAGGTCAGTAAGGGTACCAAAGATGAATAATGTCCCAAACAAAAGTTCTGCTACCTCCAAATGGGTAACCAAATGGTATTGAAAGGGTCATTGTGTGTTCAATGCTTTATACAGATTGCATGTGTTCAGAATCGTAATATCATAATAAATCTATACTCCCATTTATAAATCTTTTGCTGATATATCCAGTTCTTGCGTTTTCGATACTACAGAAAATGCCATCTCCGGTATAAGTAAGCATTCACATTTTCTCAATGATTCGACCGCATGTAATGTTATCCAATTGTTTTCCCCCTCTAATTAGCTGCATATTAGCAACTAAGCCTTTTTAGGTACGACGTCTCAGAATGAGAGAGCCATTTCGGTGGTAGCACCATCGAGTGAGACGGTTTTCACTACAAAATTTGGATATTTGAATTAATTTAATTCAAGCTCTCATCGGATGCTAAATATTACGGTGTTTTAATTTTGCCGAAAGTACCAGAGCCAAATTGATACTCAAGGGATTTTTTACATAATCATATGACAGAAGAATCTATCTATCTGCTTACATGCTTGTCTGGTACACATATCACGCTGAGGCAGCAACTCGATGTTGCTTAAGCTGATGTACTCTATGCAATAGCTTTCAGAAAAAAGCTGAGCGCATGCTTTATATCTTTCAGAAAATAACTCATTGCATAGTGCTCTACATATATATAAGTATATTCATACACACGCACGCAGATACGCACAGACACACATACATATATATACTATATGCATGCTCTATCGTACTTCACTTGTCTTCTGATTGGTCTGTCAGTCTGTCCTGCCCACTCGTTCCGCTGATATGTACTCGTTCTTGGTTCCATTCCCTCAGCTTCATCATGAATGCTTATACACCAAAGTAAAAAAAGTTATACTTTCCAATATGAAATTAATGCACAATATCCGAAATATTTTTGGTTTTCGACTTTAATCTGATCCATATTTTTGAAACACTTATATCAGCACCTAAAAACACTAAATTAAATATCAGATTCAGAAAAAAAATAACGAAATACATCTGATTTCTTTTTGCGATACCCATCAAAGATGAATAAAGCTTCCTGTTGTGTGTTTTTTAAAAAAGTAAATCCATGTGTTTATACTCCATGACACTGGATTAATGTAAATTATATTTGTCGGGACTCTCAAGCCCCATTTATCGTTTTTTGAGATGTGTAAGTAAAGAATAAAGAACCACAGATCTGATGTTGAATGCATCATCAGATTATAATGCAAAATTTTAACATGCATTATCTGTATTTAGCGGATTATGGAAAAGGTCAGAAGCAGGTAACAGGAAATGTACAAACGAGTTACAAAACAAACAAAAAAAAAAAACCTTAAGTATTTATACAGGGTGTAACTAAACTCTGCGACAAAACTTTAAGGGTGATAGTACACATCAAGACAAACAATAGTAAATAGGAAACTTAGGGTACCAAAACGTCTTCCAAAGGAGATGGGTGCCATCAAAGTTTAGGGTCCGAAATTTCAAATGATTATAAAAAACGGATTCGTTAGCGGTTTTCGCTAAAATTATTCTTTTTGTCAATATTTTGAAAAATAAATTTTAAAGATAAATCTAAAAAATGTCGATAGAGGGCGCTTTAGACTTTGGAGTAACGAACAACTATTTTTTACTGTTATTTTTTTGTATCACATTAAATGCTTTCAAAAGCTTAGACTTAAACTTAAATTTTGAGCTCAAAATTTGAATCGTTCGGGGTGGCTAAGTAGGGCAAACGGAATTGTGTTCAGGAAGTGAAATTCGAAACTCCCTTCCCTCTGAACAGAGTTCAGTTATTCCCAATCTTGGTGTGATAGACCAGGCAGCAACTACTACCTCTTACACGTAAAGTAAACGAGAGAGGGATGATAAAATTTAAAAAGTTATTCATAATAGACATGAGTAACTTCTCTGCTCAAATTTCACCTGCTGAAAACAGTTGAGTTTGCGCTATTTAACCACCCCCAACGATTCAGATTTTGAGCTCAAAATTTAAGTCTAAGCTTTTGAAAGCATTTAATGGATACAAAAAATAACGATTAAAAGATAGTTGTTCGTTACTCCAAAGTCTAAAGCACCCTCTATCGACATTTTTTTAGATTTATCTTTAAAATTTATTTTTCAAGAAAATATTGACAAAAGAATATTTAGCGAAAACCTCTAACGAATCGACCCCTTTTCCTTTTTTATAATCATTTGAAATTTCCCACCCTAAACTTTTACACCATCTCCTTTCGGAAGACGTCTGGGACCCTAAGTTTCCTATTTACTATTTTTGTCTTGATGTGTACTATCACCTCTTAAAGTTTTGCCGCAAAGTTTAGTTACACCCTGTATAGTAAGTATATGTTAAGTTGTTTTTTCTCTCAATATTTTATTTCATATTATTTTTTTGGATTAAAATATTTAAGTCCTTCACGGACAGCTCATTCTGTTGTTATAGTATGATGCGTTAATTCATGCTGTTAATTTTAGTTATTTTATTTAACTGAATCATAATTTATTTCAAAAGCGTTTAGCATTCCAAAACAAGGGAGGAATTGAGAAGAATTATATTCGAACTTTTAAAGATCATTTTACAATGATTAAACCTCTGTAATAGGTGCAGTTTAACCCATAATACAAATGTATGAGACTCGTATCTAATTACCTCCGCGTTTCTCAAATTGTGGGGCGCATCCCCTGGGGCTGATAGCTCAAAAAGAGGGGCCCAACGTATTGAAAAGTCGAAACAGAAGGTTATTTAAAAAATTAAATTTTGAAAGTAACAAGCAAAATACTTTTGATATAACACTAAAATACAATTTTTCACTGATATAATATACTTTATAAAAATGCATCAGTAATGTGTACAATGTAATTTTTATATTAATTTAAATACTAAGTTAAAGGAAAAAGTTGATATAAGATTCCAAGAGCTGTGTGTATTAGCACTTATCTTGATAATTATTATTTGTACGGTTTATATTAATTACTTGAATGCCGATTAAAAGTTACGTGATTCGCTCCCCAACGCCACCATTTTCCACGTAGACGAGCGTATTTGATGTTTTTTGAGGGGTGAGGAGAAAAGGAATAAATAAGCAAATCCCCTAAAATAAGTAAATCCTTTGCAAATACTGTCAAGGTCTTTTTTTATTGCATTCCAGAGTCTTCGGAATAATTGTATCGATAGCACTATACAGAAAAGATCGTACTTCGGAAAGATGTATATATACGTCCAGAAAATTAATGATTTGGCAGAGCGAAACTTTTATATACGTCGGGCACATAAGAGGTTAAAGTCGTATTGTAGTTTTAGTGTCAAAGTATAATATTATTAAATTCACACACACACACAATAAATTATATTGTATGGAGGGGGGCGCGATGAAAATAAGGATTGAATAGTGGGTCGCGTATATATATATTAAATGTTTGAGAAGCACTGAATTACATTTAATTTTATTACAATACTAATTAAAACCAAAAAGCTCAAAATAATTATACTCTGATATTTAAGGTTTCAAATATCTGTGGCTGACAGGATTTTAATTTCATTTCTGATTCCATTAAAGATTATCAGAGTAAAGGAAATTGCACATGGCAAATCCAACAAATCCTTCAAATCTTTCCAATCATATTACTAAAATTTGATGAATGAAATATCAGTATACACATGTCGATAACGTCATTTTATTTGTACCTGAAATTTAGCTTTCCTTAAAGCAATATAAAAGCAAAGACTATTGGCGCTGCAGATGTCATTTTTGAATTAATTTCAAATGACGAGAACGAGGCCGTGAACTGAAGTTTTTGAACTTCAATTTCTTACTTCTACACAAGGTGGGTACTTTGAGATTTAATTCCATTTCATACGAAAAAGCCTCAATATTCCGCAAAATTAACTTTTAACGAAATAAGGACTTGAGATTGTCATTACTGACTAGGAGCTCATGATCAATATCTCTCAGTTCTCATGGTAGCCACGGTAACCTAGTGCTCCTGGTTATGAACTCGTGGCTGTCGTTTGTCCAATCGGGGGTTCGAGACCTGAGGCCACTGAGGGTACGCCATGTAGATGAGTTAAAACATGTTAAATCTACCATTGCTCAAAGTCCTCATGGTGGAGTGGTGTGGAAGTTAGATCTGGTGTTATCCTCGTCACTTGAATGTGGTTCAAAATTGCGAGGTCCATCACCAATAGAGAGTGAGTGAATGAATATTAACGTAGCACTGTCCAGCTACACCAGAGCTTATGACGACAGATCTCGTAATTTTGAACCATGGTCAAGTGACGAGGACGACACTTGAGCTGGCACTCCCCTCTCCTAACTACCATACCACACCAACGGGAGGACGTTTCAGCGATTTTACGTGCGTCTCGCCCCTACACGGCGGGTCTTTAGTGATACTGGGCTCGAACTCGTGACATGCCAGTCACGATCCGATACCTTGACCACTAGGCTACCGCGGCTACCCGTCACCAATAGCCCTCTTATTGTTTAAGAGTATGGCGTTAATAAACACTCATTCACTAAACTTTCATGGCCCGTAACAGAAAAAGAGAGAGATTCTGAAGAGTAAAATCGACCGAGAAAATCTTTTATCCTTTACCCCCCCTCACATTTGACTTCTTCTGGGGAAGTCGAGTGACCGCTGTAGCCTATTAATCAAGGTAACGGATTCGTGACAGGCGTGTTATGAGTTCGAGCCCAGTACCACTGAAGATTCGCCGTGTAGGGGAGCGATGTACTTTAAATCTGTCGAGACCTCAGTCGTCCTCTCGTTGGTGTGGTGTTGTAGTTAGGAGAGAAGGGTGCCAGCTCAGGTGTCGTCCTCGTCACTTGACTCATGGTTCAAAATAACGAGGTCTGTCATCAAAAGCTCTCGTGTAGCTAAACAGTGTGGCGTTAATATTCACTCACTCACTCTGGTGAAGTCGATTGGACGATATAATGGCGTCTTCAAAATCTCTTATAATGATCCTTGATATCTAGATATTAATCCGCGATTCAAGCTCCTCAATCCTTGTAATGATTAGTGCGATCCTTAACCACCGGGTAAAATAGTATTAATTGTCTTCTATCACATAACCTTAAAATTGAAAACAAACAAGCAGTCCCAAAAATATAAGTTACTTATTTCAAAACCAAAATAATATACAACGATGAGATTTTGACGAACTAGACAAAAGATGGAGGCATCTAAAACAGAGTTTGTTTCGGAGCTATCTCATGAATCCGATGTTTTCGTCAAAATGGTATGTTGCTTGTGTTTATCAATAGAAAGCAAAATATATTCGATTAAATAAGCTTTTTGATAAGTTTTTTAAGAAAATTCCATCCACTCGCATCAAATTAAGTGTAAGTCCTAAAAATGTAGAAAGGAAATATTTTATCAAATTCAAGATATATATGTGTATAAAAGCAATGTGATGTTATATCATATATTTACCTATTTAGCTAAAATATTGCAGTAATTTAGTTTATATTATTTCCTAAATTTTAGAGTTTTGGCATTTCACATTGTTTCGTTTGAGAAACAAAGCATTGTACTCATGTTAGTGAATGAGATGCGTGAGACTTGTTAAAAACAACTTAATTAGAAAAAGAAATTGCTCTCTCTCTGTTTTTAAATAAAATGCCTTTATGAATTAGCATATGTTAGTATATATTTTTTCGAGCGTTATAAGCTTCAACTCCTCACCACAGGTCCGGGGGTTTTATATTCGGTCAAATTCGACTCAGACTTTCATCCCTTCAGTAGGTCGATAAATGAGTACTAAGTTTGCTTGGGAACTAAACACAGGGGGTTTATCGTCAGACAAACCACCTGATCGGAACATCTGCTTATGCACCTCAGCGCCCAAGGTCACGTATACTGAGATGGGCACAGCAGGCTCGACCTTCAGAATTACTTGAAAAGCAAAGGTATAGGTTTTGATTGTGTTGTCTATGATTTATTTCGAGATGCTAGCATGTAAATAGTTATCTGAGAGAGAAATTTTTAACTTTAAAGGAGTGCTGGTAAAATCTGGAAGAGAAATAATTAAGGTAACGAAGAGTTCAAAAACTGCCATTCTCGTAATGTTTTATAATTAGAAAAAAGGTGATTTAAAATAAATTGATCTGAAAGAAAAAAAGGTTTTTTTAACACGGAATGATCGACATAATTTTCGACTGTTATCTAAAAGATCTTCCAACAAGTGGAATTTTGAAACGTTTTAGCAAAAACACTTCACATTACAATTTGGGAAAGTGTTAAATAAAATACTAATATAAAAAATTTCTGAAAAAGCGGAGAAAATACCAAAGTTATTGAAACGACACCGAGAAGAAAAATTAAACTAAAAATATCATGTCATGAAATAACGAATGGGAGCAAATATTACTGAATGAAATTTAACATTAAAATTAAAGTGGTTTTAAATCGGAATTTCTTATAAAATTTTCTCAAAACAAAGTTAAAATGTGTTTTTCGAAGGGGAAAGAGGAATGTGCTGGAAATTGATACCTTTCTTGATCTATTTATTATTTAAAAAATTGAAATATACCCACAACTCTTTGTTTTGTTTAAATACGGACAAAAATTTTAAAATAATTGATATTTTAAATTACAAAGACTACACTAACGTGAAAAAATTAAAAACAATTTTCGGGGATTTTTCAAAAATTACTGAAGACCTTTTTTTAATGAAAAAGGCGAAACAAAAGATATGGTGCTTTTCTAACTATCCAATCCAATTCGATCTTCTCTGATGGAAATCCATAAGATAAGTTATTTAAAGAATACTCTATAGGCGGTTTTAGTTTTCTCATGTTTTTGAAGGCTTACGAGATTTTATTTTTGAACATTTTGCAAACAATGGCTCAATCAAAAATGTTTGAATAATGAATTACGATGGAGAGCTGTTGGAAGATAAGCAGCATGCCAATCTTAAGCTGAAACAGCAAAATGGCTTGATATGTCTTAAAATATAGTTTCCAAATTATGGAACCAATTCCAATACGCCGTGTCGCGTATTGGTTGCGTATTCACTTTTCAAATATCAGTCCTTATATTAGTTTTGTACTACTTATTATCACGAGACGTTACGAACACACAACACACAAACAGTTAAATATTCATTAAAAATTTCTATTTTGTGGGTAGGCACACCCACCGATTTCGAGGTTCGACAATCGGGCATAGTTATTTACAGACTAATTGAATTCCCTATCAGTTAGGGAAGGTTCACACATATTTCCCTTTAGGGATTACTGAGAAGCAAGCCGCCACACACCGAAACAATATACAGAAACTAGTTACAGGGCGCACATTAGCACGATACAAGGATTACAGCTATTCGGTTTTAAGTACCAGGCTCGCGCAAAAAGTGGATGCTAGTTACTTAACTCCCAAATGAGTTCTCTACTGTTCCTGGTACCTTAATTTCGAGGTTCTGTTTTCCGAAGGTTTATCGGCGCAAGGTTTTGTTCTAAAAGACCAATGGTAGCCTAGTAGACATCTTACACACTTTAGATCACAAGAGAGCCCACTTTAATTGAAGCAGACATGTTTTGACTTGGGAGTTGTGAGCCTTCATCGATGAGTAGAGATTCAGTCTTGAGCATCAATCTCAACGTGTTCATATATGAAAGAACGAGGAACCAAATACTCTTCCTCAGTAACACGAAAGTGGACCAATATGGAGATGGTGGTGCTAAGGTCTGGGTCTGAGGCGGCACGCTGTTAATCGGAATCAGAGCTGCACTCCTTCTGGTAGTCATCTTGATTGGTCTGAGGTGTTAAAATAAGATTTTAAAGCTCTATGTTAGGCTTTTGAGGTGGACAGCTGTTACTGGTTTCATTTTTGTAAACGACAACTCTCGTCCACACAGGGCTAGGCTGGTCGAGACTAAGCGTATTCAGCAAATAGAATGGGTGGGAAGATCTGTAGACCTGAATTCCATAGAGTATATCTGTAATGCTCTTGGCAAAGCACTTGTAGGCACAACGCCCCCTTCCCAGAACACTTCCAAAGCTAAGAATTGCCTTAGTGGAGGAGTAGGATTTATTGTCCTAAAATCTCGTAAACAGTATGAGAGTTCATTATCAGATCTACCTTCCCCATACCCTATATCAAACCCTCTACAAATGACATCTTGCAGCATGGTTTTTCGACTATCATGTTTCAAGAGCATCAGTCACGATAATGAGAGAATACCATTATTCTTTATTATCTTTTCATCTTAATATAATAGGTTTAAATATTTTAATACTAAATTTCGCTTGAAAGAATGAAAATATTTCTTTTCCAATAGAAGACGTTATTTTTTTTATTTGAAAAAAAATATTTTATTGTAATAAAACATAACCATAAAAAGTTATAAGTAAATTTATTTATAAGATGCAATCACAAAAAGTAGTTATATGAAATATTCCTCTTGAAATGTAGAGTTCCTCTCTGTTCTATTCCTCTGGAGCAGAATTATAAATAAATGATCTCTTAAGGTATCCAGAACTAGAAACAACCTTAAAAACAGACATTAACTTAAAAATCCCATATTATTTCAAACTGACAGGTACAGTTTTGTTAAGGTATCCGACTACGTTCGGAACCGTGATTTTGCAAAGCGCATAAATGGATAATTTTCATGATATTTAATGTCACTTAGATTAGAATACATGCATAAAATTGTTTTAAGGACATTTTTACAACAAAATATATATTTAAATACAATATTTTAGCAAAAAATTAACTTAGAATAATCTTTTTTCAAAATGTTCCTCTTTTGTGAAAAATGCTTCTATTATAATGTTTTGCCTGTATATAGCTCAGACCTCTCTACAGAGGCTCAATTAGAATTTTTGAAATATATAACTTAGAAGTGGGTTTATCCATATTTTACGACAACAGAGGGGAGCAATTTTAAGAAAAAAACGCTGATAATTATATATATATAGTTCAATCGGTGGTAACTCTGAAAATAATTTGAATTTTTCAAAAATTCTAGTTGAGCCTCTGTAAAGAGGTCTGAGCTATATACCGGCAAAACATTAAAATAATAGAAGCATTTTTCACAAAAGGAGAACATTTTGAAAACAGATTATTCTAAGTTAATTTTTTGCTAAAATATTGTATTTAAATATTTTTTTGACAAAATGTCCTTAAAACAATTTTATACATGTATTCGAATCTAAGTGACACTAAATATCATGAAAAATATCCATTTATGCGCTTTTTTAAAATCACGGTTCCGAACGTAGTCAGATACCTAAAGGTAATTTACTACAAAAACATCTTTCAAACACAATTTTTCTTCACGAATTAAAAATGTTTTAAAAGTGTTACTTTTTATATATCGTGCAAAATATTAAAATAGTATTAATCTCAACACCAATTGTTTTAATAATAATATATTTAACATTCATTACTTGTAAAATCAGAGAAAGTTAAGATCGTTTTTTAATTGTTGAAATGCTTTTAATTTAATGAAGCTACTGCAATTATACGAGGTAGGATTCAAAAGTTCGCGGAGTGAGCCTGTGACGTGAAATTTTTTTTTGTAGTAGAGTGACTATTATAACGTTCATGTGTTACTGCGTTCTTCACCTGGCGTCGTATTTTGTAAGCGGATGCATTTAGTAACCGGCGATTGAAAGAAATGATGTTTCTAGGGTAGAGAATGAATATCAAATTTTGTAGAAAGTATAATTTGTAAAGTCATACGAAGACTTACGAAATGCTGAAGCATATGTACAGAGCAGTGATATATTATCACGAACGCAAGCTTTTGAGTGTCATCGATGTTTCAGGTAAGGCAGGGAAAGTGTCGAAGATGACGAAAGCTCTGGACGTCTCCAGACTTCCCACACTGCTGAAGACCTTGAAAAGGTTTCTGTGGTGGTACGAAAGAACAGGCTACAAAAAAACCGGGATGAAATCGAAAATAAGTGCTTTGCCAAATTTTTGCTTTCTCCTTTTACTGGCCACAACTGGCACGTCGCTTTCAGAGTCGTCAAATTCAATCTGCAGATGAAATTAAAGGTGCATCGCAAACTGAATTAAAGGACATGGCTAAAAATTGATTCCAGAAATGTTTCGATGATCTTTACAAGCGATGTCTAAAGTGTGTTGTTGCTCAAGGGTCTTATTTCAAAGGGGTATGTAATTCAGCGATTTAATTAGTAGTACTTTTTAAGTTATAGATTCAGTCCGTGAACTTCTGAAACCTACCTCGTGTATATGTATATGTAATTCAAATCTGTTTAAAGAAATTACTAAAGATTTGAAGTAAAGATTCAAGAAATAAACAGTTATCCATCGAACAATCAGATTATTATATCTTATTTTTTCAAGGTATTTTTAAATAAAATCCTATTTATAATTAAAAATTTCAGTATTTCGTCCTTAAAAAAATATTTAAATTCAGAATAGCGAGATCCGTTGCTAAATGTATCTTTTGAAGTTTTATATTCATGTAGCTCTTTATATCGTATGGGTATTCAATGTATCTATAAGAACAGGGAATTTCTGACGGATCTTACGCAAATTCAATGAATAATAAAAAAAATATATGACGTAATTTGTGGAAAGACGTTAGTTTGAACCAATCCGCCATTGCGTAGCGTTAAGACGATATTAATCCAAATGAAATTTTTATGTATTTGAATCTAACTTTTTCCAATTTTTAGAAAAATATTGAAGTTTTTTGCTTTTTAACAAAATAAGGTCAATTAACAATATCTTTGCATAAGAAATTGACAATTTTTCTTACAAATAGCTTTTTTGCCTATAAAAAATTCTCCCCCCACCATATCAGTAGCATGAAGTTTAAAATTTTAAAAACCTAAAAACGTTTAAATAAAATTCATCGAGGTGTTTATTTGCTCAATCAGGTCGAAGCGACTGTTATATGGAGTGTAGACATGTGCATTGAAGCTGAAAAAAAATTACTCATCTTTCAGATAAGCAAAATCTACGTTGCGACGCATGAATAAACATCGATAACGAAGCGAAAGGGTTTAAAATAAGAAGAAAAAAAATGAGTTTCATCAGAAGTACTTGACAACTTTCCGATAACTCAAGTTGCTGATAACGATTCAGGATGAGCAGTATAACATGCATTATTCAATCTTATAATAAAATTTTATCTTGATATATTTTTTATTGAAGTGATTGCATGGGGTTTCTGTAACACCAGCATTGGCCGACAAGGAATTTGTTATCAGAGAAAACAGTTCACTCGTTAGCAATTAGTTCTTGAGATTAGGAAGGTTATATAAGGAAAGCTTTCAGTGAGATTGGCTTAACTCGTTGAAGAATTTTGGTGGTCGCGTCAACAGTGATTGATCGAACACCTATTTGTCTTTTTTTTTAACTTTTACAAATAAATTTCCTAAGTTTGTTTCGTTTGCCTGAAAAAAAAACTAAAATTCAAGATGTCCAAGAGTCAAATCCGTCAAAACTACCATGAGGAGAACGAGGCTGGAGTCAATAAGCAGATCAATATGGAGCTCTATGCTTCATATGTGTACGCTGCTATGGTGAGTCGAATATTGCAAATTGTAATTAGGAAGTATTACTGCAGTTTGATGCGTAAATCGTAATTAGGAAGTTATTAGCAGTTGCAGAGTTTGATAGCGTAAATCGTAATTAGGAAGTTATTAGCAGTTGCAGAGTTTGATTGCGTAAATCATAATTAGTAAGTTAATTTATGTTGTAGAATTAGAGTTCGAATCCACTTCATCAAAATATATATTCATTTTTATATTTTAAAAATAATTTGTCATATATATATATATATATATATATATATATATATATATATAATATAATCTGCCTAGACATATTTTCAATCAGTTTACCCAAGATACTTAAGATGAGCACATATTTCTAACTGAAGAATTGAGAACCAGAATAAAGCAAGATATTTTTATTGTTTCGGTGTTACTTTTGACTAATAATAAGAAAGGAATATAATTGGTACACATTTGTGTGTGTGAGTGAGTGAGTGATTGTGGGTTTTATGGCGCAAGAGCCAATCTTGGCTAAGCTGCGCCAAACACCTGTTAAAATATTAAAACATTTGACAAAATGTGCAAAAATATTGACAGCACAGCCCCTAAAAATGTTAAAATTTAAAAACTACGCATAAGATTCGTTTTCCAGTAAAAAAAGCAAGAGGTCAGACCAGATTTAAAAATAAAAGCATTAAAAAAATAGTGAAAAATTTTAGTTTAAAAAAAGTTTAAACAGTTCATGTTAAAAAAAATTAGCTCCTACTTTTTCTGAAACGCGTTGGAGTTAACGTGCGTATGAAATTTGAATGGCAAGAAGGAGGGCCGAAAATATATAGAGAAGGATCACTAGGGTATCCCGGGATCGTGAAGCCCGTGTTTACCAAAGACAGTAATCCCCTTGAGAAATAGGAAAAGATCACTAGGGTACCTCGGGATTGTGACACCTGTACTCACCTAAAGAAGGTGAGCCCCCTGAGGGTGTGTGTAAGAAATTCACATTTACAAAGAATAGAATCAGATTACATTTGTAAAGCCCTTAATACTTAGCAAAAATTTACTTTTACATAGTATATAGTTAAATTCATTGTTATGAGATGCATTTCTGTGTTAGATCTCTAATAAACGAAAAACTACCCATGCCGGATAAGTCTTATTTAAAAAAATAGTTATTCCAATGTATATGAACATACGTATACTAAGAATGACACTTTTGATTTTCAGACAGACTTGTATATACATTTATCTGTAATTTACAATATTACTGCACGTTAAGTATTGTGGTCGTGGTAGCCGCATATTCATGGTCATGAACTCGTGGTCGGCATTGTTTTCGTTAATTAATGGGTTCATGTCCTGGTGCCACAAGAGATCCGGCGTGCAGAGAGAATGATGAACGGTAAAACAGTAAAGGTTCTAAATTCTTATGTAGGAATAGTAGAAAACAGTTTAAAGAGTTGAGTACCAGGGATTGTTCTCGTCACTTACCGTGGCTTAAAATTAAGAGCTTCATCGCCAACAACCCTTTTATAGCTTCAAAGTAATATGTTTATAAGCAATCAAGGAAACCAGCAAGCCCGCAAGTATATTTATGACTAAACGAATATATTTAAAGGATAATTAATTGTACTAGCAGATAGTTTATACACAAATGAATTAAAAAAAATATCTGAACATTTAAAATTAGGCTTCGAATAATCTGTTTAATTAAAAATTAGTGCCTACTTATTTCCTCAATTTATCAAACATTAGTAGATCAGTTAAGACAAAATTGGCAACAGACATACTTAACAAATAGCTAATTTAACATAAATTATGTAATGAAACACGGTACAAAATGTCAAAGATATTGCTTCAGTAATGTTTTATTTTCATGTGATAGATTACTAATGTATCAAAATAATGAGCCTTTTACAATTTCCAAATTAATGGTCACTATTCTTCTTAAAAATCTGTCAAATTTATTCTTTTCTGGAAAGAATTCGATTTATCACAAACGAGATTTCTTTCCCTTATTGAATATTTGTGAAAAAAAGGAAAAGAATTATTGTTCTTAAATATATATATTTCTTATACGATTATGTCTGTTGATCTTTTGATTGGTTAGTTGTAAGATGTCGAATGTTTTCCTTCTAAATGCTTCCTCTTCCCTAAAAAGTTCTCAATAATAATTTATTAGTTATTTCTTTATTGAGTATGTCTCTGAAAGTCAAGGTACATCGGAAATTTTAAGAACATGCTAGATTATTCCGATAACGTGTATCTTCTACAGCTTAACAAGATACGATCCAATTATGTTTGCTATTTCGGTATTTAGATATTTTGATGTTTGGATGTCATTCTCTCTAGCAAATATCGAACGCGCGCGAAATTACTAGATCCGTTGCCATTAAACCTCGTGTTGCTTCGAAGTGCGATGTTGAAAAATACTGAACTAGTCAATCAAGCATTTTGATCCTGGGATTCATGATGTTCATTCATCATATTCAAACAATTTAGAGCAGCGATACTCAACCCGCGGCCTTTTAAGTGCCCCGGTCATGGCCCATAGCTCTGAGAAATTCATTTATTTATGAAAAATTGGTTGAGGAATTCTTTGTTAAAAAATTAAATATATCAATTTTGCTTTTTGCTGTCGATGTCGTATGGGTGCGAATTTATATTTCTTTTTCTTATTAGTGATAATAGACAAAAGTGAGTAGAGACCATTTTATAAGTGGAACTAATTTTGAACTATATTTCATATCTTCCAAGCAAAAAATATTTAAAGAAAATAGATTGTTTCAAGGCGATTGGGAAGTTGACTTTTGTAGTGAAAAACAAGCATGGTTTAGTAATTGTTTGATTTGTCACGAAAGTGTTGTATTAAAAAAAAAAAATACTAACAAAACACACAGCGGACAGGTATCATTCAATGACAAACATTTCCTCGAAAAATTTCTTCAAGAGAGTGGATAACCTCAAGTGTCTCTTCTTAAATAATCTTAACAACAGCAAAAAAGTGTTTAGTCAGAGGTAATGTCACAGCGGTAACAAAAGGCCTCCTATGAAATTTGTTATGTTTTTGATAATCATTTGAAACCATTTACTGATGCAGAAATTGTGAAAGAGTGATACTTAAATGCTTCCAATTTAGAAAAAATTAGTGACAAAAATAAAAAATATAAAAAATTAGTAATTATAAAAAAAGCAAGATAACTGTTTTAATATTTTGATCAATTTCTACACTTTAAATTTTCTATGTTATCTTGGTCTTAAAGCATCCCCCCTTCATTAATTCCCATGTTGTGGCCCGCGTGAAATAGCTAACATATGTATGCGGCGTGGCAGAAAAAAAGGTTGTGAATACTCTTGATTTAAAGTGTCTTCATTTTTAAAAATATGTATGCCAGACATTTCATAAATTTGACACTACATACATATAAATAAAGGAATCGCCTGGTATTTTGAGTAATTCTTAATGCTAAATTTTCAAATACGAGAGTTAGATATTATATATAGAAAGATGTGCAGTACACACAACTACTTCGTATTTAAAAAGATTTGAATGTTATTTTTGTTTTAAATTTTTAAATAAGATGAACTAGCAACAATGCCAAAAGTTTTGCCTTGCTTTTTTTCCCAAATTTGGTAATTATATTTGCACTATAAGTATTTTTACATACATTTAGTATTTTTACAAAGTATTTTTCTATATTTTTAATAGTATGTATCTAACATTCTGTCAATTATTTTCATAAATAAATGCAAAATTTTTGATAGGCCTTTCCACTTCGATCGTGATGACGTAGCATTGGCCAACATCTCCAAATTTTTCAAGGAAAGCAGCGATGAAGAAAAGGAACATGCTTTCAAGCTGATGAAGTTTCAGAATCAAAGAGGTGGTACTGTTCTGTTGAAAGATATCAAGGTAAAATTGTGCATCAACTTTCAAATTTTCTTATTTCTTGAAAAAAAAGAAATATGTATTAAATCTTTACTTTCATGTGATCGAAAAAAGGTTTAAATTGTTAACATTTAAAAATAAAATTAAAAAGACTGATCTTTTAAGAATGATTAGCAATTAAAACACACAATTTTCACACTTTACAAATTCTCTTATATAACTAAAGCTGACAATGTATGATATTCAATTTATAATTTTAGCTTTCCACAATTTTTCTTTTATAGCTTTATATAAGAGAAAAAAT
Source organism: Trichonephila inaurata madagascariensis (assembly GCA_019973955.1). Lineage (NCBI taxonomy): Eukaryota > Metazoa > Arthropoda > Arachnida > Araneae > Nephilidae > Trichonephila > Trichonephila inaurata. The sequence goes on from BMAV01023497.1 coordinate 156,858, forward strand.
ATTCATACATTCATATTAAATGACAGAACATGCCAAAATATTTGGGAAATATCCATATTTTCATTTCGACCTTGTTCAACTTGGATAATATGATTATTTCTGATACGGGAAGCACGTATTGAATATATAAAATAATGTATTAAGAAATGCTCAGAGAAAAATGATGTATTAATCATTTACATATAGCTTATCTCTTTAACTCTTTATCTACCGTATTATGAATTACTGCATTTTTTTTTCATGCAGTATTTTTCTTGAATCACTACATTGAAAATTAAGGATATACGTAAACAAAATATTCAACTTTTTTGGGAAATTTAATCCGTTAGAACTAATTAATTAGTTAAGATATTCAACTGTAAAATTAATTATATACACTGTTCACTTAAAATAAATAGTCAAATTGTTTTATAATGTCTTCATCAACATACAAAAAAAATATAAGGTACTTATCTTTTGACACTAACTACTTTTTCGGAACAAAAATGACAATCTTCGCAATCCGATCAAAATGTCATCTAAGAATTTCTGCTAAAAAGACTATTCGCTTTCCCCGCTAAAATACTCATCATAGAACCCATGCCGCCATATATCTTGGAAGAGTGGATTTAAAAGAATATTCCTGCTAAATATCGTCAGAGTATTCGTAAAAATGGTTATTCTATGTAATTTTAAAGTGAGAGTAGTACTTATAAGTACCGTCGGTAGATAAAAGGTTAACTAATGTTTATATCAGGAGAAGTATTATAGACTCGAATATTTAAATAATATGGTACTATAGAAGAATCAAATAAAATACAACTGTTTCGGTATAAGAAATTATTTTCCATCACTTTCGCTGAAATTTTTAAAACTGAAATAATTCCACCAAATTGGATTTCTTTTCAATATCTGATGATGTTGATAGAGCATTCAATTTCGATTTAAGAACAGTTGCATTTATTGACGTTTTCTTCTATAAAAAAATATTTTATTTTCCATAACCTTATTTATTATAACACTTGACTAAGAACTGAAATGATTTATAAAGTGTCTTAACCTCTTAAGGTAACGAATAAGAGATATATAAACCGTTATGACAGTGAACAGGCGAGTGGTCATGATCGTAACTAGATGACGGTTTTGTTTCTGTCGAGACGGGTTTAAATCCTGGCCCTAACAAAGACCATTCATGTAGAGATGCTATTGCTTGGTTGAATATGTTGAGGCTGAAAGGGCTCGCTTTGACGTAGTGTGGAAATTTTGAGAGGGTTCCGTTCAAGTGTCGTCCTCGTCACTTAATCGAATTTCAGAAGTACAAAGCGCGTAGTGAGTAGCCAAGACAATACTTAGAAGTGCGATTCTTAGAAACAATCAGTTTGGCTTCATTAATGAAAACAAGTAACATAAAAGAAATTAAGTCAGTTCCTACTTCGTAAGAAAAACGTACTGGCGCCATCTGTTGCATCTTTTTATAACTAACGTAGTAATAACACAGAAAAATTTTTTATGAAATAAAATAAACTAAAAATAAAATTTAATCAATTAATTAATATTTAAAAAAAACTGTATTATTTAACTTCGTGTCATCCTTGTACAAGTTTTAATAAAATTTATTTGAATTTGATTGGATGAGTAGAAAGTATTTTATCAACGATTGAAAATTTGAACAAGATATATATATATGATTAAATATATACATAAGGAGAGAGTGAACTAATAGTAGGAATTGAATGACACATTTTTTATATGTGAACGTTTCCCCACTCACAAACTCTCGACAGATTAGATTTGAAATTTGCTTATACATCTCTAAAGTTTTTCAAAAATCACAATTACCAAGTTAAACATTTAAAATTTATTTGTTAATAAATAATTTTTTACTAAATGTGTTTTATTAATAATACATAAATTTTTCGGTTTAAAAAATTGATTAGATTCTTAATATTTTTTATATTAAGGGTATTTTTATACAAATAATTTTTGGCTAACAACTTAAAAACTTCTGGAAAGTAACCTTCTCCATGTGAGGAAAGACATCTGTAATTTAGATTTGGATCAATAAATATGTATCCTATTTTTGTTATATCAATATAAAACGGATTTTCAACTTTATTTATTTTCCTCGAAGGCTCCTACCAAGCAGAAATGGGCAACCCCTCTAGAAGCCATGCAAGATGCTTTGGAACTGGAAAAAACTGTCAACCAGTCCCTTCTTGATTTGCATAAGGTTGCATCTAGCCACGATGATGCTCAGGTAATAATTACAAACTAAAATATCATAAATTATATTATACGCTAATTTTCTTTTAAAAAAAACACAGTTATTGATCTTAATAAGTATAAACGAATCTCTCTTTATTGGAAACAGTTCAAAATTTTAATGCTAAAAAATATTAAATAGCATTAATATTTATTTTAAAGAAGTTACATGCAAGACTATTTGCTAACTTTTCTTTTCAAAAAATTATAAATTGAATGCATATTTCTAACAGAGCTATGTAATACGAGTCAGATGATGCTATTCTAACATCCATAAATGTTACATTTTTAGACAGATTCAATAAATTTTAGGGAATTTCATTGCTTTTAGAGTTCCATATCCCTCTTCATTTTAATTATTTAATTGATTTTAAGTTATTTTTTCAGTGAATTTAAAGGAATAAATTAGGGAATCTGTGTAACACTTTCAACTGGAAAAAATCCCACTTATAAAAATTAATTTAAGTACATCTTCATTTAAGATTTTTTTTCCCTGTCAACTTTGATGGATTATGATACATGAGTGGTTGTTGTCAATGTTCCATTTGCAGAAATTTCAAGACTCGCTCATTTTCTTTTCGTATTATGCTGAAAATCAGGCTGTATTTTTAAAATGTATCTTGAGCGTTTTAAAGATGAGATAAAAATATCAGTATTCTTTTTTTTTTATGACATAATATATTGACGTCACTTTTATTTTTAAAGAATAAATTTCCTCATTTTTTCATTTTCCCCTTTATTGATTCCTGTACATAAAAATAAAGAAAACATGAGGAGAAAAAAAGTTATTCTACGATTCGTCGACATTTTTAATTTATCTCGACACAAAAAAATTTATTTTAAATGCAATTTTTTTTTATAGCGTACGTACATAGTCTTTTTGAAGGAATTCTTATTGACTATTGTCTCCATATAAACATGCTTCGTTTAAAAAAAATTCAGGCGTTCCAACTTAAAGTAATAAGATATAATAGCCAATATCCAGAAATCATCAATTAGCATAACTGTAGAATATTAAATCCATTGTGATTCGAAGTCCTATCTTTAGTGCAATGAGAATGTGGAGAGAAGATATTTCCATATGCATGTTGACCTCGTCTTAATGTGGTTCAAAATTAAGAGATATATTTTCTATTTTAAGCCGACTCTTTAAACTGAGCTAAAATATAGTTAAAAACAGAGTAAGTTTAAGTATTTATCACAATTTTGAACTACATTTACTGCTTCAAGTTCTGTTCAAAGCTTGATGATTTTTAAAAAAGTTCTAGTGTGAACATTAAGGCATTGTACGAGACCCATTTTAACCTCTTATATTTTACCACATAATTAATTGTATAATCTCTTTTCTTAGTTAGACATGATCCCACAATAACTGTTTTTCACCATTTCTTACAGATGTGCGATTTCTTGGAGAGTGAATATCTGACTGAACAGGTAGAAGCCATCAAGAAAATAGCAGATTACGTCACCAACTTGAAGCGTGTTGGCAATGGTCTTGGAGAGTACATCTTCGACAAAGAATTCAAATAAAAACTTCCTATATATTTACTACTTCTAAAAAAGTACAGAAACCTTTATCTTCTAATAGTTTGGTTCAGATAATAGCATTAATATAAATAAGAGTTTAAATATTTAATTTCTTAATAAAGCGTTGCAAACTTTTGTGAGTTTTGTTTATTTCTAGATGGGTATTATTTTTCATAAATTCTTGTTTTGAACAATATTTAAAATCTTTCGATGGCTATGCAAACACCTTAATATTTACTACCATAGAGAGGTTTATTGATTGTTATAATTCGCGTCACACACATTGGAAATAAACTATAAAACTTTTTTCAGTTCTGAAGACACTTTCCCTTACCATCCGCATGGGGAAAAGTAGAATACAGAGCTATATCGGAAGAGTAGGGAGTCAGCCAAACACAACAAGTGTTTCGAAAAAGAAAACAGAAAGAATAGATTGGTCAGGGATTAGCATTAAGTTGATCACCTGAAGATTAGTCGTTAGTAGTCAACAGAAGACTTAGTCTTCATATACTTGAATATTTCGGTACATAACTACGAGACCTATAGACGAATACGATTTATTTTAATGTATTTTGAAATGCTTGAGATCAAATGCATCATTTGATATTATATTTGCGGCTATTATTATATATGTATTCTGCGTTTTGCTTTAAAAGCGGTTTCAAAAAGAGGAAGTTTTTAAATTGTAGCTATGTAGAGTGAAAGAATATATATTCCGCATTCATAATTAAGTTACAATAAATATTGTAGACTTTTTTCGCTCATCACATCTACGCCACTGAGTGGCCCGCTACAAAGTGAAAAAATTAGAAGTGGCCCTTACCCTGGAAAAGTTTGCCCCGGATTGGTTAATTATATTAAACTATGTTTTTTACCGGAAGTCCAAATAAAAAACGAATGCATCTAATGTTGATATTCACTTTGTCTGCATGTTCTCTGTTTGGGATTCTATAATCCTGTTAGATCGTTTATTGACATCGTGTTTTGAAACGAACCGAGGATTATTGGTGACGATCCTTATAGTTTTGAACCACGGACAAGTAGCAAGGACGACACTTGCTTTCTCCGTACTCGCCTACCACGGTAACATAAGAAATTTTGACAGTTTCAGCGCCTCTGCACGTCGGGTCTTTCAACGATCCTACATCAACAGGATACGCACTCGACGAATAACTATTTATTTTCTGAATATCCAGGGCCTTTTAAAACATGCCCTCAAGTCTAACATCGTTGAAGGGGTTGTATCTTTCCTTTATTTGCATGTTCATTGTTTCTTTGTAAACGCCTGCTCACTATACAGCGGATTGTTTCCATTAAAGCCGCATTCACACCAAGGCGTACAAACGTCGAGTGTTAAGCGTCTAGCCAATCAGTCTTCCTCTCGCCCGAGAAGTCTCTGATTGGCTAGACGCTTAACACTCGACGTTTGTACGCCTTGGTGTGAATGAGCCTTAAGAATCGTCAAGCGGTACAGTTCAAGTTTTTCTGCTACTTAAATAAAAATGAAAATTCGAAGGTGCTCACACGTCGTCAATTGACATTTTTTTGCAGATAGAAGTGGAATTTAAGTATGTGTATTATGATCAGTTTCCCATGTACGCGAAATCATCTCTAACTATTCTCACAGTAATTTATGGTCGGATACTTTTTAAACACAAACTTAGTATTTTTAATATTTCAAATTTCCCTTTTCTAATATTGTCTCATTTCTGCTGTTAGATGCTTTATGAAACGGAAATAACATGGTGATCAAGAAATTGAGAACAAAATCTAATTTTCATCCACATTATTGTGTGTGTTCGTATTTAAAACAAACTATTCAGGTGCTTTTTAACAGTTCTCTTAGGTGTTCATAAACTATTCAGGTGTTTTGTTTTTTAGACATAATTTTTCTTTCATTCAAATACGATATTTCAGTTGGTTTGTTTCCGCAAGATATTATTAAAATCATAGTTCTGAATTTTTAAATTAAGGTATCCGACTACGTTCGGAACCGTAAATTTGCAAAAGCCTATAAATGGATAATATTTATGATATTCAGTGTCACTTACATTAGAAAATGTATATAAAATTGTTTTAAAAATAGTGTTATAATATAAAATTATTGAGGTACAATATTTTGACAAAAATGAACAATTTTCAAAATATTCTCCTTTTGCGAAAAATGATTCTATTATAAAAATATTTTGCCTGTATATAGCTCAGAATTCTGTACAGAAGCTCAACAAGAATTTTTGAAATATATAACATAGAAGTGGGTTTATCCATGTTTTGCGACAACAGAGGGGAGAAATTTTAAGAAAAACGCCGATAATTATTTTAATGGGTTGTAACTCTGAAAATAATATGAATTTTTCAAAAATCATAGTTGAGCCTCTGTGCAGAGGTCTGAGCTATATACAGGCAAAATATTATAATAGAAGCATTTTTCACAAAAGGAGAACATTTTGAAAAAAGTTTATTCTAAGTTAATTTTTTGCCGAAATATTGTATTTAAATAATAGTTTTCGTCAAAATGTCCTTAAAACAATTTTATACATGTATTCTAATCTAAGTGACATAAATGGATAATTTTCATATTTAATGAGCTTTTTTAAAATCGCACTTCCGAACGTAGTCGGATACCTTAAATATTGCTAATATAATTTCATTTTTAGTAAAAGGCAAGTAAATAGATTTTATGGTATTTAAATACTTCAATATCACTTGCCAGTGTTACTAGAAAAAAAATCCCCGTTTAAATTTAAATTCAAATATTATAAACTTAGTACCAAAATATCACTTTAAAAACCAGTATTATTAATACTCTTAATTTTTCTATAGGACGTAAAAATTAAAATTCATTAAAATTTTCTCAAGGGGAAAATATAACTGAGCTTCTGCATTCGCTTAAAAAATAGGAAATATGAAGCAAAATTTAAATATTAACAGTATTGGTTCGCACATAAAAATTAACGATAAATGCAGTTATTCTTAGGCAAGATTTTAAAAAATAAATTTATTTCTTATGATAAATCGGCATATGTATTAATATGATAAAAATACCACAATTTCATTAAAACAATCATAACTGAGCATTGCTTAAAAAAAATACTTTCATCATTAATAGATGACTGGCACATAAGCTGCATAACTGAAAATAATTTAGTTTTATCGAATTCAACTAGAACTACATATATACACACACAAGTTTTAAATGTTTCTTTCTGAAATCATACATCAAATAGTTTTACTGATAAGAAACGGAATTCTACATCATAAGGATAATCGCAATTTTCTTTTCGATTACAATGGGCAAGAGAATTACAATAAGAAAACAATCACTTAAAAAAATTAATTGCAATATTTTGCCAGCAAATAAATTATTGATCCAAAACCGAGATTTATAACATTTTTTTTATATCGAACTATCTTAAATACGAATTTTACTTTAATATTCAAGGAATGCAGTTAGTAGACTGCACAAAACAGTGATGCCCACTTCCTAAGAATGTACTAGGTCTGTTGTGGTTATTACTAATCCAACAGCCCTATTTAAAAGGAAAAATCTCGTTCTCGTCAAAAATATTGATTCTTGTACAAGTGTGATTAAATAACATGTTTATGCTTCAGGTATACTTTTCCCGAATCAACAGTAAAATGAAGAAAAAAAGTTAGTTCTCTCGATAACTTTTTTAATTAACTCACAAAAGCACTAAAGATCTAAAATTTTTTACGGTTCCACGAAAAACCGTGCAAAAATAAGATTTTATAGTAAAAGGCCAGATGTGTGTTTCTTTAATTTGCAAAGCAGGATAAAAAAAAGCATAAATTTTTAGATAACTTTATATACTAGTAAAAAATGATAAAAAATTCAAATTAAAAGTACTAGAAAAAACTATCAAACCTTGTTGAGAATAAGCGTATTTGTTTACAGTGAGATTGATTGAATATTAACGTCGCACTGTTCAGCTACACGAGGGCTTTTGGCGACGGACCACGTAATTTTGAACCATGGTCAAGTGACGTGGACGACACCTGAGCTGGCACCCCCTCTCCTAACTACCACACCAACGGGAGACGTTTCAGCTCTCGACAGATTTAACGTGCATCGCTGCCCTACACGGCGGGTCTTTAGTGGTACTGGGCTCGAACTCGTGACAAGGCATGCCACGATCCGATACCTATACCACTCGGCTACCGCGGCCACTTGTTTAACAGTGAGAGAAATCAATCAAAACTGCTGTCATAGCTAGGAAAAATCTATCACGTCTGCTACGCTTGAATCCAATACAAAATTTTGTTAAGTTTTGAAGGGAATTGATCTTTTTCAATAGTTTGCAGTAATTTTTTTAAAACTTGATTACGTTTGGAACCGTAATTAGAAGAACATTTTTACAACATTCTTTTATGAGAAATGCTTCCAAAATATTTTGCCTACATATATAGCCAATACCTCATCACAGTGTGACTGATCTAAATTTATATAAAGTTTTGGAAAAGTGCACATTTTCACTTACGATCAATTAAAATAAAAATGGGCTTTTTGTTAAAATTTTAATACAAAATATGAATAAGTCCACTTCTAAATTACGTATTTCAAAAACCTTACTTCAACCCGGATTTTAAAGTCCGAACTCTATACATCCAAAATATTATAGGAGCATTTTTCATACAAGGAATAATGTTTTAAAAATGTTATTTTTTCTTCATTTATTTGCAAAAAAATTGCATTGAAATAATTTTATTTACAAAATTGTTTTAAGAATATTATTACATGCATATTCTAACTCAACTGACAGTAAATATCAAAAGAATTATCCATTTATACGCTTTTTCCAAAATCACGGTTCCTTACGTAGTCACCTTAGATCTCTGAAAATATTATTTTGGAGTTTTATATTATTCTCTATATTCAATTAAAAAACTTCACATCTCATTGGAATTTTAGGGTGCATTCGATGTTTCAACCAATATTTAAAAAATAATTTCAGACTTGGTATGATGTTTAAGGTTCTAAAAAATTAAACTAAGAATTAATTGATGAATTTTGTTCTATCCTTTTGAGTAACAAAAAAAGTGGTTCTGAATCGTATTGGTCAAAATCAACTTTTCCCACAAAAAAAAAAGTTTTTTTGGCAATGCATTATTTTAAAACAATTGTGCACATTTTTTAGTTTTTACTATTAGCTCACTCTATATATTTATTTTGTTCAAATTTTCAATCGTTAATAAAATACTTTCTATTCATCCAATAATTTTTTTAAAATTGTAGTGGATGACACTTGATGTTAACAGTTTTTTCAAATATTAATTAATTAAATTACCCGTTTTTAATGCCAACTTAGATTCGTCTCTATTGTTGTAACAATGTAACTGCTAAAACAAAGACAAAAACCTGTTTTTTAGCCAAACAACAATGCAGACAAATCATGCTCTTTTTTCAATTCCTATTATTGGTTCACTCTCTCTCCCAATATATATATATATTTTTATTCAAATTTTCAATTGTTAATGAAATACTTTCTCATTCATCCATTCAAAGTAGGAATTGACTTAAAAAATCTTTTTATATATTACTTGTTTATTTTTGTATTATTTCTAAAAGGAAATATCATTAGTCCTGACAGTACAGTATTTTACTTTTTTAAAACTTCGGAAATTTATTGAATCACTAAATACACAAATATAGAAGCTTTTTACTACATGATTAAACACTAAATACTTAAATACATATAAATTCTGCACACATAAAATAAATAGTTTTTTCCTTTCAAAATAGTAAAAATTGCAGTTCAATTTGAAACAATAATATATCAGCACATTTTGAAGTGTCCATTTATAAAAGAAAATAATTTAGAATCAAAACATTTTGGATCAAAGATAAACAAAAATGAAAATACTTCAAAAAACATTCTAAATAAATATAAAATTTTCAGTTTTAAAAAAGAACTAATTATTTAGTAAAACAAAAATTAACAGTAAGAAATAAACACAAACATTCAATGATTAACAACCGATTGTTAAGCTTTTATTTTGAGCATACTGTATTTATATAATAGAAATTAGAAGCATACTAGAAATTTTCTGCACTTCTTGATATCGTTGAGATATACACAATTATGCATGACAGTGATAAAATTGTTCCCTCAACAATTATAACAAAATCACAATTCCATATAATAGTATAGAAAGACTGACTTATAATTTTTTAAATTGAATTTTTAAAATAGATAAATCTTTCAAACACAAATATCACAGCATAGTAATATCACTTACAAAAATAAATATTTCAAATACAACAGCTTCCATTATTCTATAAAATTTCTTGGAGAATCAAGGATCCAGCCACCAACTTACTAGTCACTGATATTTTGTCAACTATGGAAACTGGCAGTGATCACATAACATTTAAAAAACTTATCGATTTTCTTTAATAGTAAATAAATTTTTTATGTTAATACCTAGAAAATAATAGAATTAAACATATATATTTGCATTATATCTTGATGACAAAAATGTATTAACTTAAAATATAAAACACATCAAGTTACCAAACAAGAAAAATAATTTTAAGCAACAATATTGATATATATTGTAGTTAAATATATAAAATCACATACAAGCAACACAAGGGCCATTGGTGAAGGACCTTGTAACTTTGAATATTACTCAAGTGACAAAACCAACATGATGGCCTTGAGTCCACAACAGATTTTGCATGCATCAGCCCCTGTACACACTGAGTCTTCAAAGGCACCTGAACTCTGATTTGCTGACCACTAGTTTGTGACAATTACCACTCTGTTACCATGGCCAAAAAAGATACATATAAGAAACAATGACCTAGTATTAAATCTATTAAAATACTACATTTACAAAACATATTAAAACAATAAATTTTCAACAACTTCTCTGACATAGGGAAAGAATTAAAAAAAGAAAGGTTTAACTATGCTGTAAATCAGTTTCCTCCAAAATGGGATACATGTACCTCGGGTACACAAAAAAATTGGCTCATGTGCATAGTTAAATACATATTAAATGGGATGCTTTTAATTATTTTTGTTTCAATGAAACCCAATCAAAACAGTTTCAAGAGATTACTGCTGTAGAAAATAAAACTACGATTCATATGACCCACCTTAGTTACTTTTCATTTCTGAATATTCTTTGTTATTCTTCCAACCTCTATCAAACAAAATGTTGAAAATCACTTTTTGCCATTCTGCTTCATAACAGGCAGGCATACAAGTTGTGTTTTTCAGATTCATGACAATGTCAGCATCAAAAAGTGAATTTAAAAGTAATACACAATTTTTAAAAAAATTTTAAATCTCATAAGCAAAAATCAAAACATCCAAATCACATATTTATTAATTAAACAAATGTTTCAACAATTAACAGTGTAAGAATTATAAAATTTATGACTAAAAATTAAAATATAATTAACAGCATTGCACTTTTATAGAGCATTGTCTCACAACAACAAATACAACATGGTATGTAATCATTAGGGTAAAAAAAAGACATTTTCAATAATAATTTCATACAGCAAAAATTTAACAGCATATTTTTTTTTTATGATAAAAAATTTTTTTGTCCCATCTTTATGGTGTACTATATATAATACGACTAATTAAAAACAAACTGTCTGGGCCATTGGACTGATTACTCTTCACTGAAATTTCAGCAGAAACACCCAAACCACAATTTAATTCAAAAATTTGTTCATGGCATGTACAACAACGATGCAGATGTAAATCTTCAACTGTAATTTCAATGTCAACAGGATTACTTTGCATGACTTTATAGGGTTCAGAAAATGCTAAAGAAATTGTACTATTCCTTAAATTTAATGCGTGCGAGTCAACCTTACTAGGAAAATTACCAGATATGCATGAAAGTACTTCAATAGTCTCATTTGGATGACTTTTTAAATCTGCTATCTTTAATTCAATACCATGAACCAAAATGGAGCCTTTAAGCATTTGAATTGCAGCATTACATTTTATGTCCTTAACACAAGTAAATCCAATAGTTCGCTGAAGTTCTTCTAAAGGAAAATCAAATGTCCTTCTCACATTTACATTTTGAGGCATAACTTTTAAAACTGGAGTAAATTTTTTTGTAGCATTAAACTGAAAAATAGAAGAATCGATTTTAGGAGGAGCAGATACTGGGCTTTCAGACTTTGGCAGAGGTATCAAAGTGTCTTCCCATTTTGCAATGTTCTAACTTTTGAGTATTAAAATCAGTAAAATTAGGTTTGTAATTTACATTGCTACTTTGCATGCTAGAGTAAGACTGCCTTGGCATCGTTAGAGAACAAAGATACTTGGGTAATTTGACATCACATGCGGGTTGCAGTATCTTTCTTGTAATTAAAGTACTTTCATAACTAGTAAAAATTTCACATGTTTCAACAAGATCACAGAATTCGTCAGCAGTTAAAGCTAAAAATCTCAAATGTTTTAAAAGAGGTTCAATGGCATCTCTCATACACAACATTTCAGTTGGTCTTCCTTTTCTTCTACATTCAGATTCACTCCACTTGTAAGCTGCAGAGATCACAACCAATTCACTAGATACATTTAAACAATTTTGGCTGAGTATATCTCCAACCACAGCAGAAGAGGCATCACAAAAACCTTTTGATGAAAAAACAGCTTTAGTATTGCACTCTATAAATCTTCGACAAGACTGAAGTAAATCGCTGAAATTCAAAGACAGTGCACATTCATACTTGGCAAATAAATTATCTAAATTGATTTCTCCTCCCAATATATATTTGCTGCATATTCTTTCAAGGTCTCTTACAGAATAATTTCTTGCTAATTTAAATAAATTCACTGCATCTTCCATGCACAGAAGATTTATTTCATCAGTATACAAGTACCTAGAAACAAAATGAGTATAATTAGGCCAATTTATATCAAACAGGATAAAATATTTAAAACCAAAAATTTCAAAAAAAGTTATGCTAAAAAATGTTATAAATTTTTTAAAAATTTTATAGATATTTATAATAAAGATATTTATTGGTATATCGTTTACTCTTTGCATTTATTGTAAACATCTAAATCTGTTATGTATACCAAATAGCAAAATAACTATATGCATTTATTAATTCTGTGTTAAAGGAAATTTTAAAACAAATTAGAAAAGTTACTATTTAGCAAATGGAAAACATCAAGACTTACAGTAAGAAATATCACCTTTTTATAAAATTTAAATTTAAACCAAGTTAGGTAAAAAGGCGAAGAAAAAAAAAATAAGTAAAAAACTTCTGTGCATCTTAAAATAATAAATGCACTGTATACATGAAATATCTAAGAAAACTACCATCTTTATGTGGGTAGTTTTTTTTTAAATGTGTATTTTCTTTTTATCCCAATAAAGAAACTAATACTTTGTACATTCAGGAATTTACTAATTACTTTTAAAAATACAAAATTCTTTTTACTCACAAATTTTGATAATAGTAAAATATATATATTGATATCAATAAACATAAAAGAATTCACATAACAAATGCCTAGGTGAAAATTGGCATTTAGAGTAAAATAAATTTCAGTTAACTGAATAAAACTTGGATATGTAAAATATTTAAGGATTATCTGAAAAATGACAGTTTTATCTCAGCAATGTGGAAGCTTATGTAAATTTTAATTTCATAGTAACAATTTAGACACACATGTTACAATGAATTGGCTTTTGGGGGAAAAAAGTTTAGAAATGGTTAAAAAAATTTAAATGTTTTATGGGGAACTTGATAGTGAAAACGACCCCAAAAGCAAAATAGATGTATTTGTAAAAGTTAAGAGTCAAAAAGTCAAATGGTTATGAAAGATCTCTTGCTTTTCTTGAAGAGAAATTATGGATATTATTTATAATTCAGCAAATGAAGTAATAGACTTATCTAAATCCAAATGTTTTTAAATTTTGATATGTCCCTAATATTTAGTTGCAGACAATGTTCTATTTAATTTATATAATGCTTACAGATAATTAGCATAAAAATACATTTTAAAAAATTATTCTTTTATTAGTTTACTTTTCAAGTTTATAGAGTAGTTGAAGAGGCTTGGGAATAACCAAAAGTATTGTTTTAAGAAGTGAAAAATGAATAAGGAACATATGCGGAATTGATGAAATATTAAATTTCCAGTTATAAATTACTCAAACTTCCAATTTCTTTCACAAATATCAAATAGGAATTAGTTAAGAAGTAAAATGTTTTGTCCAATAAAAGAGGAGTAATGATATGGGGAAATTTTAGAAATAAAACACGAGAATCAGTGCATGATTCTTTTATAAAATTTTAAAATGTTTTAATTTTAAATTAATCCACAGCAGGATAAATATTTTGTGTAACATAACATTCCTGAATCTTTTTAAACCTTTTTATAAACAGAAAATGAACAAAATCAGCCAATGTATGCAATATTTCATATATACACAAGCCAAATACATTTATAGATTCTCTAAAAATCATACTTAACTAACATTAAAAACTTTGTTAAATCATAAGAATAACATGTAGAATTCTTAATAACTGACAACAAAAATCTAAGACACTTAAAGTCAATGTGTTTTTGTTCTTGCACAAAATGAAATAAGAAAACTATAATAAGAGTTTCATATTAAAGCTGAACAATTATGTTTGAGAAACATTTCATGTTCCCTTCTACTACTAAAAGTATAAAAAGGAGAAAAAATGCTTTAAAATTGTGTACTGAAAAATTATAAAAAAACAATGTTAAATGCACGTTTTAAAGGAAGAATATCAATAAAGCTATGGATTACTTAAAAATTTAAAGCAACTTAAGAAATATCAGCGAATTCTACTATCTAAGTAATCCCTTTTTAATTAACAAATGTAAAATGCTTAATATAATATTTTGAAACTGTAATTTGTACATTTCTTAAGAAAACTTTCAACAAAGGAGTTCATTTTTTCTAGGGAAATAAAACTGTCAAGACTTTATATGCTTGTAATTTAATTTCAATACATAAAACTTAGCTTAGAATAAATTATTCTCTTTAGAAATAAAACAGGAGAAATATCTTTATATTTTATTAAATGCATGAGAATAAATTTTATGAATATTTTACTTGACTTATTAGATCAGATACCTTTATACTCAAGATGTAAATTAGGCAAATAAAAAAAAGCCCCCAAAAAATCCCAAAATTTAAACTATTGAGCCTAAAATATACAAAATCATAATTCAGTTGCAGTGATAAATTAATGAAATATGCTTACTTTAACATTGAATATACTGTATCAGGTGAAGAATCTACAATTTTTATCACTTTTGAATTCACATTATACAAACTAATAAATGCATTTCCAGCCATTGCCAAAATTAATTTATGAGCATAAAAGGTTCTGTAATTGCCCGTATCATCTTTAACCTGGACCTCAACATCACTAAGCACAGAATTGTTAAAAAATGCAGCAGTTCGAGCAACCAAGCCAGTTTTTGCATTATCAGTATTCACCTAAAAATTTAACAAAAAAGAATGTAGTATCAAATAATTAAATTAATCATTAGAATAAGACATGAAAGCATTAAGTGTTAAAGTGTAGAAACAAAAATAATTTGTTTTTAAGTTTAAAATACATGTTTCACGCATTTCACAAATAGTATTTCTCTACATTTAATAAACAGTGAATAGTAAAAAACAACCATTTATTTAAAAAAAAAGTAAAAATTCCATAACTTATTCTAATTTAGGGGAGACCTGTGTACCTAGGGCCACCCCATTTTATTTGAATATTTAGTTCTAAGATTTATAGCTCAGTTGGATGAGTGACAACACCAATCCCTACATTGGCATTCATTTTGAAGTTTTGCAAAAGAAAGCTGTGGCAAGTTATAAATGAAAAACAGTTTTACGTGGTCTAAAGTAAAATTTTGCAGTTCATTTCTTTTTATTGTTGTACAATAATAAGTCAAATATTTTTCTTTTAATTCTAGTACATAATTTTGTTTGTGACTTTTAAGTACTAAATTAGATTTTTCATAAATCCCCTTTCCTTCTGGGTTTTTCTGGAGAAGACATTTTGTATGAAATTAAGCTTGTACCTAGGGCCATGGCCCAGGTACAATTGAATAAATATTCTTTTGTTACTATTTCATTAAAAAATTTTATAATATAAGGAGGAAAGTGGTCTTTAATTATTCGAACCATTTCTGATTTAGTCAAGTGTATTATAATTGGATGTTATTTAAATGAGAGGAGTGTATATTTTCTGAAACTTTCAATATGCTTGATTTATAAAAAATATGTTTGCTACCATTATTGTTATTATTCAGGATTATTTTGTTTACACAATCATAAGAATTTATTTAATAAAAAATTTTTATAATTAAAAAAACAGAAGCAAAATCCTAAATAATTTTAATAAGCATAATTTTAAATAAACCAACAAAGGTGCAAAACCAGGAGAGGTAGAATTTTGACTGACACTCCAGAAAATAAAGGAATCAAAAATATCATGTTATTAAAATTGTCAAAAAAAAAATCGAAAGAAAAAGAAAAAAAACTTGTGAAAAACCTTTGAGTTTGAAATTAAGGCAATTTCATCCAAAGAATTATCAGATATTGAAGATTCTCATTCCACTGATGATGCAAATTCTAACACATTAGCTGATGTAAGAAATACTATTGAAAAGGGGGGATTTTTGTTTAACAAAAATACAAGGCAAAAAAAACTGAATATTTTTATGTAGCAAAAATAATAGATGTTAAAGAACATTATACTGTTAAATTTCTGAGGAACATTGCTCGTTCAAATAAGTTTCTTTATGATAAAGAAGAAATTTATGAAATTGACAACAGAAATATTGTGTTCAAATTGTCCAAACCACAATCTTTTGGTGCTTCAGAGCAACAGTGTATGCAGCTCACTTTTGTAACCAGTTTTTTAAATTATAATGTTTAATGAAAATACATGTAATTCATTAATAATTTGGCGCATTGCAAATTAAATAGTTGCATGATAAATTAATATGTTAGCTAATATTGATTCTTTTATTAAATTCATGTGTGTATGTTTGTTTTCTATTGATTGCAGAGCAAAACCTATGTTCCAGGGAAAGGCCCTAGGTACAATGACATTGTACCTAGGGTCACATTTGTGAATTTTTTTAAAAACCTTTTATTTCACAGAATTTATTATTTTAAGTACTTATATTTACTCCTATTGGATGGTAGTTAGTATAATGATGAATGCAGTTTCACATTTTTAAAGAGGCCAGTGGCTCTGTTTTTGTGCATTGAAAAAAAGTGGCCCTGGGTACACAGGTCTCCCCTACCTATGGATTAAATAGTTTAAGAAAATTACAAGTTAAAAATCCATAATTTCTCATATACACAGTAAAATTTCTTAATTTTCTAATAGTTCCTCGAAAAAAAAATATCTAAATAACAAGTACAAGTAAATCCTAAAAGTTAATTCTTCAATAAAAAAAATACAAATTCAACATACCCATAATTTTAATACCACTTTGATAGACAAAGAGGACCTTTGGTATTTCTCATAAAATAAGTTACAATATTAGAAGTCATCAACCTGTATCCAGTGTCCTACACAAAACACTTCAGTATATTGTTTTTAAGTAAACATGCATTCAAACCATGGGTGTAGCTACTGCTGTATCAATGATACGGGGCCACTCATGACTAGCTACACCAGTGATTCAAACTGTCAATTAACAACATTCTGCAGTTTGTATTAATTTTTTAATCATAGTATCTACAGACTAATGAACTTTGTAACAGTTAAATCAAATTTCCCAATCTTATCAAGCTGTTTGTATTTAAAGGTATTTTTTATTTATGATATTTTTTAACCCTCCAAGACGTCTGTACATAAAATCCTGTCATTCCAGAGATGCTTTTTCTGCCTTCAAGCAAGATTCCCCAAAGCAGCCAAGCCGCATTCTTAAAAATACGGCTCAACCCCTTTTGAGAACCACACCTGATGGCAAAAAATTATGTGTGGTGCATTTTCGAAGCATCCCCAGAATGGCAAGACTTTACGTGCAGACCGCTTAGAGGGTTAATTAGAAATAAACATTTCTCAAAAACATCAGTTACAAAAAGATTTATAAAAGGAGGTTCTATATAATTAAATTTACCCTATAAACAGCATCCTCTGACAAAATGCATAAAAGAGACCTGACATCAAATTTAGTTTAGGGACTATACACAAGATATGCTTTTAAACATTTTGTTCAAAAATATCCAAGTGATACTTTCAATGAAAAAATTGAAATTTAACAAAGGAATTATCCATAACCAATTTGAACAATTCAAAATAAGATTTATGAGCAGCAAAAAGTAAAATTAAGCCAAACATAAAATGTTTATCATTTCTGGGAGGAAAAAAAATCTGTGATTCAACTCAATGATTTCCAAGTAATGAGACCACTTCAAAAATTTGGTTTATCATGTAGGTGTTGGATGCCAGTCAACTTGATGAAAATGATTATGCTTCATGTGCGAAACATAATGCCAAATCAGTTACAATACACAGGTATAGGAACACATGAAAAAATGAAAACTTTTTATTAGTAAGGTGTTGGGTCACCTTTGGCCTTAATGACAGCTTGCATTTGCTGTGGGATTGAAAAATAGAGGTCTTGAACATAGTACATTGGAATTTGCACTTATTCCTCATTTAAGGCAGTCTCGAGGTCAGATAGTATGTGTAGAGGAGGAAACCGAGCACAGACATTGTTCTGTAAAAAACCCCAAAAACAATAATTGATGTTCAATTCAGGTGAATGGGGACACCACATTAGATGTACTACTTATCATCAAGCCCAGCTAATCATGTTTGAACATAGCAAGATGTGTGAATAAGGGAGTTGTCCAAAGGAATACATGCTCTCCCAGAGAGGTTCTGAAGCATAGGGTGAAGATGGTCTACTAGAACACTTCATTAATAGTCACCTGTGATCATCCCCCTCAAGGCAACAAGATGTCCCAATTTACAGGAAGATTTTACTCCCCACACCATCACAGAACCCTCTCCATGTTTCACGGTTGGAACTAGGCGGTTAACATGAAATGTTTCTACTGTTGTTCGACAGACGAACACATGTTCGATGGTCTGGAATAATGAAAATGAAATTCATCAGCCCAGATGACTTGTTTCCATTGCAGTTATGTCTACTTTAGGTGGTCTTGGCATCCTGTAGTCTTCTTAGCATTCTATGCTTAAACTAATGGTTTTGGAATAGAGACTCTGCCATAAATGTTTGCCGTATACAACTCCCATTGAATGGTTTCATAGATAAAGGGTTCTGAAGGATTCTCGGACATTATCTGCGTCATCTTGGACGTTATCTGCGCCAGCGTGGTCCAGTGTTTTCGGGTGACTATCCTCTTCAACACCTGTCTCTCACAGTCCTTCAACTTCCGCCCACTGTTGTGCTTCTCAGAAGACACCTTATCTAAGTTTGTGTAGACTGTCATAACCCTTGACACAGTGGTCCTTAAAATACCAAAAAGGTTGGCTATTCTGGACATGGATGCTCCAATGAGGCAAGCTCCAACTATCATGCCCCTTTTCATGTCTGAGATCGGACATAATGACAATTTGCCAAGAATAGAATTTTTCCATGCAAATCTCACACTACCAAATACTTAACCGATACCTTCCCTTTTACCATCACTAGGGTTTTATCACATAGTGGTTGTTTACTTGATGAAGGATAGCTCATTTTTAAATGGGTGTTCCTATTTTGTCCTATACCTGTATATTCCATGTTAAACACATACATTGACTTTTAAATTTTACAGGTACATGACAATGGCCACATCAAACAACTTTCATAACATCCTTAATACTATTAACAACTGCTCCACATCATAATCTGAACTACTTAAGCAAACTGAACTTCAATTCAACACAAGTGTATTGTTATTTATTTTCCTAAATTTATTTAAAATGGTTGGTGTATATATATAAATGGTCATAAAAAAACTAGTTAAAGGTTCAGATTGTTTAAGCATTCTGTGTAGGTCCTTTCCTCTGCTAAGTTTGTTCTTTTCCCTCCATACAAAACAGTGAGTAGACATTTTGAATTCTTTTTCGTTTCAAAATCAATTGCTTACAATCTTGGATATAGTCCATATACCAAATTACAAGGTAACCTGCTTCCTGTTTTTAACCAATATACCACTTCTGAGAAGTTTCATTATCACCACCTTAAATATCAAGGGTTGGGCAACTTGTTATGGCTTGCAGGCCACATTGTGGGAACAAATGATACTGGAGGGCTGCAACTTTTAAAAATTATTGGATTCATAAAGTTAAATATAATAGTGACAGTTTTATTCAATTTATTTACTGTGTTAACTGCACATTATCTATAGCTGCATGCAGAATTAATTTTAGAATTAGTTTACTGAAACACAAATGTACCCTATTATACTTTTCCCACAATTTTTTTTTTTAAAATCAGGTGCGAGATTGTTTAAATTTTCATGATATCCTGCAAGTTTACATCATCTTTGTTGTGCTAGCATTTATATTTATTTTTGATGATCTTCATGGAAGAAAAACTTTGAACTCAAACAAATATAATATTGACTAAAAAATAAAGAATTCAGGAAATTTCTTCAAAGAAATTTTTTCGGCTGCGACACAGATTTGTAAAAGTTAATGTTATAGAATTTAATATTTTCTTCCCATTGTGAACTGATTTCAAGTCAGTAAGTTCAAGCTGTATATATAGCTCCTCAGGAGCAGGATCAATATCAGCAGTAATGGGATAACAGATCAAACTGAATTTAGGCTCAATTTCCTTAAAATCTTGTGACTTAGTCTTCCAAACTCCACAAATGATCTCTCAGAAACACTTTCATTTATTTTGCTTTCAATAAAGGAATCCTTTTTGTCCCAAATAGTGATAAATACATGAGGAACCTTAGATTATGCACCAGGAAAGAAATCTTCTTTGAAAGCAGATTTTCTGACTGTCTCAGCGGGTCGCAAAAATCTACTGGCTGCTATTTGCCCACCTTTGTTGTATATAATTTAGTATTCTGTACCTAACTTTTGAAGATTTTTAATTTGATGTCTATTTTATGTACAAGATAATTCAAAACATCAGTAATATAAAAATCACAAGTAACTGAAATATCATTACCTTTTATACCATCCTACATAACTGCTATTTCTCTTTTTTTAAATTCAAACATAAAATATTTTATGTGTCCAAAATTTAGAGTTCATTTCAAATTCATATCAGATGCATTTTAATGATTTCTTAATCTCTCACTCTTCTATTTTTATACCTACTTCCAGAAATTCTGTAGATTTTATTTGTTTAATAAAATGTATTACATTCCTTAAATAAAAGATATACTCTGTTCAGTAATAGTTCCAAATTACATTTATAATTATCATAAAGGTAAACTTAATCATGCAAAATAATGTAAAAATTCTCAAATTATGATCTTTTACTTAAAACTATAAAATACGTAGTACTTTAATGTTATCAGAACCGTGTAAATCAAAATTCTACACAATTCTACCAGAATTTGTTAGAATTACAAACTTTTTGAGCCTAGAATATGTTGTTCGATTCTCATGTGTTTAGAGTATCAGTTTAATGTATCTAAATTTAGAGGTATTACAAGCTAAATACAAGATAAAAAAGGTAAATTTATTCTTTGCCCATTATAACATAAATCTTTCATCTTTTATAAAGGAAAGTTCTGATCTGCAATTTTGAATGATGAGAATCCTAAGAGTAATTAATTTTAGAGTCAGACAAGGCAACATCACTGCATTTATAATTTCTACAATATGTACCAAAATATTCTTCATCTTTTAGAGAAAAACATTGTTCCAGAACATATTAGTTTTATAACTACTAGTATAATCCTGAAGAAATTTTATAGGACGCAGCAAAAAATTTAGTAAAAATTGAATAACTAATATCTTTTGAAAAATTTATTCTCTTTCTAAAAAAAGCACTTACAAAAAATGTATACCATTCACCCTCAAATATACATAAGCATATGAAATTACCAAAAGAAACAAAATTATAATTTTTTATTTTAATATCAAGAACTGATGCTTTAATTATGCCAAAATTCCAACGTAAATTTTAATATTGATGTCAAATGTAATTTTCATTATAAATAATTAGAACTGCAAAAAGTATTTCGTAAAGTGGAGAAAGAAAAATATTTTTCCAAAACAACAAAATAAAGAAAGATCCTTAAAAACAATTTTAAATAAAGAATGATACGTTTGTTCTAATAAATGTTATTTATTAAAAGTAATGGATTAATTAAAATTATTGTATTTCATGGTGCAAAGCACTTAATCCATAATCCATTAATGTACGATATATAACGGGGTGTATTGAATTAATTGCATAATAAAATCTATCTAAAATACCTCTTGATAAAAATTTTCCAAAAGAAAATAGGTCATTTAATAATCGAATTTCAAATACTATATTTTGTTATATTGCACATTTTACAGTAAATTCAGCATTAAAAATACAATCGTATTTAAAGGTACCATTTAAACAATATCAAAAGCATTAACCAATCCTTAAAAAAATTCACTTACTTGCATTATTCGAGATTGACGTATTGTTTTTTTTCCTTATGCAATATAATTTTGTCAACTCAAGAAGTAAATACCTGTCACGTAAAAAGGGAAAAGTTCCCCGAGATGATAAAAAACAACAACAAAAAGTCAGTTCAGTTCAGGATTTGTAGGATATGGAGCAACAAAAAAAAAAAACTACGATAAGAAACAATTTTATGCATTTATCAAAACAAATAGTGAATGTCATTTCATATCTATAAACTCTACAATATTTAGAAATGTATTAAAAATCATCAAAAAATTATGAGAAAAGATATCAGAAAGGGAAAACAAATGCACGTTAGTACCACTCTTCAATCGTTTTTTATACACTGTGTGACCTAATTATTATGACCACCCCAGTGGCGTAACACTGAATATCAGGCCTCCTGCCTGTAAAATCAGTTTTTACCTTTAATATTTTATAAATTGGTTGTATATATATACTTGGCGTCAATCAGGCTTTGGGCCCCTTAGCCCTTCCTGGCTCCCCCGCGATGCGGGGGTGTGCGTTACACCACACGCACTGACCACTTCTTCAATACAATATTGGAACTTTTGCCCTTATTACTACATGGATTCTCTCTTGCCATGGTCGTATGAAGCATATGAGACCATATACAATGAATTGACTCTTCCAATGCAGTGGTGCGCAAACTTTTTCGACTGCGACCCCTTTTGTAGAGAGAAAATTTTTGGCGACCTCTAGAGATAAATGTTCACAAATACGATGTAAATAGGCGCATTTCTTTCGTTTCATCGAATAAAAAAATAATCATTTCTGACACATATTAATATTATTTATAATTTAAAGAAAATATTTTTTGTATAACATAAAAATCAGTAAATTGCCTTTTAATGAGATGTATGTGGCTGCAAGTTTCTGATTATCTCATCGATGTTCGGATGTATTTGAAATTGAAATTAATATCTCGGGGTTCAAAGGGGCTATTTTTTTTTATTGAAACTAGTTTGCTAACCAGTTTCACAAAAATACGTTGATAAAAAGTATTAGTAACTGATGGCATTCGAAAACGGATATTTTTTTTCCAAGGTTGAAAATTTTTTGAAAGGGAGTCTTAAATTGATTTCGAAGAGTAAATCACTAATAAATCTATCTTTTTCCCCTTTTCCCCTTTTTGAAGAGAACGCATATGTGTAGGAAAAGGGATCAAAAACCCAACCCAAGATCGTTTGGAAAATCCTCCCCTCGTTTTTTTAATTTTCAATGTATTAAATATTTTTTAAATGTAATATATCTATTTATTTTCCTTGAAAAAAAATGCAAGGGAACATGTGGGTTTTGTTTTATTCAGTTCAGTTTCCCGAAACCTTTTTTTTAAAAGTTAATTTTACTAATGGTTTATTTTGAATTCCACCCTGCAAGTAAAATTTAAGTCGTTAATTTTTTGAAACCAACTAAATACCCTTTTTTTTCTAGCCAAACCCCATTGATATAATAATTTTCCCAAACTATTTTTTTTTCAAAAAATGTACACTTCATTTTAAATACAAATATCCATCGTAGTTTTTTCCCAGTGAAGACATCGACTTGGTGTGTAAAGTAATCTTCATACGTTGGCCCATCTCATTGCAAAATATTGAAAAGAGACTGCGTTAAGACTTTTCATTTAACTAGTTAATTGAACTAACAGCGTCTTTTGTAATATGTTGTGCAACTTTTTCCTATCTTTTGAACAAGGTTGCCGATGAATCAACGGAAAAAACCACGAGGCGCCCCTTTTTGGAAAGGAGCCCTTTTTTTTTAAAACCCGTTAATGCGCGACCATCAGTACAAACCGCAAACAGTTTGCCCAGGTATAAAGGGGCTTGCTTCAAAATATTATTTTTTACTTGAATATTTTTCCCGTTGTTTTTTCCCTTTCCCACTTTTGCAACATAAAAGTTTTTGTTATATCTTCATTAAAAAAAAAATCTAACGTAAATAATTATTGGACATTTTAGTAATATCGGTGCCGTCCAGTTGGGAAACAAAATCAGATGAATTTGGTATGCGTTTTATGACTTTTGAGTATTTGTGGATTTTAAACCGCAGATAAAGGTATCCTTGATAATTATTTTTTTTGGGTTTATTTTCAATTTTTCGCCATGCAAAATTTATGTCATCTTAGATGCTGAGGAAGGATAAGGGATTCTCCCAAATTTTATGGGGTTTTATTGTTTTTTTATTAGATAAAAAACCCAAAAAGCCGAATGCTTTCTGGGGATTGTTGTAAATTTCTTTAGATTTGCACCTGAATTTTTAGATTTTCAGCGCCCGAAAAAAAACGCATGTTTATTTTGGAAATTTTTTTTTTAATTTCCAAAGCTTTTAATTTATGGTATAATGCCCCAGTTGCTAATTTTTCGTTGCAAATGACAATATCCTTCTTCCCCCATCAACAAAAAAAATGTAAACTATACTTTAAAAAATTCCCCTGGTTTTTTTTACTTTTTTTGATGGGGGATTTAGTTCAAAATTTTAATTTTATCAGTATTTGTTCTTTTTTTAGCTAAGATGTACCTGGTGTCGTATTACCCATTTATCCCTATAAAAAAAAGGGGGAAATTTTTTTTAAAAAAAATAAAAAAAATTTCTTTTTTGAGAAATTCAATAAAATTAACAAACTTTTTTAATGATAGCCCCATCCTGATAAAAAAGAGCAGCAAATCCCCATAAAAATATAAAAAAAACATAATTACACAACGTCATGATAAAACTGAGGAGAAACAAAACAATTGCAGGCCAACTGTTCATGCTACAACTTTACATGGAAAAACGCAGTAAAACATTCCAATAATTTTTCGTTTGGTTGGCCCTTTTGGTACGCATGTCTACAAAATGACCCCCAGCCCTGATTACCACCCATCTCGTACGGTGCGCATGCTCAGTGTGCACCGTTTGACACAGTACGTATAACATCAATACGTCGGACAAATAGGTGCTTTTCAGTAAAACTGGCGAATTACTGCGATGAGGGCAGCCTATAGTTTAATGAGCGACAAACAATTCGTTCAGAGACGTTCGTACTTGTACCTTGATTAAGATTACCCCAATTTGACAAGAAATTGCTCTCTGTTGAATTGAACAGCTTTTGCAATTTTCCTTTCCAAGGAAGCATTCAATTCCCCGTGACAACCACAAACCTGACGTTGATACCTAGTTTTTTACTCTCTGGAAATATCAATGACAGCTTCTCTCGAAAAATTCTCAAATGCAGCCGTTTTTTTCCCAACGTTTCGAGCATGTACAATCATTCCAAGTTTAAACTCAGTTAAATCACATCCCCTCCCCCTTGTATTTGCAAGCAACAAACAGAGCAATTGATGTTTCACTATTCCTTTATTTCCCCTTCTGGCAGCAACAACTTTAAGTTATGGCCGACCTCTGTATAAATTGCAAGTGGTCATAATTTAGCAACCCAATATATTATACACAATTATCTATCCGCTTCGTTGCGTATTTCATGATGTTGCATGCGTAGGAACTTATTAGAATTAGGGCAGTTATAGTAAAGTAATAAGCAAGCAAAGAATTAAGGCAATTTTTCACCTTGCAAAATTCCCAAATTTTAGTTTTCCCTGTTCTTGGAACATATTTCAATATACTGTGATACATCTACCGATAAGTATTCAAGCTTATATTTCGTTTGAATTCTGGATGTCAATATTTTATAACGTACTTCGATTAAAATTTCTTTGTTCACAATGACCCAAGCTTATGTCTTCCTTCACTTTGATGTCATTTATCAAAGTTAATGGGTCATATGAAGTAACAAAATGTGGTGAGACTAAGCTTTCACGCAGTAATAATGAAATTAAATACATCCATGGTCATTCTGAAACCATTTTATATAGACGATTTTAAGAATTTGGTTTCCCATGAAAAAATATTTTCATATAATCCTGATCTGAAAAACTAATCTTTACATTCTCAAATCCAGACTTGGATCGATGAACAGCAAAAAAAAAAAAACCTTCCTTCCTTTCTTGCACGACGTCATGTTGTACCATCTTTAAGATACAGCTAATGTGTGTGTGTGTGTTGAAGAGTAGTTCATGGTATGTAGAAGCGCCATGACTTTTCAAAGAGCAAGACGCATTTCGTTTGAGCAAATAAATTCCTTTGCAGCACTTTTAAGAGTTTCTCTGGTCAAGGGGCTTGCTTCTGATTCTTTGATCAAGGTGTTGAATACAGATTTAGAAAAAAAAAAGATATTTTACGATACCTTTCGCCTAACATGTACGTGACACTATTAAAAATTCAATTAAAAATTTTTTTATACATAACCAATTTCTAAAAACCAAACCTGGGGTTGCATTTTCGGAAAACCTTGCGTATGAAAATGGAAAAATGGTGGTTTGCCGTGCAATATTCCCACCCCCACCATAATCCATTTATTGATGTAAATGATGGCTTCAATGAAAACCCCTCTAAAATTAGTGAAATTTTAATTGATACTGATAGCTGCAAGACACTATACTTAATTCCCTTAAGTGCCGCCGGCGTGTATACAAGTCCTGCTCAGTTGGTACGTTTAGTGCCCGGGACGTGGATACTCGTCCTTCCAGAGGACGATTTTTTGAATTGTGCTGCTCTGTTTAAAACTAGTCCCACGGCTTTGGAATACAATAAAATGTGACATTGACAGTCCTTCTAAAGAATTTATTTCTGAGAAGAGGTGGGGGAAGAAATTGAAAGGGTGTATTCCAGGAACGAGGAAATTCATAGCTAAGCAGTTTTTCAGTAACGTTAACGTCTTATAAGAAAAGGCGATGTGAAAATATGTTATTTTTGCAAGGAAAATATTCGCCGTGAATCTCGCTATCAATGCTGGTTTATGTGTTCAACCATGTGCCAGGATATATCACACAACAGATACAGTATAATTAAAAACTTATCACGTAACTCCAAACAATAAATTTTGCATTTTCATTTTATTATTCTATCCTTTTTCCTTACTTCTTTTTTAAAGTGAAAGTAAACAATTTTCAGGTTGAAAAACACGCTTCTTTCACCCCAATAAACCGCGTAATGACTCGTGCCTTTGGGGAAAACGGTGGGACTGAGGGGGAGGAGGAAGGATGGGGAGTTGAGAGGTTAATAGTAATAAAAGCAAGAAGAGTTAAAAAAAGCAAAAAATAAGAGTAAGGAATCTTCGGAAGACTTTGTCTTCCTCCCGTCAAAAACTGCTAGACCTGCCTCCCCAACCAAAACTACGAAACCAGTTGAGACAAGCAATAATTTTGATCAACTACGGCAAGATGTTGAGCAGCAGCAACCTGACAACACCCAGGAAACTACTCCCAAGCCAGACCTCCATCTCTAATTATGCTCAAAATTAAACCCAATTACTGCGAGCAAATTAAAAATAACTACAAAAAATTCCCCGAAATCAAAAGCAAAACCTCCGGAGGATCGATAAGGCTGTATGCCAATGATAGTGATGAATATCGAAATCTCACCCACGTGTTTGTTGAGGGTAATGTGAACTCTGATATTGCGTAATAAAGCCAAAACTTGATCAATCAATAAAAGTTGCAATTATAAGGGACTCTCTATTTTACTAAAATCGAAGAAATTAAAAGCACCCTTGAAGACTCCGGTTTTACCGTAGAAAATGTTCCCAACTGATCTCCGAAAGAAATAAAGCTCCGCTCCAATTCTTTCATATTACTCTCCCAAGAAACGAAAATTGCTGGACAATTTTCAATTTAGTGCATTTAGGTTATATGCAAGTTAAAGTAGAGAGATTCCTTATCAGAGGAGTCATATACACAATGTTTAAATTGCAATAGCTTTTAACTCACAGCCGCGAATTGTAAATTCGAATCACGTTGTCTCAAATGTGGCAAAGATCACCTCAACAAGGAATGAGAAATAAAAGGAAGGTAGGAAAATCCATTCTGCATTAACAGCCAGGAATATGGCCACAATGCGTGTTATACGAAGTGTCCGAAATTCCCCAAACCCAAACAAAGTTCCCCCTTTGATAAAATCAATAGAGCTAAAAACTTCAATAACAACGTTAGACAATGAACTTCCTTCACTAGCATTGTTAGTGGAAATATCCCAGACCTTCCAAACCTAGATGAAAATATCCTCCCTAACAGTAATGATAACAAAAGTTTCTAAGGATTCCAGAAACAATATAGCAATAAATCTGAACTAGCACAATTTCTGGAACTTTTTAGTATTATTTTTAAGTTAATAAAAAGAAACCCTAAATTACTAATCACTAAGCTTAAATCTTCTAAAACAAACAAAGAAAAGAAGTATCTTTTAGTTGAGAAGCTATGCTTCAACAAAAAATTAAGTTAATCTAAAATAATATCCCCATTTAATTAAAATTTTTCTGTAACGCAATCAAGAACTTCTCTTTTTATTTCAATAGTTTTAAAATTTTTAACTCTGAAAAGGGCAGAAAGTCCCCCCGCCCCAAAGCTCACTACCATCACCCAATCGAATTGCACCATTCAAGAAGCTGGTGATTTTTCCTCTTCCAGATTACCCTATTGGTTCCTTGCCTCCATGTCTAGACCTAGCTAGCCAAGACTGTTACACCAAGCCACCGATCATCTCTTGATAGGGAACGAGGGCTGCTGGGCAGTCCGTATGCCCTGTGAATGTGTAATGTTGCTCACTTGGGGAAAGAGGCTCTCTAGTGGAAGCTGTAACAGCACTATTAATTTAAGTTTCGAGATTAATTTTTATTATTTGCTCATATTTGATAATTAGTATTCATTTCGTTTTAAAATACATCGTTTGACTTCTATATAACTAAATTCACGGCTTGGAATAAAAGTTTAGATTATGTTTTGGAGTGATATGTATAAAAATGTTTATTTTTATAGATTCTTCAATAATTTATCAAAGCACAAATATTTTTAAATCATATGTTAACACATGTTTTTCTATTTTAAATAACTTAAAAGATTACTATTTTTAATAATATCTGTAAATTTAAAGTATGATGTATTTTTCAAAAAATATCCTAATAATTAACCAAATCTATATAAATAAAATTGAATGTTCGTGTCTCATGCCTTCCTAAGCCGTTCATCTGATTGTAATGTAACTTTGGGGAATAGTTGGACGTATGCCTGCGAAGGTTTTCGAGTTAGTAAAACTATGTGTTGTCGCATGCTCGCCAACGTCATGCTCACAAATGTAAATATTCTTCCTTGCCGCGCTGTGCCGGCAGATGAGAATTTTCTGTGGAACGAGAGAGCTAGACCAGTGCTTCTCAAAGTTTCAATATTCGCGACCCAATATTCACTCATTATTTTCATCGCGACCCAATATTCACTCATTATTTTCATCGCGCCCCCCTCATATAATAACAATGTATTGAATTCAATAATACTATACTTTGACGCTAAAGCTACAATACGACTTTAACCTCTTAAGTGCCACTGACGTATATAAACTTCACGCTCAGCCAAAGCGCTAATTTCCCCGTACATATATATACGTCTTTCCGAAGTACGATCTTTTCTGTGCACTGCTCCTTGACAGTACTCGCGAAGGATTTACTCTTATTTCAGATTATTTGCTTCTTTATT
Source organism: Trichonephila inaurata madagascariensis (assembly GCA_019973955.1). Lineage (NCBI taxonomy): Eukaryota > Metazoa > Arthropoda > Arachnida > Araneae > Nephilidae > Trichonephila > Trichonephila inaurata. Next base: position 186,805 of record BMAV01023497.1, read on the forward strand.
CTCCCCCCTCACAATGCATCACATACGTGGGTCTACGTGAAAAACGGAGGGCACTAGGAAGCGAATCGCATAAATTTTAATCGACAGTTAAGGGATTAATTATATACAATACAAATTATCAATGTAAGTGTTAATTTTTGTATATAATTTTATATATGACAAACCCATGGGGGCGCTGGTAATTATTAAACTTATTCTTAACTTTGTACTGTTAAATTAATTATAAAATATATTGTGTAGCACTGATACATTTATAAGTGCAATATATCGGAGTAAATGTGTACTTTATTTTTTATTATGTCAGAATGTATTTATTAATTTACTGAAAGTAAACAAACAAATTGAATTAATTTTTTTTTCGACTTTTCAATATGTTCGCGCCCCCCTCGTAGAGTTTCCACAGTCCTCAAGGGGGGCGCGCCCCAGTTTGAGAAACGCTGAGCTAGACGAGAAATTTTCTCTTTAATACTCAGACGTGAGCATTAATATAAGACTAATACTCGAAGCTCACAATAAAAAATTAATTAAAATTTGCTGCGCTTGTAAATAACTTATACATGTTGTGTGGTTGAATAAAAAAGTAAAAAAGAAATAAGCGTAGCTGGTCCGTCAATGAAACAAAAAGAAACTAAAAATAAACACTATGTTTCGATATATGCCCAAGTGTCGTTGAGGAGGATTAAGGAGCATTACAGATAGTTATTTCCATTTTTAAACTATTAGACGTACTTTCTTGAAATTTAACAAGCAGATTTCTTTCATTGACAACAAAATGGGTTTTGCGAAAATCGACTTCCAAGGGGCGTTGTGGGGATTAAAGAGCGTTAAATATCCTCGCTTTTAAAATATTAAACCTACAGATTTGAAATTTGTGATAGGACAATTCCTTTTATGGAATAGAGTTCCTCTAAGAACGGGTTTTGCGAAAATCGAACTCCAAGGGATAGTGTGAGGGCTTAATTGGCATTGAGGATAAATATTCCCGTTTTTGAACTTTTTGACCTACATACTTGAAATTTGGCAGGTATGTTCCTTTCAAGAAGTAAAGATCGGCTACCAAAAAGGTTTTCCAAAAATAGACCGGTATAACGGAGATATAATGGGAGTTAGAGATAAATATTCCCGTTTTTGAACTATTACACCTTCAGATCTGAAATTTGGCGCGCATATTCCTTTCTAGGAGTAGGTAACCGCCACGAGAGAAAGAGATTTTTACATAAAATAGACTTCCGTTTTTTCGAACTAGTAAACATAGACTTGAACTTCAGCTGGCATGTTTCTTTTATGAAGTGGAGATCTTGAAAGAGAGGATTTTGTGAAAACTGACATCAAAGGAGGTTTACAAGGGCCTTTTATGAATATAAAAATCCCTTTTATGTATAACTAAACTTATAAACTTGGGATTTAGAAAACAACTTTTTCTGAGCAGAGATTTGATGTAAAGGTGGTTTTCAAAAGTCAATCCACATAGGTGTACGAGGGCATTACAGATTTAAAAAAATCCTCTTTTCAATGATTAGACTTACAGATTTCAACTTCGGCAAATCTGATTTTTTGTTGAGAAGAGATATGCTAAAAAAGCATTTTTGTGTGTAATTTGCAACTCACTTAAATTTAACAAAATAAAAAATTCTTTCTCCTTCAATCTTTATTTTATTTTTCAGTTCACCCATGCGAAGAATCAGCTAGTATACTATAAGTTTAAAAAAAACCTTCTTCCCTAATTTTTTATAGAATGATGGACGTTAACGTACAGTGACCCACAAATGTGATTGTACACTTGCAGTTTTCTATAAAATTTAATGTTTTCGACTAATAAAAACTAATGTATCGGAAATGTATCTTTTTGATGGTATCTGCAACTTGTCCTTATTGAAATAACATAATAGTTATACTATGTTTTAAAAACTGATTATTTTGAAAACTTAATAAACAAAAAATGAAAAATTACGCCATAAAAGTCTTTGTACACTTAAAAAAAATCTTAACTTTAAATTTTGTATTTTTTTTCTTAGTTTAGTAATATCTTTTAGTATCCACAACAGCTTTTAAACATCTTGCTATAGATTTCATCAAATTTTTGTAAATTCTGCATCGATGCTTCTTCTGCTAACTACAACTGATATTTTTCAATTTAATGTATGCGATTTCTTATGAAAGATAAAAATGAACCTGAGTGCGTCATAAATTCGTTTCAGATTTCAGAAATCATTCTTTTCTTCGATTTTCAAGTGCGTTAAAAGCTACTTTTGGGCAATGGGTGATCAATTTCGTAATTTTGAAAGTAGTTCGAGAGACGAGGATGACATCCGAGCTGGCAGCCTATTCTCCAAACCACGCCAACGTGAGGAATTTGAGCTCATTCCCTCTGCGGGTCTTCAATGGCACCATGACGACTCGAGCCCAAGGCTCGGACATTACTAGTTATGAATTGGCTACTATCAACACTTATCTACTTTGAACACCCTCTTTTGATTAGATATTATTTGTAACATTTTCCAACTTTTTTTTTTTGCCATTGTTATATGATTTCAAATTTAAGCTCAGAGTGCCCAAAAACTCAATTTTTTGATGTCGTCTCATTACTTTGAAGCTCTGTCTTTACCCTCTAGTGCATGTTATTCCGTAGAAAATAAGTTTCAAATTCTAAACTTTCTCGTATTTTACAAAAAAAAGTAATGCTAATTAACTAAAAAATTCGTTAATAACTTTAAATTTCAGTCCTTACTTGCCGAAAATGATAGATGGGATAATAAGTAATTACCACTAATTTACAGAAATATTTTTACAACTATTTCAGCTCCAGTCATGGACATATTAGCTTACCATACATAAAGTAGCCCTTAGTTTGTTCATCTTCTCCATTCATCATCAAATTGGTATGTTGAGGAAAGTTAAAGCAAATAATCAAATTTCTTTTTCTACACATGAAGCAAGTAGAACTTGTTTGAAATTAAAATAAACAAATTTTGTTGCTTACGTATTATATTGTCGGCCGATTTCACTAAGTCAAAAACATCGCCAAATGCTGTCAAACAAGATTATTGTGTATGTTCATGCAAGGGATCAGTTTTCCCCATGGCTGTATATCGTGGGTGAGTGAGTGAGTGATTTTGGGTTTTATTGGCGCAAGAGCCGATTTCGGCTATACTGCGCCAAACATTTGTTTTAATTTCTATAAAAAAAAATTTTTTAAAAGTTAGAAATTTAAAAATTATAATTTATATTTTTTTAAGCATAAAAATTAATTAAAATTTTTTAAAATTTCATATTTATATGTTACATTTTATTAAAAACCAAAGTTGGAAATACATTGTGCTGGGGTGTTATCCCCACCATGTCAAGAAAGAAATGCATTAAGTAAAAATTAAATTGATACACGACAGAAATGTAAAATTTTGTATTAAAATTCAATTGAGTATGTTGCAAGATGTTTTAAAAGTTATTTTTCTTAAATTTCGATTTTTCTGTTACGGGTTGGAGTCAACGTGTGGGAGTATTCTTCACGTTTCCAATCATAAGCGTGCCACCATTCTTCCGAAAATTTTTCCACCTCTCCAAAGGATTTATTTTCCTTTGGTGATTCCACCTCTTCTTCAACATCGTATACAAGCATGTCCTCGTCTGATGATTCTTGTATAGGTGTGCTTTTTTTAGGTTTGTGAGGCGTCAATTTTATGTCTATTTCGGAGGTAAGGCTTCTTTTCGGACGTCTTTTCTTGCGATTTTTGAAGTTTTTTTTGCATTCTGGGATGGAGAAGGTATGGTATTGGATACAGAGGTTTCAGTTTCAACAGCAGGACATGTTTTAGTTGGTAAGGGTGTAAACATTGATACAGTGGTTGAAGTGAGTGCTTTATTAGATGAAGAAAATGCAGTAGATGTAGATAAACTATTAGATGTGGTGGGCGTAGTGTCTATTAAAGGAACAGATAGTTGAAATTCTGATGACGATGTAACTGTGACAGAAGATGTGGGTGGTAAGAGGTTTGCTTGAGTTGTGGTTGATGATTTGTTAACTACAGGAATTTTGGAAGACATTGTTAGCTTTGGAATGACACTCAAAGGTGCAGTAGTTTTAAAGGTGGACATACTATTTTCGTAATATTTTCATCAGTTTGGGTTGTTGTGGTTAAAGATGAGGGTTTGACAGCTTGTGCGTATGTTTGAGATATTTGTGGGACTATTAATTTACGTGCTTCTGGATAAGAAATATTTTTATTTGTTTTAATTTCCTGTATTTGTTTCTCTATTTTCCATTTAGGGCAGATTTTTGAATCGGCGGAATGGGCCTGAGAGCAGTTAATACATTTTAGCTCTAGAATGCAATCTGTGGAAGCATGTCCAACAGATGCGCATCTAGAACAAGTAAGTTGACCGCGGCAGGAGGTTTAGAGTGTCGAACCTCTGGCTTACTTGAAACAGCGCAGAGGGTTCGGAATGTACGGGCGAATTTTACAGTTAAGGTAGCCGGCTTTAATTGTGGATGGAAGTTTGGGGCTATTGAAAGTTAAAATTATATGTTTGGTCGGAATTATTGATGCATCTTTTAATTGTTATTCTTCTGACTGAATTACACTCCTGTTCAGAAAATCCATCAGATTTCCGGTTCAGGAGTGGTCAACAGGTCAGGTTCAGAAATGACCCACGACACTGAGTTCAGAGTTTTATGCGGACTTATTATTAAAGGTGAATTAAGAAACGTTTTTGTGAGAAGAAAAGACTTAGTTTGTATAGCAGAGAGTGTTTCTAAGTAGATCCCCTGATCTTAATCTTTTGACTGATTTAGGTTCACCACCTATTCCAATGAGTGCTTTCTGTATAGCAAAAGGTGATTTAGAAGACATGTCATTATTCGGTAAGGAAAGTAATAAAAATCTTGCATTAGTCGCAATTTTGTCAATACTTAGGTTGGGTAATACGAGGCCTTTACCCGGGCACAGCAGCTTTTGGATCCATAATAACGCGTATACCACTTCGTCCTGGCGTGCCTCCACCCACCACGGAGTCCAACAAGGGAGGCAGTGTGCCGGTCATCTGGCCAAAAACCAGGCACGGCGCTTACCCAGAGTACACCCAGAAGATAGTGATACAGTCCAGGGTGAGGATCCAACGGTAAACCCCGACACCCCTTATCTGCAGCACTAACCCTTTAGCAGGTCTCTTCGGGGATACCGAAGAGAGGTACACCAGCCGATTGACAGGAGCGGGCTCCCCCCTGCCACCCGTCTACAGTGAAGCGTGGGCCAAAGGGAACGCAGAGGTATCCCTAGGCCACTAACCTCCTCCATACTGGAGAAGCGTGGGCAAAGGGAACGCAAAGGATCCCCAGAACACCATTTTCCCCCTTACGGGACGCCGCACACGGCAAACATGCGGGTTGAAAAAACAACGGTGTTAATCGAAAATAAATAAAGCAACATAATCAAAAATTTAAAGAAATATACGAAAAAGGAACTAAACTAACACAATACAAATGTAAACCATAATATGTTAGTAATAAAAAGAAAGTTTTTTCAATAGAAAAAACAGAATTTAAACAAAGTTCATTCTTTAATATAGGTCTGTGGTCTAGACGGGAAAAGAAGAAAAGGGAAATTTGAATGGCAAGGAGAAGGGCCGAAAATAGAGAAAGATCACTAGGGTACCCTGGGTTCGTGAAGCCCATGTTTACCAAAGACAGTAAACCCCTTAGGAAGAGGAAAAGATCACTAGGGCACCTCGGGAGCGTGAAACCCGTACTCACCTAAAGAAGGTGAGCCCCTGAGGGTGTATATCGTGGGATTTGAAGACTTATTTGGTGAACTGGTCGATGGTATAATACGCAAGTACCCAGTATTTATGTATTTTAAGAATTTTATACTGTTTAATATTTCGGTATTTTTCGTAAGTATAACATCCTAGATCAACACCCTGATTTGGCCAGTGCCGATTTTAACTCATTTCGGGCCCTGGGCGCAGAAAATCTACAGGCCCCGTTGGTACTGGTGGATCGAAATTTATAACCAGAAAATCTGGTTAAGAAGTTTATCTGGTCCCTTCCGGGCCCCTGGGCACCCAATAGGTAAACTGGATTTGGCGACAAAAATTTGGCCCCATTATTTTGGGAATTTAGCACCAAGTTTACAACTCTTGCATGGAAGCTGCGTGTTTAGTATTTAGTGCAAGTTGGTTATTTTGAAAAAAGTTGTTTCTGATACGTATTATCACAACAATCACCCACGTTCTAGATAACTCGCCAAGTTGGCAACCCCAATGTGTCGTATGCTCTGAATCGCCAATAGTTTGAGATAATACGTAAGTACCTGGGTTTTCCTTTGGCACCAAGAAAAAATAATCAGGGATTTTAATTAGGATATTTTTCAAAACTACTAAAAAGTTATTATAAATGTTTAAATTAGATGCTAAATTAAAATTTTTTTGAGATTTGGGTAAAACAATAGCTTTATGTTTATATTTCATTTCACATACCTTTTCATTTATAACTTGTAATTGTAATGGAATATTAATTTTCCCATTAAAATGAATTAAGTAAAACACCTTTATTGTAAAAATCCAAGAAAATAATTTAATTTAAAATAATATACTGAGTACATTACTTGTTCATTACATTAATAAATTTTAATAGAATAAATGCATTTCCGATTGTTATTTTTTATAATAATATTTTTAATACATTCTAATTATTCGTTTAATGAAAAATCTTTTATACAATACATATGAAAACCCAGAAATTTTCATATTTGAGATTTCATACGAAATATTTAATCATAAGGTAAAAATGATGAACATTTGTGATATTACTTACCAGAGCTCGTACTTGAGCTCGAAGAAGCTTAATATTTCTGGGGCCCATTATTGTGTCTAATACAATTTGTATACAAAATATGAATTGCACATATATTTTGGAAATAAAAACACGTTACGTAAATACTTTGAATTGGTTTTTCAGGTTGCCTCAGTATAAATTTCCCACCTCTTACGTGAATATCATATTTAGTTTATACTCTTCAATGAATTCATGTAATATGTTGCCACTATTATCAGTAAACATGTACTAAAAATTAACACACTGGAGATGATCACGGCCAGATGACGTGGTCGATACTTGAACTAGCACATCCACTCATACCATTAGAGGAAATCACAGCCTTGGAAACTTCATGTGCGCTGGGCCCATCCAAACAAACGGTCTCTGTTTTGAACGGTGAAGCTCATATTCTTTAAAAAAATACTTATCATTAAACACTATGTTTGTGTCTCTTAGTTAAATTAATTCAATCTAATAATTATGACAATTAATATTATCACTTTATTTTTGTATTTTCCATTGTATTCATTTTAATGGCTTCGTCCTAAATTTAGATTTGTGAATATGTTTTATTATTGCACATGTATTCGAATAAAGATTATTTTGATCCGATATATTGAAACATTATTTTCCTATTTCTGCATTTTGGAAATATCTAAAAGAATTAAGAATTAATTAGGGGAAATTCGATGTTTTTTTAAATCTTGATGTACTTTTCATCTTATTGGATTAACTTTATTGTTAATTACTTTTTGGCTGTCTCTTCATTTATTGTACTCAAAGTTTAGATGTTCTAAGAATCCTGTATCCTTTAAAACCTATTGGATCCAATAAGCAATTGGATCTTTTTTATTTTAATATTTACTGATTATTTGCTGGATTTATGCATAAATGTCTGACCCTGTGAACTTGAAGATTTTATAGATTTAATCTGATTGTATTCCATCTTTCGTTATCGAGTCGCGAGTTTGAAACCAAGTACCACTAGAGGGTTTGGTACATATCAAATCTCTCGGGGCTCAAAGTTTGTAAGAGGGGAAGTTTGAAGAATGGGGTGCCATCTCACAGATATCATCCTCGCAACTTGACCGAAGTTCAAAATAACGAGATTTGTTGCCAATATCCCATATAGATTGATTGATTGATTGAATATTAACGTCGCACTGTTCAGCTACACGAGGGCTTTTGGCGACGGACCACGTAATTTTGAACCATGGTCAAGTGACGTGGACGACACCTGAGCTGGCACCCCCTCTCCTAACTACCACACCACACCAACGAGAGGACGTTTCAGCTCTCGACAGATTTAACGTGCATCGCTGCCCTTACACGGCGGGTCTTTGTGGTACTGGGCTGAAGTGACAAAGGCAAGCCACGGTCCGATACCTATACCACTCGGCTACCGCGGCCACATATCCCATATAGAAGAGAGTCGGGTTTTTGGAATTGTCGAGTAATATGGAATATCGAGGTTTTGGCCCTTTTGTAGCTGCTAATGCATGGAAAACCTTGAACAACTGAAAAAGACTCATGATGCACTGCTATGAGAATTGACCTCTTGGTGTTGCCCTAAAACTCTCTACAGAACAAAGTTTGCGATTTTCAAAAGTTTTTGCAGATAAATTTTCAAACATTTTAATCTACTAGTATACATGTGACTTGAACATTAAAGTTAAGCATAATGTACACTAAAAGATTTGCAGTTTGTGTGTAATACTGTGATCGGTTTTTAGCTGACAATGTTTTGTCCTTCAACTTAAAGGTTCGTTTTTCAAGATGACGTGTCGGTTCTTATGGAATACTTGGTATTCCATAATGCTCGAAGTGCAGCAATGAATCTTCCCTTTCTGATGTATCATTTGCATATATATCTTGATGTCACACAAAGAACCAGAAAACAAAGACGCTGAATGTATCTTCGGTAAAGGTAAATTCTCCGAAAGAGACCAACGAAAGGAAATTTGGATTTAATGCTGCAACCGATTCCTGCCTTGATTGTATTGGATCAGAGATATATTACATTTGTGTCTTTTATTTAATAGACTCGAAACAGAAATGACTCACGCATTTTTAAAAATATGGCTTTTATAGTTAAAAATAACTTTATATTATGAAGATTTTATTAGTTTTCCAATGGTTTAAACTATTCTATAATACCCTCCATTTATAATTTTTCTGTAAAATATATTTTTTGCAACAACAAAATAAATATTATTTTTTTGACAAGTAATAATTCTTTGCAATCGTTAAAAAATTTCCAATATCATCATGATATATATTAATATATCCATGATGATTTTTGAGATTGTGACGGTTCTGAGTGAGTAAATAGTGAGTGAATATTAACGTCGCACTGTTCAGCTACACGAAGGCTTTTGGCGACGGACCTCGTAATCTGTAACCATGGTCACATGATGAGGATGATACCTGAGCACCTGTGACGGCTCTATCCGCGTCCTTCCACTAATAAAATCCTCTTGGAAAATCTTTGGTCTTTCAAATCTAGTTATTCACAACCAACCATCTGAAGAAGAAACCTTGATTATTTAAATTAGGTCTGCTTTATAGTCTAGGTTTTCAAGCTAGTAGAGAGAGAAAGTGAGGGGATAGGATATATATATATATATATATATATTGTGCTACTGATGAGGTATATTCAATTTGATAGTATATTTCAGGTATCGTATAGGTGAAAGAATTAACGTGACGATTGGTCACTACAGTTTAATTAGTGATCAGATAATTTGGGAAGTAGATTCGTGATCTAGTATTAAGTGGGTCGATATTTAAAGTCTTCTCATACTTTGCATATCTCGTTATTAATCCACTTATTGCTTAGATTGGGAGCATCTCTTCTTTAAATTTACTAGATTTGTATTGCTATTTGTGTGATCAATAAGTAATCTGTTTTGATATATGGCTAGTTTTCCTTCCCTTCCCCTTTCATCTCTTGGCGTGGCCGCGGTAGCCGAGTGGTATAGGTATCGGATCGTGGCTTGCCTTTTCACGAGTTCGAACCCAGTTCCACTAAAGACCTGCCGTGTAGGGCAGCGATGCACGTTAAATCTGTCGAGAGCTGGAAACGTCCTCCGTGGTGTGGTAGTTAGAGAGGGTGCCAGCTCAGGTATCGTCCACGTCACTTGACCATGGTTCAAAATACGTGGTCCGTCGCCAAAAGCCCTCATGTAGCTGAACAGTGCGACGTTAATATTCAATCAATCAATCAATCAATTCATCTCTTGGCGAGAATGAGAGAACCTCTCATTTCTCAAAAGTTTTTTTTCCAATTAAAAACCATTACAGTTATTTTTAGAAATGTATAACTGGTATTTCATAATACCCGACTCTCATCTACCTCAAAAATCTACGTTAACAATAAATCAATTAATGTATGACTTTAAATGTTAATTTTACATATTACACGCGAAATGATTGTTCCTTATGTCTCTTACGGTGGTATTCTCGATCGTGAGTTATTGAAAAGAAAACTCACGGATTGGGTAACCCTCGCTCGCCGATAACTCGCGGATAATTCTCCTTTCTTATTCTCGAACTGCCGATTACCGAATCCGTGAGTTATGCGTGGGCAAGATGTTACAATCGTGTTGTGATTGCACACTGATAATCACGTGACATATTCTTTGTTACGTCCATCTTTGTTTACAAACGGATTCGCGTGATCGAAATCACACACACACACACACACACACACACACACACACACACACACACACACACACACACACACACACACACACACACACACACACACACACACACACACACACACACACACACACACAATCTGCGAGTTACCTCGGTTCGGGAATAACCCGACGTTAACTCGCGATTGAGAATACCACCGTTAAGGGTTTAATGATTATTTAATATACATATATATATATATATAAGCTACAGAACGTGCCTTGCTGGAAAGCAGGTTCGAATCCCACTCCTGCACAGTTTAAGTTTTAACTATTTCTGACATAACCATACTTCAAAAATTTCTTTCATGAGTATTTCAAAGGATGCATTCTTTAATGAAAATTCTTGAATTGTGTATTTTTTGGTTTATTTTGTTGATTCTCGAAGCTAAATGTTTAAAAGAGTTTAAATTCAATTTGGTATTATAAAGTATTAAAAGTTTTCAAAACAGCTCTCTAGTACATAACTATTATTATGGGGGAAAATAGTGGAGGGGACATATTATGAAATATGTAAGAGATGCGTTTTTATTGTACTTTTACGACATGGAGCAGTTGAATTCAGTGTAAAATGTAAGTTAAGCATTAAAAAAAAAATCTGCATTAAGAAACACGATTAGATCCCCACATTGTTACTCAATCTAGTTACAACAAGACCATAAGTCCTTTCGGGGTGTCCCTGAGGGGGCCTCACACACATTTTACCTCCTTCAGAGGGAATGTCCATAAGTAAGCTATAAGAAATAGCATAATTTGTCAGCGCTTGGATTGGGAAAAAGATATTCGAATGGGAAAAATGCGTGTATGAAACTAATTTTTTCTCTTTTCTTCGTTCTTGCTGTCTAGAAGTAATCACTTCATTGATTTTCCTTTTTAGGGCTAAGATTGTGAATCACAAAGTGACGACGACAACAGGTTTTGTAGATCTGTCTTCTGATCTGTTAATAATTAATTCGAGCGTTCATCTCATGATTCACGTAAATTTACATGAAATAAGAATTTTATGTTAATATCTATTTTTAGAATATGATGACGATTTTGTTTTGCAGAGCTTGGTTATACTTGGGAATCTTCGGTTGTTACTCTTATACCCATTGTTGGCTTTTCTTGTTCTTGACATGGATCAGGTGAAAGTTGTTTGCAAATGTTTTCTATGGTGCTAAGATGTATCCTGAACTACGTTCCGGATGCGTTGAGGGAAGTCTGTCTATTGATGTAGACATAAGGAGTTCAACTCTTGAGTATCAATAGGGCTTGCTGATCTCTTTGAATAGTGGGAGATTTTTGTGTTATATATACTTATTATATTATTAGATATTACTTTACTTTTAATTACTTAAAGATGGGATAAAAAAAACTAATATATATATATATATATATATATATATATATTGTAAATGAAATTGCCTGAATTTGCCATTCATTTCCTCACAATAATAATTTAATACATTTACTGCAGATAGAATTAGCATCTTAAGTATATATATATATCAGTAGTGCACAAAGGAATTTTTCAAGGGGATGGGGTCCGGGGTCGCGAAAGTTCATCGTTCTTGTATCATGCTTCTTTTGATTTTGTTGATTTTCGGGAACAAAACACAGTAAAAACTAATTATTGAATAAATAATTAGCATTAATTAATAAAATTAATCATTAATAACAACAAATACTTAGTTATAAATTTTACGTACTTAGAATTATAATCAATCGAAAATTCAAGGGTTTGGGGAGTCCGCCCCAGGGACCCTTTTTGGGGCGCCACGATATATATATTATATTTTAATAATATATATAATAATATATATATATATATATATATATATATATATATATATATATATATATATAATATATATTTTTTGATTTTTCATAAAAGAATACTTTTTAAAAACATTTAAAAATACCATATTTTTGCAAGGATATTCATTATTAATTCCGTAACTAAAGTTCCTGAAGAATTTCAGCTTTGTATAACGTGCATCAATTTTGAACTACAGCATGAGTGAAAATTAATATATTTTCCTGTGGTCATTTTTTTTAAAAAAGAAATATGTGAAAAAAGGTTATCATATCCAATCTATAAAAATGGTTCTTGAAAAAATCATGCATGCTTATTATATTATACATATAATACCTTCATTCATTTTTCATATCAGTGCAGTACAAATATAATTTGCTTTGAATTTTATTGTCTCTTTTTTTACGTTCCTATTCTTTGGAGAAAACTCATTGAGAAACTCGAAAAGTATCATTATTTTCGCCTTTGTCTTGGAAGAAAGTTTGAAAATTTTCTGCTCACTCAAAAATATTGAAATAAGTTAGCGACAAGTTTATCTTTAAATTTTTCACATTTGTTTTATCATTGTCGCTTTCATTATTTTTTCTTTCCACATCACCTTGAACTTGCATTTCAGCTACAATATCCTTGGGAGTAGGTATCTTGGAAGTGATAATATTGGCATCAACTGATAAAATTTTACACTTCGACATCTCAAGATAAAACTTGACGAGTGTACTTTATGCTAGCGAATCAAAGAATATAACCTTAAAATTGATCCTCTAACCCAGTGGTCCCAACCTCCGGTCCATGGACCGGTACCGGTCGATGGATCAAATGGTACCGGGCCGCACAAGGAATATTAAATTATTTCCATTTTATTTTCTGTGGTGTATTTCCCTCGGGTTTGTGGGACTTTTAAGGAAATCACGTTATATTGCATGTTAAATCACTTTATAATAATTTTTTGGTGTAGCTGTATTTTATTGATAGGCGTGTTTAAGTACAAAAAAAATTAAATTAAAATTATAAAATCAAAACAATCTGAAATATAAGCAATCAACGACCTCACCCCTTTCAACGGGCAGCGGAAAAATTATCAAATGGTGACTGGTCCGCCGCAATAAAAAGATTGGGGAACACTGCTCTAATCTGCGACTCCTATGCAGAGTAAACTTTCGTCTATTCATCTAATATATGTCGTCTCGTTCCGTCTCAGTTACTTATACATTTACTGCACAAGACGAAAAAGGCTGCCATCAAGTGTTCAAGTGTAGCTATCTCTAATTTTCAATTAATTTCCGAATGATAAAGGAATTTTCTCTAGGAAGAGTTAGCTGAATTTTGAAGAGGTTAACGTCAATATAAATGTTATGTATCGTAAATATATCGCTTATTACAACCGGGGTTGGCTCGTTAAAAGCGAGTCATACTCCCTTAGACAACATTGTGCCAACCAAGAATTTTCAAATTTCTCGTTAAATCAGGGCTCATTATGAGCTAATTGTATTGCATGATAGAATATGTTTCTTGGATTAAAATGCCAATATCGTTTTTCATTGTTTCATTACCTGTAACCGAATGAGAAGTTTGTTTAAACAATATATTTTAAGTTAAAATATTTACTTAAAAACGCTAAGGAAAACAAAAAAGAGGAAACATATTTTTTTTCATAAAAAAAACTAAATTTTACAATGATTATTTTTTGAAAGAGAGGTGTTAGACGCTTTTTCCATTAAAACATTTAGTTGCTTACTTAATATACTATAGATGGCAGCACAGTTTGGAGTTTGTTCTGAGATTTCGATTTTTTTTAATTCAATCAAAAATCAAGAATCTTTTTCATTGAACTGTTAAAATTCTGTATGAATTTATACTTGACTACTTTTCCTAATGAATAAAAAGAGTTTTTAAAAACAATTAAACTAATTTATTTCATTGATTCTTTGACATTAAATTTTTAAGTATTGTGTTTTAAAGTCAAAATTAATTATTAACTTAAAAGTCATGTAATCTTTATTTATATTTACATTTTAATTAAATTAGTTTGCATTTGTACTATAATTCAATAAGCTTAACTTGTAAATTTTCAATTTAAAAAAAACCCAGAAACAAAAAAAAAATGTTTAAAATTTTGATTTACTTTTTAATTATCTATTCAGTAAAACATAATAATCATTTGAATACATATGCATAATTTCTTCACGAAAACAACTTCCAAAGTATAGCATCAATTTTAGTGGTGCTTTAATTTTGAGATTAAGGCAGATGTTGGGAAATCATAAGTCCAGTCATTTCAAACTATGGTCCTGATTTCTCCCTCGAAATCTAAGGAATCACACATTTTCCTACATTTACAAAAACTTATTGAAAGAATATTTTTTCTAACAGACACCCGATTAATTTTCCTCAAAGAAACCGTAAGTAAATGGAAATAGACAATGTCAAAGCCCCATACAATACTTAAGTCCCATAAATATCATAACGTGGTAAAAAAGAAATCAATGAATCTCTGTTTACATATTAAAAAAAAGAGTTTGGATTTTAAAATTAGATTTTAATTTTTCAATCAATTAATTCATTTTTCCTGTAAAATATGTAAGGAATTTGTAGTGAGGAAAAAGCTAAAATATGGTCACACAGATATAGCTCACAAATACGAGTTATACATTTGCTATGTGTGTGTGTGTGAAAACGAAAGTAATGCTATATAAAATTTATATTACTTTGCAAAACTGAACTTGAAATCTTGAAAATATATAATTCAAACTTCAGATATTTTTTATGTTACTTCGAAAGAGGCAAGAATAAATTTTTGTTGAAATTTCAGAAAGTTTTCAAATTAAATGAAAGTAAATCTTTTATCAGAGATATGAGGACAAAAATGCGGTATAAAGCATTTTCGTGGTTTCTTCGGATATTCCTGAAGAAATCACAAAATTTGCTTTAATACATTTAATTTACTTTTGAATAATCAAGAAGTTATATTAATCTGATTGTAGGTTAGAATGAAAAGGCTAAAAATTCATACGTATAATTTTACTCTAACTCAGTCTGTTCATAGGAACTATTTATACCTTTCCTATTCACAAGTAATCAATAATTGGATACATTCTATCTGGGCATCTTTTTTCACTTCCTGAAAGTATGTTTGAAAAAAGCATACGTTTCGAATGAGCTCGCGTGTTTTCGTTTTTTTTCATGGTGTTCTCTATAACGGTAAAAACAGGTGTCGCGATACCCAAGCGATGTTTCGTTTCATACTTTTGACTGCTTTTAGTATATTATTCATTATTTCTTTGTTACTTAAATTTACGAAGTTTAGTCTAAAAACACCAATAGATTTTAGTAAATAATGGTCACAGCAATATTTTGTAATTATTTACTTACATTAATATTACACTCATGTATGTATATATATAATTTGATTATGACATTTCTTTCTTCGGGCTCAAATTTGTATGGCAATGAGCGTTTATAAAATCTAACTATGTATTTTATTTATCTTGTGTCTTCTAAATTGTGTACCATGAAAGCGAGCTACAATTACTCTCCCTAGTGTACTTCAAATATGCTATGTAGGATTAAAGTTTGATTATCAAGTCGGGCAATTCGTCAGGTGAATATTCTCACTTTCCAGAAATTTATCGACCAGTTGAGCTGTATGGGAATAATCGTTCTCATCCACAATAATCGAATCAGGACCAATTGCATCTAAAAAAGGTGAAAATTGGGCTCTAAGATTTCTTTCCTATATCTCACAATAGAGATAATCTGAATCTCAAATACGTGAAGCTCTGTGCTACCGTTCAATATGATGCTTGCCCAGATTGTCAAATATTTTTTCTAATACTGGTCTCTTTATCAGTTGTTGAAGAGCATATACTAAGTTCTTGTCAGGGACATCTTAAGGCATGGTCCAACTGGGCCCGGGCCAGGGACTCGGCCGCAATGGGGTCTCGTCTCTTTCTTAACTCAATCTTAATAAGATCACAAATTCGAATAGTTTCAAAAGTAAAATGTTATTTCCGACTGTGTTCTTCGAAAAACTGGGAATTTTGGATGATATATCAGCTAGCTACATGGGATGACCGTCGTTCATGAAGAGGCCTAGGCCTACCACCATACACTTTATTACTCATTCAGTCAAAAGGATGCAGTCGGTCAAGCCGGTTTGTGCGGTTGTAAGTCATGCACATTTATTTGTATCGGGTTATTGTTTGTACGAGCATTTGACAACGTATGCTATGTACTGTATAATTTGAGGTTCTTATGTGGGGCCTACACTTGCGTCGGAGCTCAAGGCCTCAAGAACTCTTAAGATGTCCCTGTTTCTTGGTTCCTTTAGGATAAAAGTACTTCAAAATTAAGAGTTTAAGCTGAATCTGGATTCATCAGTGAAGGGAAGGGCTTCTCCAAATGATCTCGTTAAAATGTGGTTATTCTCTGCCCAATGTTAAAAGAACTCTTCTGTGTTCAGAAGTGAACGGGATACAAACACCAGGTCTTTCAGAATTCCGTTATATAGCTTTTTGGAAAAAAATAATTCTGAAGTTTGGATTTATTCTATAAAACCGGTTTTATTAAAATGCTTCCCTCAGTTGGGAAAACCGCTGGGATCACTCTTTAGTTCCCATCTATTTGCATTTAAACCAACATGTTTCAAATTTTTCCGTGATTCACCATTTCCATTTCATAACTCAAATGTTGGCAAGCTCTTAAGATTTATCTTAGCTAATAAAAATTCACTACTTCTGCTCTACTTTATTATAATTTGCCGTATTTTAAATTTCTTGCAATATTTAACAGAAACTGCGGAAATTGGTTCGTGCTTTTACAGAGCAATTTCTTCAAAACGCACAGAGCCTATGTTCACATGTACATTTACGTAATCTTAAAAAAAAAAACTTGTATTTTTGCTTAGAAATAATTGTTCAACATTTCACTGAGTTATTTTCGAGAAATTGTTTAAAAAGCATTTTCTCTTAATTTAGCATACCAGCGTAATTGAGGGAAAGTTTTAAGTTGTTGTAATATACTATTTATCAACAAAGATACTATTTATAAATGCTTCAGTTTATCTTATATTATTTAGTGTCTTGTTATTTCGAAACATTTTATTAGAGTGGAAATGGAAATTTAAGATATTTTAGAAAACGTGCCACATTTTGAGAGAGAGAGAGAAAATATATTCAGATAGTAAAAATTTTGTTACATCATATATGAATTTAAGCAAAAATGACACATGAGCATAAAAAATGGAGTAATTATCTTCAGTTTTAAAATATTTTTCAAGCAGAATATTTTTATTAGAAGAATATATTCTTAATATAGAGACTAGGAAAAAAAAGATTTTTCAAACATTGTACACATAGAAGCAAAATATCACTACTCAGGCAAACCTTTTATGAGAACTAGACGAGAGAAACAGAAACAGTGCTTCTAAATTTTATAACAGACCAATAAGAGCTAATAATTATATTAGATTAGCTACTTACACACACATTCATAAAGGATTTGTAATCGATAAAATAGGGTAAATGATGCTTAATTTATCGCGTAAAACAAAATTCTTTTTATAACTATTTTTAGCGGCTAAGAAGATTGTCACTCACGATATGCAATCAATCACAGCTACGATAGCTATTTAAATTAAGGATGCAGTAATTATTTGAAAAATGTCTATTTGAAAAGATTTAAAAGCAGTTAATAAGTTATAAATAAAACAATGTATATTTCTATTTGGTTACACATTCTCTAATATGATTTTCTAGTTAAAAGTTCTCCATTTTCTTCTACTTCATTGCCATTTATTAATTTGAAGAGCATTTAGAGAGACTTGAGTATGGTGCTGTAATATCCTCAAGTCAATTCTTAGAAGATCTCTACAAATATTTGTACTTTAACTTTCAAGGAAGGTTAGGCTTATGTTAGCAGTGATACTTTGTTTTTAAAATATTAACGTCTGCCCATAGTAAAAATGTGGTTCCATTTCTGAACGTGATTTTGAATTTCTATGGCTAATTTCCGGAAGAATAAGGCTTGGATTGTTCAGAAAGCTAATATGATGTTTCAACACGGTCGCTCATTCCATAATGTCGTTCGCTGGCTGAGGTGTTTTTCATTCTTTCTTCCCTCTCTTAGGTAGTACACCTCTCAGGGGGCTCACCTTCTTTAGGTGGGTACGGGTGTCACAATCCCGAGGTACCTTAGTGATCTTTTCCTTTTTCCAAGGGGTTTACTATCTTTGGTAAACACGGGTGTCACGACTCCGGGGTACCCGAGTGATCCTTCTCTATTTTCGACCCTCCATCTTATCATCCAATTTCTTCTTTTCTTCTTTTCCCGTCCAGACCACAAACCTATGAATGTTTGGCGCAGTACAGCCAAAACTGGCTCTTGCGCCATAAAACACCAAACTCAACTCAACTCAACTTAGGTAGCACATCAGAACTGAAATAGAAGCTTGGTTCCCCCCAGTCTGGCTCTATAGACAATTATGTATCCCAGGCCTATTGAATACGTGTCTGCTAGCAGAACAATTAGAGTTTGTCATTCAACCTTTATGGATCCCTTTTAGCTGGGAAACGTCCAGCATATCTTGGGTTCTAAATTCCTCTTATTAATATATGAATTAAAAAAACGCCTAAAATAGAATTGGATTGAGTTTGCAGATAATTTTGTAATATTTCTGTTAACTGCTTTTGTAATCACTGCATTATCATGCCAATAAAATTTCAACTGAATCGATGATTTGTAACCTATTTATATTGCATGCGAGTCAGCTAAACGTCGATTGATATGCCATTTACTTTTACTATATATATGTTTTCGATTATGATAATTTCTATACTTAGGACTTTCACATAAATGTAAAATTATTTGGAGTGCTTTTTTCAGAAAAAAAAAATTGTACTGTTCTAAGTTTAAAATTTATTCATTACAAATGAATTATTACAAATCTCATGTGTGTGTGTGTTGTGGTTTAAATTTTTCATTTAATTGTGGAACACTGTTTGAAAATTTGTAAATATGCTTTTTTTTTTCAAATTTTACAACATGGGGATAAAAATGATTAACTTAAGGACATTATTAATTAAAAAAAATATGAACATTTTAATTTCGCATACTGCATATAAGAACATTTATAAAAAAAAACTCCCTTCAACACTATATAAGCATATTTGTGCAATGAATTTTCGGAACATCTAACAAAAATAAGAAATTTTAGCAATTTGAATTCCTTTAGTGATGGAAAATGTTATAAAGATGAATCGATAAAATATAATAATTGATAAATCAGAAACTGTGTACAATTATACATAATATAATCATTACAATAAAGCTGTTTTATTACACCACAAAGAACGCACCATTTAACTAATTTCATTTTTCATTCATTAATCAAAAATTGTAAATTTACTACAATTAGTAAAAATCTTGGTTTAAAATTCTTCTTTGTAGTAATTTTAATGACAAGATAAATTTGAAAAAATATATAAAACATAAATAATGTTAAAAATGTCATTATTTTTACTTGGTCATTCTACACCTGTGCTTCTGAACCCTTTTTTTTTGTTGTGGTAAACTTTTAACAGTTTCAAAATTTGACAGCACTCTAACAGTAAAATGAATTTAAAAGAATTTTACTTATCTATAAATACACTAAGTAAAATAGCTTATGGTAATAATTTTCAATTCACACAGAAATGTTTGATAATAACTTAGGTTACTCGCAAATATAATTTAAAATTCAAAGTTTAAAAGAAAATGGGATTAGTTAAAATAATAAAACTAACTAAAAAATAAGAAGAAAATTTGCATTCAAATTAATACTAATCAATATATTGCAGAAAATATTGTTAAGTTCTGGAATATAGTTATTTTAAATAGAATTGAAGTGAATTGATAATCAAGAAACACATACGATTAAAAAATATAGATAATTGCGAAGAAAAAAACTTTTTTGCTTAAATTAAATATTTAGCTTTATATAAGGATTAATTTAAAATAACATTTCTTTTTTACATGTAGGTTTTTTTCGAAAAAATAATCGATCAATCTCTTTCAGCCATACTTTATACATTTAGCTTAAACGTGATTGTCAATACTCATAAACGTTCGTTCAGCCCGATTTTGAAATTTCTGACTTTTGAAGAGATATCGGTCTTTAACGAATTCCAGAGGGGTAAAAAAAAAGTCTATTTATTTCGATTTCCTATAGATATTCTGCTATTTTTCTCTTTTTTATGTGATAGTATCTACTTTATTTTTTTCAAAAATGTTCAGTTTTTCGTTGACAAAAGAACTGAAAGGAAGTGAGCGAAGAGGAAAAATCATTCATTCTTATTTTGCTGCGTGCTTATCGATCGTTCACTCACGAAGCAGATTCCTATAAATAGCAATGGAGCGAGGCAATGTCATTTTCCGATAAACAATTTTTTTAAAGTGGAGAAACAAAAGCTTTTCGCAGCTTATGTAGTGTATCTAGGGACACATAATGCAGGTGATAATACCCAGTATGGTCTGGACAAACCACGCTGGTTTCGCGGAAGGAAGTCAGACACACAAAGATCGATTGCTTTCACCCAGAAATATCCAGAGAAGATAAAAAAGCTGTGGTGGGGTAGTTTTTTCAAAAAGTATTTTGTTTTTCCAGGAACTGTAATGAAAGTTAAATTTCAGTGGGGAGCACTTTAAAGGGTCTGCTTGGATTTAAAGTATCCTTTTCTCGTGTACCATTTTCTGAAGATATATACTACTGCACTGGAAAAAGGTATTGGGAAATTTCTTTCAATACGGTATTTCCTCTGGTTTCCAAAGAAATAGTTCTGTGAAAATAAGTGTAAGTATAAAATGAAAAGAGAAACTCAGGAAAGCTCTTTGAAGTCAGCTGTTTCTCTGAAAACTAGCTATGCTTAAGTTTTTTCTTCTAATGGAAAAGTGTTAGAAAAGTGATTTAAAATTGAGTATAATAAAATCTTTTGTATCAAGTTAGAGGAAGACTACCTCATAACTTGTCTAAAATAATGTAAAAGTTAAAAAAAAAAGTTATATCTTTGCTTCATTAATTTTGTTTCATAGAAAATAACTCTGAAAACGATATTTCTAAAAACTACGATGATTCTACACTGAAATTCGAAATTTAAAGTTCTAGCTAACTAACATTTTTAAACAAGAAAGACTGCCTGCATTGAAGATAAAAATACGTGATTCAGAATTACATAATTGTTTCATTTTATAAAAACAAATACCTAATCATTTTTCTCTTATAAAATATAATTTCTGTGAATTTTAGGTAGTTCTATTCTGTATTCCCTATATATACATATCTAAAACAACTAAACTTTTTAACACTTTATCAAAACAATTATCAAGACACTTCAGTAGATGAGCTTGATTTCTCCTCAAAGTAGCGTTTTGGTTCTTTTAAGGTATCCGACTACGTTCGGAACCGTGATTTTGCAAAAGCGTATAAATGGATAATATTTATGATATTTAGTGTCTCTTAGATTAGAAAATGTATATAAAATTGTTTTAAGAATAGTATTACAATAAAATTATTTAAGTAAATATTTTGAAAAAATGAACATAGAATCACCAATTTTCAAAATATTCTCCTTTTGTGAAAAATGCTTCTATTATAATAATATTTTGCCTGTATATAGCTCAGACCTCTCTACACAAGTTCAACTAGAATTTTTGAAATATATAGCTTAGAAGTGGGTTTATCCATATTTTACGACAACGGAGGGGAGAAATTTCAAAAAAAAACGCCGATAATTATCTAAATTGGTTGTAACTCTGAAAATAATGTCAATTTTTCAAAACTTCTAGTTGAGCCTTTTAGAGGTACGAGCTATATACAAGCAAAAATTATTATTAATAAAGTTTTTTCCAAAAATTTTTAAAAGGTTATTGTAAGTTAATTTTTGCCGAAATATTGTATTCAAATAAATTATTTTTATCAAAATGTTCTTAAAACATTTTATACATGTATTCTAATCTAAGTTACACTAAATATCATGAAAATTAACCATTTATGTGCTTTTTTAAAATCACGGTTCAAAACGTAGTCGGATACCTTAAGTTCACCAATCATACAATATTTTCATTAATTTGTTTAACAAAAAATCAAGTCCATATATGCATTATAAACTATTTATGTCTATGACTATTGTTGTTTGAAATAAAAATCCAAACCTTTTAGGTTTTTTTGAGAAAACAATATGAAATTTTTTATAATTGGTCAAGTATTCTTGTTAGTTACTTACATAACCCTTTAAGACTCAACCCGCATGATCGTGCGGGTTAGATATCCTTATACGTTTTTGCTTCTGGAATAGTCGTATGTAAGAAAATCTGAGAATATAACGATTGAGCCAGTTTGCAGAAAGTGTAAAGTGTTACTCTTTTTATCAACAGACGATGGTTGTGGTAAATGTTTTACTTTCAGCTGAAGAATCTAGCTTTGTTTTCAAATACAACGAAAACACGTCTTCATTTTATCAGTCGTAAAAAGGTAATTATCGATATATTTCTAATTGCTTAGATACAAATTTTTGTATTAATGTTTAAATAATAGTATTAATGTTAAATAATACAGAAAAAATATTAATTATACTCTATTAATGTGGCTTGTAGGACTTGGGATATCGTTACCAGCACGATCGTGAGGGTTGGGCGTTACTTGAGTCATTACAGCTGCAAAGGTAAGTACTTACCAGCCGAATTTTCTCTTCTGTTTCAATAATTTTGATAAAAGCCTACATGAAAATTATATATATATATATATATATATATATATATATATATATATATATATATATATATATATATATATATATATATATATATATATATATATATATATATAATATATATAATATATATATATATATATTATATACAATTTACCAAATTTTCTTGAGGTTCGCCATGGATGAGTGCCTTTTTTTTTTCTTTCTCTTTTTGCAATTAATTTTTTTTTCATACATTGTTGAGGGTTGGCTTTTTTATCATCCCACAGATTTTGCATCCATCTCTCTCTCTCCCCCCAATATCCAAACAAAAATCGGGGCCAGTGGTAGTTAGTATGGTTTTTTTTGTATAAATATCCCCTCATGGAAAAAAAAATTAGCGCCCCAAAGAAAAAAAGGGGAGTCGTAAGAAACCGGGATGAAGGTTTAATATCAAGAGATATACAAATGATTAGAAATCAGGGTTGGTTACGATTTTCGGTAGAGGGCGTTTAACATCGTTCCCCGTGGAGTATAAAACAAACCAAAGTTGTTTGAGGTCTAATCGTTTACAAAAAAAGAGCTGAGATAGCATGCTATTACGCCGTTTTCGAAAACAAATGAGCGCTGTCGCAGTTTGGGGGAGGAAAATCATGGGCATGATGGAAGCTGGGGGGTCAGCTAGGCGAGGGGACGCTCTGATTGTGTTGCGAGGGGTGTTGGGACCAGTGATCCGAGAGATATCATTTACACGGGAAGGCCAGGACGCCCCCACAGAGAGTCGTCGGAAAACCGCCATATCAAAAAAATGCACGCGTACAGCCAATTGTTCATCGGCCCCCAATCCAGGCACATGAGCACCTTCATGGGACCCCGTGTTTTTCGAACCATATGGAACCCGGGTGAAGGAAATTTTGGGGTCGCGGGGCCCATTGTATGCTGCCCCTTTTACGCCCACCCATCGACGCCGCCGTTTTGGTGGTGCCACGCACGATGAAACTGGACTACAGCGGAATGGAACCAAGTCGTCTTTAGCGACGAATCCAGATTCAATCTCAGTAGTGATGACAATCGTGTTCGTGTGTGGGGACACCGTATTGAACGCCTCAGTCCTGCATTTGCTTTACAGCGACACACCGCTCCCACAGCTGGTGTGATGGTATGAGGTGCCATTAACTACAATACACGGTCACCTCTAGTATTGATCCGTGACACCATGACAGTCCAGCGGTATGTCCATACCATCCTGCAATCATATGTGTTGCCACTCATGCAACGACTCCCAGGAGCCATTTTTTAACAAGACAATGCTCGACCTTACACGGCAAGGGTGTCACAAGACTGTCTCCGCACTGTTACTATCCTTCCTCTGCCTGCCTGATCACCAGATTTGTCTCCTATAAAGCATATCTGGGATCATTTGGGACGGCGAGTTGGTCATCCCACGAGTTTGAATGAAGTAGAGGCAAGGTTACAGCAAATATGGTTACGAAATGTCTCAAGACATCATACATAACTTGTATGCCTTAACGCCCGATCGTATCGTTTCGTGCATTCACGCTTTTGGGGGTTCAACAAGGCATTAAATCATCCTTTCTTTTGCCTTTTTTCTGAAACAAATGATCCTTTTTTCTTTGGTTTTCTAATCATTTACTTATATCAAAGTAGACATTACGTATGTAAAATTTCGTTTCATTTTGACGACTCCTTCTTGGTGCACTAATTTTTTTTTGTCTATGATTGTATTTTTAAATTATAAATTTTTTTGATACATTTTGCTATTTTTCATGGAATGCTGTGTTAACTTTTAACCAAAAACTTTTTCAGTTGTTTAAAAGGAGAAGAATTCTCTCAGAAGAAATTTTTCAATTGATGAATAAATCACATTGAACTTAGATCAGAATTTAGTGATCTCTCGGATGATGACAATGCTGCAAACAAAACATATGAATCGCGTATACTGGAAGCAGAATCAAGTTCACATGAGAGCGTTGAAGAAGCCCATGAGAATATTTTAAATGGAAAGACAATGGATTATTCTTTACCATAAAAGTCTTTTGAACACATTCATTACATTGATTTAGCTGTTGCAAATTCTTGGTTTTTGTGCAAACAAGATGCAATATCAAATAAAACTCCTCTAAAAATCAAAATGGATCGCTTAAAATTTAAGTTAGAGATAGTTGAAGTGTTATCAGCCTCTTCACCAACTGACAAAAGTATTTTAACTGATGATGAAGAAAACAGTGTTGTAATTCCATTCGCAAAAAGATAGAAGCGTTATAATCCTCCTGCTATACATGTCATGGTTTTTATCCTGGCCAATCCAGGTGTAACGTAGTATCTCTCAACAGGGATCGGCGTCTTTTTTGTGGAAACGACATTCACACGTGCATTCTGCAGCTGTGCATCTGAAGGTTGAGGCGTGGCCACCTTAGACCTCCACCGCAACCCCTTTTGACCCCCAAGGAATCTATTCCCACCGACCGGAGGATGAAACAAGAGAGCTCCAAGAGTGGCGTCCGATCCCCGAGAAAAGGCGGTTGCTGACCCCTCGAAGGGGGGTAGTGATAATGCTTTGACATTCCGGTGAGTGGTCGGAAGAAGGGTTCTCTCCTCTCACAAATTATTAGACTCTAACAATCTTTAAATAAGTTTAATAACTTCAATGTATAATTCTATAAATAATATACAATAGTTGTACGTAAATAAATTGAATATTTAAATTAACCAAGATCACGCTACGTTATTCTTTTCAAACGTTACACAGGATTAAATGCTTGACATGTATACCCATTTTTGATGTGTTGATGACATTTCAAGGCCTCGCAAGTTCAGATTTGATAACTACGAAAGCAGTTCGAAAACATATTGTAAAAAATGCAATGGTTATTTATACTTGTCAAAAACAAAACAAAAGATTTTTACAGTACATAAATAATGAATTAATAAAAGAGTTAATTATACATCAATAATTTCCGAATTTGTAGCAATTTTAGTTGAATTAAAATTGTGTGTGCTTCTATCAACACTTAGAGCTAAAAATGTATAGCTCGTAAACAGTAGCGCACACAGGAATTTTTCAAGGGGGTTGAAAGTTCACCATTCTTGTATCATGCTATTTTTGATTTTGTTGATTTTCAGGAACAAAACACAGTAAAAAACTAATTATTGAATAAATAATTAGCATTAATTAATAAAATTAATCATTAATAACAAAAGTTTAATTAAATTATACGTATTATATATACTTAAAATTATAAACAATCGGAAAAAAATCAAGGGCTTTAGGGGGGTCGAATCCCTAGAACCCCTTGTGTGCGCCACTGCTCGTAAAATTTCATAGGTGACCTCTTTCACAGATAACGGCCAACCCGCACCATCGTGTGGGTCTAAGTTCCAGGTATGTGTGTGGGGGGATGGGAATTTTTTTATTATTTTTCCCAATGTCACTGGGGTCCCTTAGCATTAATAACTAGAAGAATTTAATATTTGAAGATAAAAATAATTCGGGTCTTAAAGGGATATTAGGATAAAATAATGCAGTATTTATATAATGAAAATCTGTTAAAAACTCTTAACAGCATTGTTTCGTGCGCATGTAGTCTTTTACTATGGGAGTATGAAATAATTCTTCAATAAGGAAATTCCAAATCTATATAGAAATTTTTCATCAAATGAAATTTATAAATTGATTTAAATAAAATACCCCGATACGTTTAAAAATTTCAAATCTTTTTAAACATTTATACTCGATGCTAATTTTTAAGAAAGTTGGATCTTATTTCATGGCAGTAAGAAAACTAAGACAAAACATAAATGCTTTATGTGTTGCCGTGATATTGAGTTGATTTCGGAATGCTAGAAATAGAAAAATATTCTTGTAAATCTTCTAATTACTTTCGTGTTTTACATAAATATACCATTGTTATATGATAGTTTTTATTTAACATCAACGCGTAATTGACCTTTTTGGAAATTCCTCTAAATGAGATCCGTAGTCAGAAATTTTATTTTGATCATTGACTTCTTTCGATTTTTCAAAACAATATCAAATACAAGAAATTCATTTCTACTTTTCATTAAATTTTAGCTCGAAGATTTAAGCATCTCTATGAAATTTTTAAATAATTTGTATTTATCTGTCTTATCTAAATAATTCTTTTGTGTACGAATTACAATTCTTGGTGGGGTAGCTTATTTATATGTGGATATATAATATTGTACACCTCTCAATAATATAGAAATAATTTCTATTTCGATGTAAAACTTTTTAGTAGATTTATATATATATATATATATATATATATATATATATATATATATATATATATAGTTACAGTTAAAAGGTTAATAATTATAATTTTCTATTTAGATTTTAACAGTTATATCAGAAATTATAATCATTACTTTAAGTTTAAATATCTTTCTATCCTTGTTTATTCTTTCTATATTAATGGATACTTTTCATCTGATTCTTGCATGAGTCGAATATTAATATAAGTGTTTGAGGGTTATATATAACTCGAGCATTTTCATAATTAGGTCACTCTAACTATTTCTTAAGTTTGCCTTGTACGCAAGTTTTTTTCTTACAATAGATGTAGAATGGCTGAATGTAGCCACAAGACTTGGAAAATAATT
The DNA here is from genome assembly GCA_019973955.1 of Trichonephila inaurata madagascariensis. Lineage (NCBI taxonomy): Eukaryota > Metazoa > Arthropoda > Arachnida > Araneae > Nephilidae > Trichonephila > Trichonephila inaurata. The sequence goes on from BMAV01023497.1 coordinate 214,480, forward strand.
CCATACCAAATGATTAGGAATACAATTTTATATTTATTTTCTTCAAAATTTGTTATATAAAATGTTTTCTTTGCATCCATTAAAAGTTCACTTTAAACACAATGCAATTAATTATAAAACTTCTCTCATGGTCATTTTCGTCAACTGGAGAATAACGAATAAACAAGAAATAATAATCCAACATAAAGATGCGATAATATTACAAAAAAGAAGAAATAAATGCTGGATATTTTGTCTTCTGTACGAAAATACTCGAGGAATGAAATACTTGCAGTCAATTGAAAGGAAAAAAACAGGAAATCATGTTTTATTTTAGTTTAGTAAAGTAAAAGTGTTGCTTATATATATTAGAAAAAAAACTAAATTCCAAACGATATCTCTGTCTTACGAGATATTTGGTATAAACAAAGATTTTGAGATTTTTTGTAAGTGGATAACTTTTGTAGGGCTCCTTGAAAGTAACGTGAAAAGATATAAGAAAATATTTTCTATGAGATTAATATTTTCTGAACACTAAGGTTTTGGAAATGTTTTTTTACGAATGGATGAACATGTATTTTGAAACAAAATTTACGACCATGGAAGAATTATTTCTAAATTACTAATAATATGATGATACATCGCATTTCTTCAAGTTTCCTTTAAATAATAATTTTTCTTTAGAGTTCATAAGCAAAAGCGAGTATTCCAGCATTAGCTTAAGCTATTTTACTATCACACGGAATGGAAATTTAAAGTTTCTTCCATCTAGATAAAGGTACTTAAATCATGATAAAAATATTTTTTTTTAAAAAAAATTATCTCAAATTTGTACAAATTATGCAATTTATTAACGATACAATATCAAAGACGGTTACATCTATAGGTAAACTAAGATAATAGTATCATATATCAATTTAATTACGGGAATAGCAGAATAATTATTTCATCACTAACAGATTTTATGTGAGCATTTCAGTCATGTAAATAAGTCATCTTCGCAAGTGCATAACTGATATCGAAATATCTTTATATGATCATTTTATTGGTTTTTTTCACGAATCAACAAATTTGGATACCTCTTTTTAAGGCATTAAATGTAATTCACATTGGATGTGTAAAAGCAGGTTCATTTATTCTAGAAGTCACGCACAATTTTTATCTCTTTTAGAGGCTGAAATTGAACTCTCGCATTCGAGGGTCTTGGTTCTTGCATTTCACTTCACTTTGAACTACAGTTTCAAATAATTTCGATACCACGCAAGACTTTTTCCTTTTTCTTTCCAATAGTTCTCGATAGAAAAAGAAAACGAGAAAAAAATTTGTGAAAAATACTTATTTTCAAGTTCCATTTTTTTTCGTTGTGGTTGTAGGTAGTTTAAGGCAAAGGAATAAATGTTTGTATGGGTTATTCGTCAATGAAAAATTTAAATCTAAGTACATTAGTGTGAAGTTTCTTTTTGTGATATAAATTCACATTGGCATGAGAATATTTATTTGTTAAAAGCAAATTAGTTTTTTGAAATAGAAAACAGTTTGAAGTATTATCTATTTATTTTCTTTCACTTACAAAGTACTTATTAAAATATATTTATTAAATAAACTAAAGAGAAAATTATATATTTGTAATTTGAAAATAAGTGGGTGATAGTTAATTTTTCATTCTCTCTATCTTATGACCTTGAACAGAATATAAAAAGGTTAAGAAAATCTTGAAAAGCTTAAAAGTGTATGAACTTGTAAAGAAGACTGATAAGGCTCCAAAAAGATTTAAACAATGTTGTATTGAAATCGTAAAAGCAAAAATTATCTGAAAAAAATCAAGATTTTTTAAAAATAAACTATTGCATTTTTCATGAGCGCAAGTGTTAATATAACGAAAATTTATAGAAATATTGGAAATATCTTTAAACATGTTTTGAAAAAGAGATAAATTGTTTCCAGACCTTTATGATACATAGAAATTAAAAAGAATCTTTTCCTTTTTTTAACTTGATGGTGGTGCTTTAAATTTTTAAATCACTGAAACTCCCTTGGAAAGCTTGAGCTAAAGCACAAAGTTATAAAACATTTCATCAAATATTTCTTTAGTAATTGAAAGAAACGTATAAAATCCAAAACGTCTGTCGACTTTAGGCTATATAATGAATATTATTTCGTAATAATTTACAGTTTCACAACAGAAAGATAGGTTTTAGGAAAAAACCTTTTAGGGGACTTTTTACATCTATTATTTCTAAAAATTTTATATTTCTCTTTCTTCATAAATTAAAAATATATTATAATTTAAAAAACATTATGATAACACTATACAACTCCTCTGTGTGCACTAAATGTAATACTTATTGAATCAAATTACATTACTGGTGTAAAAAGTTGATACCATTATGCATAAGTATTTTTAATATTTGGAATTCTTATGCATAACTAATTTTAATGTTCGAAATTTTGTGGTAAAAACATATCTTGAATTAAATATTATGTTGCTTAAATAATCTTTAAAGACTGCGTATGTTCTCTGAATTTCGATATTCTATGCAATAATTTAAGAATATATCATCTTTTCTACATAATTATTAATAATATTACTTAGCCAAAATTAAAAAAATATTTGTTTCCCAAAATTCGTATTTTTCTCAGAGAATTTTGTGCTTCTTTTAATATACTTCCTAATGTATTTGTTATCATCTTTATTGAACTTTTGCATCTCACTTGCCGACTTCAGTTCCTTTCAAAAACAAGTTTGTTCACTAACTAGAAATAGTCACGCACTTTTACCTCTATTGTTCAATGAAAGAACAACACATACACAAAGAAGAATGGAATAGTGATTATTTTGCTTTATTTTTATAAATGTGGATGCTTTTAAGCATTTTTTGATGCTAGCTTAGAAATTAATATATTGTTAAGAATAAAATAAGCATTAAAATGATTTATCATTTTATAAATTTTATTTTTTAAACAAACTAAAGCATTGCAAAATATAATTCAATATATGAATTCTTCTTGATATGAAGCATATCTAAAAAATTATTTTATTTCTTTTTATTCCATGGTTTTCTTAAAGTATACATCTAGTAGGGAAAAATTAATATAAACAATTCCAATAATGTATTGAATAAAAATACTATAATAAGGATTCTTTTTATTGAAAAAAAAAATGTTTCTACAGAATGATTTCTACTTAAACTTATAATGAAGAAGATATTTTAAGATAAAATATTTTTACTTATAACGCGAAATGATTTCAGATTTAATTACCTAAAATTATAATTAACTTTCTTAATTAAATTTGTTTTAGACATCTCAATTGCTTAAAACACACACACAGGCAAACAAACAATTTTTTCCCTGCAATTTCATTCAAAGCAAAAATTGTTTAATTACATGCTTCAAATGTTGTGACATAACAATCATAATAAAACCAGTGACTGTTTTTGAAGCTTTTGTCACATGTTCATAAAAAAAGTCAGGTTTCTGAGAATGCGTGTTCAAGAGTAGTTTTTAATTTTTATTTCTAGATTAAAACATATAGTATTCATTACAGAATGTAGATATGAACCTTTTAAATTACCCTTTAAATTCTTCATTTTTGTTTCTTAGTATTCCAGTTTTTTTATCCATCTATTTCAGAATAGAACAAGTATGGAAATTAAAAATTAGGGTTATCGAAGATGGTTTCATTATTATTTTGATGTAAATACGACGTTAGTCTGTTTTTACTACTTATAGTTTAAATTTTGTTTTGGTTTATTATTTAAACCACGAATTCCTGAAAAATAACTTGACTAATTAATGGACAGTAATTGAACCTCACAGAAATTTTAAAAAATTGTCTTTCTCAAAATAAATATCTTACTAAGCAAAATTAAGATAAAATTTACTCTTTAAAAAGAAGTACACTAACACCAATATGTAATAGCAATTTAATAGCTGACTAAATAAAAATTTAAAAATGTCTAAAATGAAGTACCTAAAAAATTAGCTTATAGAATACAGTGAATTATTAAGTTACTAAAAATATGTATAGCTCATTTAATAATGGATTGTAAATTATATTAAAAAATAGCCAAAACTTGTTTTTCAGCAATTTTTATTGTAAAGAAGTTGATGTTTCTTACAGTTTCTTATGCAATATAATGTAATTAAAACTTATTTTAGAAAACCGTAATTGTATCTCGTTTAAGGGATAAAGATTAAAATACTGAGAGTAACATTTTACATGAACTTTTTACAGTTTTAATGTCTTACTGTATAAAAATAATCATTTAATTAATTTGTTTTAATTTTAATTATAAACATGATCAATAAAAGCATTAACCTCGTGTCTCAGAAAAATCTTAATAACACACCGAGAAATTATTTTTTTTCTGTTCTATTTATTGAAACTTTGTTATTCTAATTTTAAAAATTAAGAAATAAACCGCTTCAGTTCTTTCGTCGTATGAGATGACAGTTAAATAAAATTTATAGTCATGCTTATACGTCTCGTTTTAATTTTATTTTTTCAGTTTACTATTATATATACATGCATTTTTATCGAAACACTCACTATAGAGAAATCTCTTTGACTCCATAAAATAAATTTGTTTCGAATATTAATTAATACTTTAGTTCACATTGAATGTGAAAATACCGAAAAAATGTTCTTAATATCATATGATATAGTGTGAATAATCAAAATAACATAATATATATATATTCAAGCTGTATTATTTGTTATTAATATTCAATTACATTCGGAATGTACTTGTCATGTTTACATAACAGAGAGATTAGTTTTATTTTCTGCGTATTGAGGTGATCCTAATTAATTTCTGTTTTTCAATGATGACTGAAGAAAACATAGACAAATGCAGTTTTCTTTTTTACAGAATGAAAATGATTTATGTTTTTAAATACTAAAGAGGCTTTTTGTATGTAAAAATAATATAAGATTAAAATTTATAGGATTTTTCGGTATTTTTCCACTTCGCTGGCTCAAGCGATAAAGTCGCCAAAAATGATATCCGGCGCCAAACGGAATATTTCCAATGTTAGCTTCTACTGCCACATTTTCAAAACAAATCTCTGTTTTTTTTCTTACCACTAATGTTTTTTCTTCTTTTTTAACATTAGCTAATATATTTCTTAAAATTTTTTTATTTGTATATTGCGAGTGGTTGCCAATAAAGTCTGCTTGGCCTGATTTACGCCGGAAAAACGGAAAAGCACCGATTTTTCTTTTCGCATTTATATAATTTACATGCTGTTTTGATAAATAATGTGTCTTTCGAAGTTTAATAAATAGTGTTTGCTATTATATTTATATTTCCTAGTCATTTACGCCTGCTAGATGTATGGAAATTGGTCTATTGTACACTTATGATCTCATTTAAAGTAGTTAAACAATTCAAAATATATCCACAAAGATGTTATCCTTTGAATCTTTAAAGAGTCAGAACATAAATGTTGCAAACTGATAAGTGTATACCCATGTATAGCTAACAACAATAACAAATATAAAACTAATTCCTGAACGCAAATCAGTCTGTGGTAATTCTGTCGGATGAATATTATAAACACAAACACATTTAAAAATAAAAGTGTTTACATTCTTTCATGATTAAATAATGTCTGCGTTAATAAAGACGTCTTTTCCGTAATTTGATTTAGCCTTATCAACAGGGATTGAAGGCACATTAACAGAAGCGACATATCAGAATTTCTTTATATTAGAGAAATCTATGATTACTTAGTAGCGAAAATATGAACTAGGAAGCACATCTCAGGTAGCCAATTATCGCAGAAAAGGGGATGGTAAAATTTCGGTAATGAATTTTCTAAAAAGCTTGCTAATATAAATTTAACATAATAATACAATGTAAAAAAAATCAAGCTTATTTAATTATTCAGAAAAAATCCTTATACAAAAAATTAATATTTCTCTTTGAACATTATAATTGTCATATAAATTCTTTTTAAATCATGTAAAAATGTGTTAATTTACTAATTAATTTAACTAATAAATACAATTATATTCATAAATACACAATAACAAAGATGTTTCAGTTGGCTTGAAAACCACTTTTTCTTGTTATAGACATTACCAGTTTAGTGTCTTGTATTTGATTTGATCTATTTTCTAAGGAGGAAAAAATGAGACAGATGGAGGCACAAAGGCACAAAAATTGCTTAAACTTTGATGAAAGTAAGTTTGTGTAGGATTTCTGACAATAATAGTAACACTGATTTAGAATTAATTTATTAATAAACTATGAATTTAAATTTGCAACACAATACACTCTTTATTATATGTTATTCAAGGAAAAATACATATCAATGATACATTAGTTAGAGTATTGTTTCAGGCTTTTTAACAATAGAAATATAATCAATTTTGTCATCTTGCCTCGGTACTGGGGCAAGATTACTCTTACCTTTCTAATGCTTTTTAAAAATGACCAACTAATGATGATTTCATCAAAATAATAATTTTTCCAAATAAGTAATATTATAAAATTTCATTTTAATAATCCCGTCAAGAAAAAAAGAATTAACCTCTGAAATTTAAAAATTTAATAACTGATTTCTTGCCATTGGATCATATGTCTTTGAATTTTTAATAGTTTCATTATGAATGTATGAGCTTTTAATATGTTGATGTTTCGTTTTTCTTACAGAAAAATGTACATTGATAAAATGAAACTGAAATCTTAATTTTAAGTACATCTACCATGGATATGTTTTAACTTTATAACTAAAATTCAATTCATAATTGTTAGCAAATTGCACAAAATTAAATTGACTCTATCCCTACGAAATTCACGTGAAGAAACTTTTATTGCAAACTATATTACTTCTAAAAATTTAGCAAAATAATATTATTCTTACTTTTTAGGACCCACTTATTTTTTGTCATAGATAGAATTAACTCAAAACTTAAAGCTGTGTAGTATTATTACGTGTTTCTGATTTTCTTTGAGACAAAAAAAAAATCAATTCCTTTATAGCAGCACAAAAATTTGTTTACGTAATCGGAAAGTTTCCAACAGAAAAACTGCTATTCTCTGAGTAACTCGAACTAATCATTTTCCGATTGTTCAAAGCTCACACAAATTATTTTATCTAACACTTTCCTCTTATATTTTATATTCTTATAGTCGTTGGGTGCGAAATTTTGCAAATTAATTTGAACTAATTAAGATTAATTTGCTAAAACTAAGACTAATTTGCACTAATTTAAACAAATTCTTTTTGCAAAGTTAGTAAGAATGGTATTGAAAAAATACTCATAGGGATGCATATTACCTTTAGAATTCTTTTCTTTGAAATCTTCTTTCAACAACCAAATGGAGAAAAACTTATGCATGTTCTAACCGTACATCACACTTTTCTCATAAAAAGTCCAATTGAAACAAGCTATTTTGGGGATGCAAAATATGATATTTGTGAAAAAAAAAATGTTCCCTGTCATAGAGTAAATACAAAAAATGATGATTATTGTTTAAACCTTGCTGAAAGATATTTAAACCATATCGATGCTGGAAACTGTATTACAGTATTGATTTATAATTTGAAGATGAACGAATTAACGAGAAGTAATGAACGAGAACTTTTGCCGATTTAGATTCGATCAGAAAGCAACACTTGATTGTATTAGAAGCAGCATAAAAACTTACAGTGCCGATTTTATTAAGATCATGCTTTCCACAAAACATTTGACGAATACAATGTACACTTCTAGCCACACAAAATGCAATTCCAAGAACGACCAAAGATATCCCAGCGAACTTTATTTGGCAAACAAATTTATTTGGCCACACGCTTTGAGAGAGAGGTAATGAATCAAAAAGGTTTTGGGTGTATCCTTGGGGTACAGAAGTTAATGCGGCATCCGCATATTTCCAAAGTTGATCTGGCATAGCAGCGGTTGGTGTTTATCGGGGCAGTCGTTGTGCAAGCATAGGCCACTCGTTTTCGATTGGCGACAGATTGGGAGAACAAGGAGGCCAAGGAAGCAATTCAATCCGATGGATAAAGAAGAACTCTTGAACATAGCAGGCCACGTGTGGTCGCGCATTATCTTGTAGGAATATGGCTGATGGCAAGCGCTGAATGCATGGGAGGACCATGGGCTCCAACACCTCAGTGATGTAGCGCTGGCTTTTCAATGTACTGGTAATGCGTACTAGAGGGGTGTGGCAGGGAAATCCAATACCACCCCTAACTCTGATGCAGGACCAGTGTGCATAATTCAACTCTCATCATGGTGTCTCTAAACTCGAATCTGACCATCGTGATGTTACAGACAGAAGCAGGATTCGTCAATAAACACAATGCCATTCGATTCCGTTGTCCATGTCCCCCGTTCATCGCACCCCTGGCGGCGTAAGCGCCTGTGGTTTCCAGTCAAGGGTAAACGAAGCGATGGACGCCTTGCGGACATTCCACTCTGCTACAAAGGGCGTCGAATGATACAAGCGGGCACCGAATGATGCGTAACAGACTGAATCTGTTGTGCTACGGTTTGAGATGTCGCTGCGCGACCCATCACTGCCATGCGCACAATCCACCTGTCATCATGGGCAGTGGTGGTGGAGGTGGGTGCGATCGGTCCGTCGTTTCCTCCTGCATCCAGCGCAGACAGATGGGCATCACAGTTGCTTGGTTTCATCCAACACGTTGACCGATTTCTCCGATGGATAATCCGCAATCCCTTTCAACTAATATTCTACTTCGTAAAATAAATAAATAAATTGTGGAGTGTTAAATCGTTAATCTGTTCTCCCCTTGTATAGCGCTTGCGGGTGGCGCTAAGGTCGCCCGTGATGTGCGTCTGCAATATAATGCTAATGACTTGCATATTTCATCACCGTCAACACGCATGATGCAAATTTTAGATGGTTTTCATGCTATCTTCAGGATGATGGATTTTGAGTGGCCAGCAGTGTATTATGTACATATTTTTGAATGGTTACCTTATATTTTTTATATTCATAGTTCTGAATGGCTACCTGATTTTTTTTTAAAAAAATAAAGGAAAATTTATCGATATAATTTTAAGAGCTGAAATATAGTTGAAAAATCACGAAACTAAATTTTTAAACCATATATATTATTTTAAAAAATATATGCGAAATAATTTAAGTCATTCAACTTGTAGAATTAGATATGAATCATTTAAGAGATATACCTTTTATTGAAAAACAGCATTCGTTTTGCTGTTATCTATTCAACAAGCTATGCATTCAAACACCGGCTGTCAAAAGTTGAAATACAATACACATTTTTCGACAATCTCCTTTAAAAAGATTAAAATAAAGGTAAAAATTTAGTTTATTTATATGAGAGTGATCATAAAACACAGATACTTCTTTATAACCTCATGAAATTATATTAACAACAAACACTTTTTTTAAATAATTAGATATTGATCGATCCAGTCGGTAGAATCTGAATATCTCTATTTTAAAATTAGAGTAGAATTCCTTTAGTCTTGCTGATCTTCAAGTACTAGAACTAGGATGTCGAGTAAGCGACATCTGTGCCTTGGAGATGTGGCTTGCCCGATTCTTTAAAATGACGGAAATGTAAATTGGGTTATCACAAACTAACTCTGCCAGATACCTTAATGTGTTTCGAAGTGTAGTTGAAAGACGGATCAATTTGAATCTGTATCAGATCGCTTATGCTTCCCTCAAAAGGAAGCTTAGATTATTGTGTCTCAATTGGGAGAACAATAATTGTTAGTATGGTTCACAGACATTTTCACAATCAAGAATTCTAAGCTAAGCTACTCTTTTGTGTCTTTCTCAATCTATGATACAAAGTGCTCTGTTAAGGGGACTTGGTACCCCCAAAATGACCCACCTATCGTTTTTATTTTTATTTTTATTTAATCTTATTCTTTGCATTAATATCTTTCGATTAATATATCATTTGAGCAACTCGGAAAGTTAGAAGTTGAATAAAATTTCATTTGAAAACAAATTAGGCAATTCGGCCACGCTCCCTTTTTAGAAAAAAAGCTTATGATAAAAAAATCTATTTCACAAAGAGAAATAATAACTATAAAAAAAAATGTGTAATATATAAAGCAGAATATTTCCGAGGAAATACAAAAATGTAATCTTTCTTCTTTGTGAAATGCGTGCATGTAAAATTTTTGAATTAAGGCAATTTATATTTATAATTTCATAATTTCAGTTCTTATTCCTGATATGTTTTTCATACAAAAGTAATACTTCAATATATGAGAAGAGAAAAACTAAACTTTCTGTCGTGACAGAAATAAAATTTTTTTTAACATTTTTCTTGAATTTTCTTGAGAAATTATACCTTCTTAAAATTGATCACTTATAAAAATGTATGGGTTCAAAAAATATGAAAGTGCAATTATTTTAAAGAAAAATATATAACTAATATCTTATAGTGGTATTTTAAGTTTACTTAAGCTTATTATAATTTTTTTTCAGAATTATAAACTTTAAAGTGGTTTTTCTCAGTTTGTGTTTTTCGAAAGATTAGTGCATTCAAAATGCTACTCCTTCCACAACTATTTATCAATCACTTCCATTTTTTTACTGTCTGTTGCATATACAGAATTTAACAAAATTAGGGATAAATTTTTCTGTAAACTGAATACTTTTTTTAAAAAAAAATTTAAATAAAAGAGATATTGGCTTTTTCGTTGATTTTAAGCATGAATATCAACATTTTATTTTTAAACATTTAACATTTAACGTGCATTAACATTTTATTTTAGTTATTGTAAAATAGACCCCTTAAGTTGTTTATAACATTCATAGAAATATTAGAAAAACAATTTCGGGTCAAACAATTAATAATTACAGAAGGAGTAGAATTTTAAAGTTTTCCAAATTTTCTTCAAAAAATTTAAATTTTTAAAATTGTGTGAATAATATGTGAAAAATTTCATCTCGTATCATTTTCTTGAATAGAAACATTATATAAAATGTTAAAATATAATTTTTAAATACACAAAAAAAAAGTAGTTCCAATGGTACCAAGTCCTCTTAACATCGCATAAGAGAATCTGTTAGCTAAACCAGACAACAATTAGATTCTGTACCTAATGGTTGACTTCTTATGGTTCTGAATGATTGATAATGTCCGACCTCTCCGAATAAGACGAGTTAAAAATTTTTAAAGATAAAAAATATTGATCAAATGGAATGGCTAGCTGAATCTCTGAACCCCAATCCGGTAGATCATCATTGAGGATATATCTCGGCTTACTGGTGGTTGCTTCAAATTTTCCATCAAGGTTGTTGAAACAGGATTTGTACTACGTAGGGATGTTTTTTCTCTCGTTTCTCTCTCTCTCATTGACTGATATCTTAATAGACATGAGAAGTCATTGTTATCTTTGCATTACAAGTAGGGACATATTCCTTATTAAAAACTCATGTGTTTAAATTTCTTACAAACTCTTGTGTGTTTTTATAAAATCAAATAGTAAACTTAAAATTTTTTTCTTAAAAAAAATGTTTGGATTTTAATTACATAAAATTCAATAAATATAACTGTTTAAACTGTGGTTCTTTCCAATTTCAAGTTGTAATAATTTCGTTTCATATTACACATTGAAGAATGACTATAACTTTTTGAAGAAAAAATAACCGGTATAAAATACATTTTATATGCCGTTTTAAAATGCTTGATTTTTAGTTTTTAATTAGTTAAACGAATGGAAGTAAGGTATTTTATTTCAAAATGTAAATATTTAATACTAAAAATATGAATTATATTTCTTAGTTGTACTGATTGAAAGAAACTATGATTAATTGTAACATAATACTAAAATTGCATACACATTTTTCTTAATTTGTACGAAGTAGAGTATTTAAAACCGTCTATATATATAGACATGACTTGCTTTGAAATAAAATTATCGTCTATGGAAATATTAATACTAAAATAATTCGGTTAATAAAAAAAATTCAAAATATGTTTTTGAATCTTTTACAGATCAAAAGAAATAGTCAAAATGAAAGAATAAAGCAAATAAAAAGTAAATGCTGTTTTGAAATTCAAATGAAATAAAGGTACAGTAAAAAAAAAGAAAATATGATAAATAAGCCTTAAATGTATTTGAAAATTGCTTTTTTGGTTTAAAAATCTAGAATTTAGTTTAAGAATAAACTGTGTCTAATGTATTTATCATATATTTTGATAATGTATGGTTATCTAACTCTAGTTCTGAAGCATGAATCAAAAACAGTTAAAATATATTTTCATTCGAAATAATTTCAAAAACAATTCAGGAAAAACCTTTAGCAGCTACTTGAATAAAACAAAACATGAAATGGATGTGAAATAAATGTGTTGGCAATGTGCTGAGTTTTATTAAAGATTCAATGAAAAGCATTCTGATATTGTTAGAAAAAATTCATTGTAAGGGCCAATGAAAAAAAAACAATATTGTATGTCTCTACTTTTTTTTGAAAAAGAAATAGATTTAGAGAAAGTTTTTAGAGCATTTATGCTTCATGCAACGCATAGAAAAAATTAATATATTTCGAAGCAATATCTGTATGTTGTCAACAAAATGATACAAAACAGACACCAAAAAAGTTATTGTGACAAGCTAAATTCTTTTTAGACTATCTTTTCTATTGTGTGCGTGTTTTTTGTTAGTGACACGAGACATTTCAACCAACTAATTGACTTAAGAAGTAATTCAATAAAACGATCTAATTTAAAGATATGCATGTGGCATGAATAGAAACTAAAAACAATGAGTGAAAACGATGGAAAAAACTACTCTTTTTCAAATGGTGTAAAGTTAATTTTCTTTTGTTAAATTTTATGAAGACCTAATAATTGGTTAACGACTTGAAAAAGTCACAATAATAGGTATTAAAACAAACAACAATACGTTCACTCAATTTTTGTTTTTGAAGTTATAAATATAAAAAAAACATTAGATTACTTAAACTGAGAAAATAGATTATAAAAATACGTATCACACAACTCTTACATTGCTTAGATATATTTTAATGCAAAAACTTTAGTATTTTTGATTTTTGTTATTTCTAATAATTTATTTTATTTTAGATACTTAAATGGCTTATTGAATTAGAAGAAAAGTGAATATATTCTTTTGTCATTTCAAAAAGTATCTACAGTTTTTTTTGTATTGATTATTAATATTTGTTGAAATCATCACATGCGAGGCAAATTCATTTTAAATGGTTGTAAAATTATTCTTTTACAAAATACATAGTGAATAGTCATTTTTAATCTTATTTTCAGAAAAGCTATTTACTCTTGAAAAGATTTGTAAGAAAATGAATGAGAAAGACAAATATTAGTAAGAATAATAAAAAAAATATATATATACAGATATGAGCAAAAATTACGAAAAAAAAAAAAAATTTAATAACATATTGTTTATCGAATGGTAATGTAAGCAGTTAAAGATGAGTAGCAAATTATATTATAATTGGATGGAGATTAAAATACATAATGAAATGTTTACATAAAAAAATATGCACTGAAGAAAGAAGGAAAAAAACTTTTTTTTTGAAGTAAAATTTTGCTATTTGAACGGTATTATACAATTTTTCGGTTTTTAAATTTATTTCTTTTTCTAAAATTATGTGAAACCTTAAAACCTTTTTATGCATTTAAAGTCAGTTTAACATTAATGAAAGCATTATTCAGTTAACATGATATTATAAAACATTTTTATAAGGTAATCTTTAAAAAAGCTACATAGATACAATGTATTATTAAAAAGACTAAATATATATATATATATATGAAACATTAAATGATGGAGCATTTACAATTTGAATTATTACATTTATTCAGGGAGATATTTGGTGTGAGCTTACCATGGGCATTACGGACAGCAAAAATTCAAAGTATAATTCATATGTATCGATCTCTCGCATAAAGAACCGGTATTTTAAATCATTCATCCAATAACATTTCTTCTAATTCGGAAAGTGATTACTATGGAGGATGTCGTTCTATTACTTGTCATTCAAGAGGTTCAATAACATTATAATCTGGTGGCTGAGGGTACGAAGGCTACTGTTTTATTTTCATCTTTATATTCATTAAATCAATTTGTGATATACCCTTTCTATGTGTCCACCTGAAACAAAAAGACTGACTAAAGTTTTATTAATTCTACACACTTAAGCAATACTAGAGATATAGGTGAAGGATCTCGTAATCTGAACCCTTATTAAGCGACGAAGATGGTACATGAACTGACACCTCACTCTCTAAATTTCAGCATCGTTCTAATGGGAGGACTTAAAACCTAGACAAATATAAGAAGAATCAAATTACACGGTAGGGTAGGGGCGTATGGTTCAGTGGTACTAGGACTCAAACCTAGGACTCGACAACGCCGAGACTATTCATGACTATTATCAGTTGGCTGCCACTGACCACTGAAACAAAAGATAGTCACCAGTAAAGAAAATTATCTCAGTAAGATGAGTTAGATGTTCTTGTTCTTGGATTACGTCAAATAAGTTTGAGCTGCAACTCGAATGATTCCTTAAATTAAAGTTGGTTCTGAAGAATTTTAAGAAATAGCATTTTGCTTTGTAAAAGATTTACCTCCATGTTTTATAACTGGAACCAAGTAATCCCCCTGGAGTGCTTGTAGTATAAGACACCTAATATACACTCTCACTGGGAGGGGAAACGAAAGGAAAAAAGATTCATCACAGACCAAATTTCATCTTTCCAGCCCTCAATTCCTGGTTTTGATTTTTTAAGCACCAAAAAAAAAAGAAAAGATAGGGGTTATTTGGTAATGATACAATCAAAGAGAGCTTTTTCTTCATGAAATATGATCCCAAATATATAATCTGTAAAGTTTCTGAGAACTGTTCTGATTAAAATGGGATCTTTTTCCATTCCGACGTTTAAGTCTGGTGTTATTTCCTTAGTTGTAGATTTACTTTTTTAGGAGAATAATTCATCGTATTGCTAACTTATCTTTGTCTGACAACTTGCTTTTCCATTCAAATTTTATATACAAATAGAAAAAACACATTTTTGTGTTCGAATTTGGCATTATTAGATATAGTCCCTTTTTTTATAGTTATGATTTTGGAATCTTTAGACGCTATAAAGCCTGTACTGAGAGCGTAAGCTAACAGTCAAGCCCTTCTACAAATAATTACGATCTGACATTTCAAAATATTACAGAACTAATATTTTATCTGTAACCATATTACTTTTAGAAGATAGCTGACTTTCTACCTTTTTTGCACATCATATTCAAACGGATGCCAACAACACATTCATAGGAACTTCTTTTGTCTACTATTTATAATAGCCTTTCTTATTCCAACTGTAAGAAGGAACATATTACTTAATTACTATTTATTTACAGAAAGCTATTGTACTTCATAATAACATAAAATACAATTAACGTTTATTTCTCTTCGAAAAAGTTTAAACTTTGCCTCTCTTACTTTTGTTAGGAACAAATTAAAGAGAAAAACATAAAATTAAGAACTATTCAAATGAAGAACATTTCATAATGAACCAAAAAATATTGAAAAATTGCATCATGATCTTCGTTCCCATAAATTTTAAAAATATTCAGAGGACACTGCGTCATATTTCCTAGCATATTTAACCAACATACATTCGATTGTATCAGAATAAAAAGTAAAAAGAAAAAGAAAAGTCAAACATTCAAAATTACAGATGTTATCAAGGTTGGTTTTGATTTTAAAATTACCAAATTCAAATTTAAATAAGATTTTAACAAGGACAATAAGATTTTCACTTCTTGCAAATCAGTTTGCCAATAGAATATTTCGGTTAAGTTCCGTAGAGAAACCAAATAGAACAGTGCAAAAAAAAAAAAGTGCTTTCTTGTTATAGCAATTTTAATTCGCGCAAACTTTTCCTAATAGAGAAGTTTGAAATGTAACGCGTTTTTTACATTCAGCCACCACTATCATATAACTTGAAAATAAGGAATGAACGTGAAATAATAGTAAATAAGCTAAATATATTGCAATGAATAATTAATAAGGGCTTTGAAATCACACAGATTGTGTCTTGTTATTTCCACGAAATTATTTTGAAAATTGTTGGTTTTGAGCATTTTTGCAAAGGCAATTAATTATTTTAAAACTAAAATTGATGAACAATTTTAATACATTATATATCGATTGTAATTCGACACACATTGTATTCTCATGCTCGTGAACGCATGTACACAAACAAAAAGGGAGAGAGAACTCATACCGTAAAACAAAATACTCGACTAACTGATCGCAGTGAATGGATATCCACTTTGTACCCATTAGGACACCTTGTATTATTGATATACATATCTACTAGATGGACAGTACTTTATACGTCAAGCAATATCATCCATACACTATGGGAATAGAAAATGTTTATTCTAGCGCAAGTAATATATTTATATTAAAAGATTTATGCGTGTAGTCAATTATAGCAAATAATAAACTGTAAAGAAAATTAATAATCTTTATAAGCAGAGAGCAAAGACCTTAATTAGTAGGAAAAAACTATTCTTAAAAGTATCTTCTATGTTAGATGCTAACTATTGAATTGGGAGGTTCAAATTTTAATTATAATTTATAATAATTATTGTTACGCTTTTAATCTGAAAAAGAAAAATTATCAATAGATGTTAAAATATTCATCTCTTTTGCTATGAAATACAAAGACTTAAATGATATTTTCACAAAAATACAAATTAAGTAAATGTTAAGACGACACGATAAGAATCTTAACGAAACAAAAATAATTTCCATAATTTTCAAGTAACATAAATTTACACATAATTGATTATCATCTAGCAGTAAATGAATGTGAAATATTGATCCAAGTATAATTACTTAGATAATTCGATCTAAAATATCTGAGGAAGAATAATGATGGATAAAGTTTAAATGTAATTAGGGGAAGTTTGGAATTTTTAACTATTATATATATCGTGCTATTTAATTGAGAATACATAATTCCTGTCAATGAATTGGTATTTGAAGGTATCCGACTACGTTCGGAATCGTGATTTTGCAAAAGCGTATGAATGGATAATATTTATGATATTTAGTATCACTTAGATTAGAAAATGTATATAAAATTGTTGTAAGAATATTATTACAATAAAAAATTATTTAAGTACAATATTTTGACAAAAAATAAACATAGAAGGACCCATTTTTAAAATATTCTCCTTTTATGAAAAATACTTCTATTATAATAATATTTTGCTTGTATATAGCTCAGACCTCTGTATAGAGGCTCAACTAGAATTTTTGAAATATATAACTTAGTAGTGGTTTTATCCATGTTTTTCGACAATAGAGGGGAGAAATTTTAAGAAAAAAACGCCGATAATTATTTCAATGGGTGTTAACTCAGAAAATATTGTGAATTTTTCAAAAGTCATAGTTGAGCCTCTGTACAGAGGTCTGAGCTATACACAGGCAAAATATTATTATAATAGAAGGATTTTTCACAAAAGGAGAACAATTTGAAAAAAGGTTATTCTAAGCTAATTTTTTTGCCGAAATATTGTATTTAAATAATTTTTTGGGGTCAAAATGTCTTTAAAACATTTTTATACATGTATCCTAATCTAAGCGACACTAAATATCATGAAAATAATCCATTTATGTGCTTTTTTAAAATCACGGTTCCCCGAAAGTAATCGGATACCTTAATACATAAATAATAAAATGTGTTTCAACGAGTTTTATAATATTTCCTTTTTAGAAAGTAAATACTTCCTACAATTATACGAGACAAATATATTAACTGTTGATTAATAAATTAATAAATAAGTTTATTATATTTATCTATTTTTTGTTTATTATTTCTTCACTTTAATTTTGTATTCGAGTGTCTTTCGCAAAAACTATTTGATGCTTTTACATATTTGTTTCTGTAAGACGCTTTTATATGTTGATGGTTCTGTGGTGATTCTATTTTTAGTGTTAATGTAGCAATCATTAAAAAGTTTAGAGAATTTATTTTATTTTATTCATATTTCAATATGAATTTACATAAACAGAAATATTCATGAGGAATTTAATCTTACAAAAGCATTCCTTTGATTTTTTTTTATTTCAATATTTTCATTTTTCTTAAGTGTGTTTTCAAACGTTTTTAACTTTTTACACAATGAAAGAGTTTTCAAAATGTAATACAGGTTATTGAAAATGAGCAGCAAAAGCTTTTAAAACATTTTTTTTTATATGATACGTTTGATGAAAATAAACAGGTCATAAGGAGTTAACATAATCTTCCTTCTGTATTTTTTTTTTTTTTTTGAGATTAAAAAGGTATGGTAAGGTAAAATATTTATTACATTACTTACTTTTTAAACGAATTCTTTCATTTTAATTTTTCTACAATATCTTTCAAAAATGATACTTCTGCTATCTCTAATTTATTGGAAATTACTTTTTTTTGGTAAACATTCAATTTTATATTTATATTATTGAATAGAACTGAAAAAGTGCATAGGTAGAGTTTAGATGGAGATTAAAATGGCTTAAGTCTTTTTGTTTCACTACTTCCTTATATTTTACCATATATCAATGAAGAACTTTCTTTATCTATATCTCTTTTTGATGTTTTGGTGATTTCTCACTAAACATGTTAAATTGGGAATAATGAAAATGTATAATTTTGTTTTGAAAATTATAGATGTTAATTGATATAATTTTAAGTATATTGCAATTATACTATTAAAATATAATAATATAATTTAATAACTTAACATTTTGTGGTAAACGTTCGATTATGCTTAGCATTTTATACTGCTATTTGTATTTTATATGACAATATTCAAGCAAATTAATTTAAAATAAAAGAGCTAAGCATGTACATTTTAAAAAATTTTATGACACATTATCTCGTTCAAAATTTTTGCTATAAGTTCTCAGTTTATCATAATAAGATGCTGGGAAAATCTTTTTTTTTTTCAAATTAGAGAATATTAAGAAATTTCTTATTTGACATATACTGCAATGAATTTGTAAGCATATACTGTGAACTAATTCATGTATTAAAATGAAAAAAGCACAAGAATTGTCCATAATGCATATTATTATTTAATACGCGCATCATCAAAATTCAGTAAAAATTTAAAAGTAGATATCGGATTTTTAAATCATGCTTGTATGAAAAGAAGCCTTACAAATATAATCTGTGGACCGTCCATAATGCTCACTAATGTGCTATTAACTTTATATAAAAGCATTTTATAATAATACTATTATGATTTTTCTTTAAAAATCGCATAATGACGCACAAACCTGAACTGTAATTATGTTACATTTTTGATGCAATTGAGTAATTATTTTTAATTAATCATATATTATCATCTTTTTATGTTTAACTTCGTAAAATATGGACGGAAATAATTAAAAAATCATTTTAAAAACATTAGTGGAGCAATACCAAATAATGTTTTTATACATTACCATTTCATTTTTTGAATATTTAAGTGAAATCGAAAAATACTCTTAATTTACATTAGGATCAAGAGTGCTAGTTCTAATCGAAATTCTGAATAAAAATGGCTTTATACATAATTTTCAATTGATGTACTGGAAGGTATATTACAATATGAAAACAAAGATTTTATAATGCGTTTATACATATTTAAACGTTTTTTGTAATTCAATCATCAAATATTTTTGCTTGCGAAATTTAAATTAAAGAATGTAGTTTCTTTAATTTAAACTAACATAACATTCACAGAATTTAAGTTTAAAAAGCTTCCTTATCTATTATAATTCTAAAAACTGCATTAACAGAAGATTCTTTAAGTTTATACGTTATAAAGATAATTATTATGCATAAATGGAAATAACTACAGCATTAGCGTTCTGTATTTTCTTATAGCACTGAAAAGTGGTGTAAGTTTGAACGGAGATATACTTCCTAGTAATACGATTCAATTTTCATCGTGATTTGCAAAAACAAGAGCAGAATTGGATAGTTTATGGTTATTTTTTTTAATTCATTAGGGATGCATTTTACCGTGTTTTATTTAATTATTGTCAATGAGAATGATAAATGTGATCTAATGCTTGTTTTGCTGAAATAATTGTGAACAACTATTTTTATGTAAATGTATTCTTATTCTGTCTGAGAAATGTTTTCACTTCAAATTTAATTAGTTAATTCTTCAAACAGGAAACCAATTTCTTCAGATGCATGTAGTAAATCTAGGCAAGATCCAAGTAATGGTCAATCATAATATAATTGATAAAAAAAATTAATTTGGTACTACGATTGCTAATATGATAAACAACAGGTTGATTAATGAAGGATACGGAAAAAAAGAATCTTCTGCAATATGTGGGGATGGATTTGTATAAAGATTGAGAAGCCTATATCTGAGTCGAGATCATCAGATACCGATTTTTTGAGTGAATGAAAATTCCGAGAAATCATTTCTTGCTTTTGTTAGTGTTTTCAATTTTATTTGTTTAATTATTGAAATTTTAAACTCTTAGAGCACTAGTTAAAATAAAAATCTTTATTTTTAATAGAATGCAGAATTTAAGGAACTTTTAATTAATTTTATGTCTGTATGAGTTTCTTTCCAATTAGTTTGGATTTAAATTACTTCTACATCTAGTTGCACTCTTATTGAAAGAATTTGGAAAATAATGTACTTCTGGAAATCATTTAATGTAATGTTTCTCTTATAATTTTATTCAATTCTCCATTTCTCCCTCAAAAAAGTTAATGAACATTTACACTAAACTTGACTTGTGAAAATTAAGTCTTATTTGTACTGAATTTATTAATATCAAAATTCTAATGAAAGAGAGATATGATTTACTCGATACCGGTTTATCCCCGGTGCCAGGATAAGCTGGACTTAACCAGATATTCGATCCGCCAGTGCCACGGTGGCCTGTAGATCTTCTGTACCCAGGGCCCGAAATGAGCTTAAGCCGGCCCTGGCTTTAGCATAACTTTTCTTTAATATATATATATATATATATATATATATATATATATTTGTAAGGCTGTTAACAGCAATGTAAACTTATTCTTGTTTTTTCAAAGTTTGATCATATTTTGTCTCATGGCGAAATTTCCTCAATTCTGTTACGAAGGAAATTTTCAAAATACTGTGTAAATGCTTCCTAAGTTTATAATGTTATTTATGCCGAAGTAAGAGCGCAAATGTATAATTTGTTTTGAAAGCAATTCTCTGAAAAATATTTTGAAAAATTAAAAAAAAAAAATCAACAATCTAGTTTTTTTAAAAAAAATATTTAAACTATTAAAAATATTTTTTATAGTTCAATTGTTCGAAATTTCTTCAGTTTGTTCAGAACAAATATATATTTATAATAAAAGCTGTGTGACGGATCCATTCGCGATCCTTCTACTAATCCTCTTGGGAAATCTTTGGGTTATCAATTTGTGTTATTCATAACCAACCCTTCGGAAGAAGAAATTGTGATATACAAATTAAGTTTACTATATATAGTCGAAGTTTTCTAGCCAGAATTGAGAGTAGGAGGGGATGCAAACCAGAAATCAGGTGAGATTGTTACTGACAGGTATCGTTATTGAGCTATTGTGAATAAATACTTATTAGGAGATAGATTTAAAGTGACGATTGATCACAGAGATTAAATTAATGTTAGATGAAATCGGATAATAGAATAGATCCTATATAAAGTAAGGATCGAGTTTGATAGTCACCTAATCTTTTGTGTATTTCGTCGTTGTTCCACTTTCGCGGTTAGCACCGAGACATTCTCTTACTGTTATTGATTGAATTTGTGTCGTTATATTGTGTGATCAATAAATAGATTGATTGGATTATGGCTAGTGTTTCTTCCCTACCTTCTACTTATCTAGGTACCCAAGAAAGAGGTGAAGTCCTCTAACAGCTGTTTTAACTTGATTTTACTTTATGCTTGTAGCTCTACACGCAACTGATTCTAGCTTAAGACTTTTTCTGAAAACTCAGCTGTAATTTTTAAAATAGGACTCAAAAACTACTTTTTTCGCTGTTTTAATTAATTATTTCAGCCTATTTTTATCGAAAAATTTTTGTTCTACCTCAACAAATGTCTATTCAATTCATATATTCTGCTTACTTTTCTTTTTTTTAACCCTATAAACTATTTAAATCACACTGAGGAACGCTTTGGGTTCATCTGAGTATCCAAGTATAATGAGTGTTCTGGCTCTTTAGTTCTCGTTTATTACTCTTTATGTTTTCTTTTGTAATCGCTGCAGATCTACTCTGTTTTTTTTAAAAAAAATTACTGAAATATTGATCTTCAGAGCACACAAAGTAATCTTCTCTTTAAACCCTTTTTTTCTTGTCATGACATATATGATTACAGATTAGAAAGAAAGATTTAAAGAAAATTGCCTGGATAGAAATAGCTCCTGTTAAATCAAAATAAATTTCTCGCTTATCGAAACTATTACTTTTTCTGCAAATAAGATTTTGTGTACATAATATGGAAGAGACATTCGCAAAGCTTCTGATACAATTTTATTTGAAGCCTCGAAAATAAACGATGCTGGTACTACTATAACAGTAAACAATGCAAACATTATTAAAAAAAATGAGTAAGAAATATGTTTAAGAATCTAGTATATTATACGAATTTAAGAAACAAACATGTACAAATAACTGCATTAATAAATTGTAGTATTCGAAACTATAAAGCAAAATTTTTCATCAATATTTTCAACTTATTTCTTCTCTTTCAACTAACAAACTTTATTTTCCAAAACTAGGTTTCTTTTTTTTTCCATCAAAATGACTATTGGATAAAAAAAAAATTGAAATTTCTTTTTAATATCCTCAGTAAAGTATTATGTGTTGAATCTTTCGATTTCCTTTGAAACAAAAGCACTGATGTGTTGCGGTACATTACAAAAAAGTTATTCTAAAAATTATTGGAAACGTTTGAGAAATTATATTTGTCTTGAACAAAAAAATTATCTAATAAATGATTGGCTTAATTTTCTTCAACTTACTTTAATGCAAGAAATATATATTTCAGTTATTGAAACAGTTTGATAAGTCATACAATGAAAAAAAAAATTATTGTTATAAATAGGTATGTTAACTTATGTAGCTATTCCCTATATCAAGTAATAGAGGTACAAGACTTGGAAATTTAAGTAAAATAATCATAAATTTAAAACATATTAGCAATACATACATAGTAGTTTGTAAGAACCATTGTATTATTTCGTGTTAACCGATGTTTTGTCTTAAACGTTTTCACGTTAAACGTATTTCACTGTTTTTTTTTTATAAGTGAATATCTATAACACAGCATTTGATTTCAGTCTATTTGGACTTAAAAAAGTTAGTTATAGCTCCGATATATTGTCTAAAATATGGACGAATATATGAAATAACAAATTAGCAGCCATCTAGAAGCAGGGGCAGTAACATAGAAGCTGTGAGAGGAATGAATATTTCAAGGTAGAAAGTGTGTATTGAAAAGGATATGTGTGAATATTTCAGGACAGGCAGTCACCATAGAAATATTTCACATCTCTGGAATTGTAATAAGGAAGGTTGGACAAGGTCGTAATCGTATAATTACTGTTTCCCAAAATCAATATATGACAATAACAACCCTTTGTAATAGGAAGTCTGCTGCTTGATAATTAAGTTTGTAGTTTGCAACTGGTAAATTATGTACAAAATGTTGAATAAAAACGGAATTTATACAAAGGAACTAAGGATATGTGTTTCCTTGTCTTCACAACAAAAGAAGTATTTCTTTAATTGATGCAAAGATTATAGGAAGTGCAGTGAATATAAATGGATCCATGTTTTTTCTACTGATGTACCTACAGCAACATTGTGGCTTTGGTAACCTAGTGGTCCTGGTCATGAGCTTGTAACTGGATTTATATCCAGCCATGGGTACGATTCCTGATGTCACTAGATTTGCCGTGTAGAGGGGCTAATGCACGTTAAATCTGTAGAGATTCAAAGTTCTCTCGTTGTTGGTGTTACCAGCATAGGTGGTGTCCTTGTCAATGGACAAAGACTCAAAATTTTGTTGTCCTTTGCTTCAGTGCTTCAGAGAGTCGAGGTTAATAAATACTTACTCTCTAGATTTATAATTTAACATCTAAAGGTTTTTACATTTAAAGTGAGTCAAGAGTATCATGAAATTTGACTATTTTGATAGTTCAGGTGCAATGATATGAAGAGGAATAATGATTGACAGACTTACTCCCCTATACGCTTCGAACAGAGGATCTGTGACCGATCAGAGTATCGGGATCGGATCTTACTATTTCATATAAAACTTTTCAGATGTGCATTTGACTCTGATTTTTTAAATTTATAAGTGATAATGCTCTTCAACATCAAACCAACCTCGTTGACAAATTCTTTGTAAATAAAATTATTGAGAAAATACTTTGGATAGCAAACTCTCTTGATCTGAACCCTATACAGAACGTATTAGATTACCTTGGAAAAGAAATGGCGGGGAAGCATACTACTCTTACAGATGTAAATGACTTAAAGAACAAATTGTTAGAGAAGAAGAATATAATTATCTACAAACTATGGGAGCATTATTTTCAATTTTAAATCACAAAATGTTTACAAGTCAGGGGCTATTACATTCCATATAGAGTTCATAAAATTACTGTTCACACTGTTTTTCAGAAATCCATGATTTTAGACAATGTAAAATAATTTTTAATATGAATATATATTGTGAAATAGTATGTTTAAAATATCGAGATAAGAGAGAAAAAGCAACTGACTAAAACTATAATTAACAAAAAAATTCATTTTCTCAAATATCTTTAATAACGAATCTGTTGGAAACTAAGAGGATCTTCCAATTCCCCGTTGCACAGTGTAAGAATGGATAAAATAAAATTGTTTTTACTTTACGTGGCATTGAAAGTTCATCACGAAAAATAAATGACTAGAAAATGAAGAAACGCGACAAACAGAAAGTGACAACAAAGAAAAACAAATAAAAATTATTTTAAAATGATAACCAAGAGAAGAAAGAGTGAGAAATAGGACCCTTTTCTACCGCAATAAAAGAGGAAATAGCTCTACAATCTCTTTCAACCACTGTTTCTGTATATCTAGAAAGCATGTTGGCTCATGCACACGGTGGTTAAGTTTTATCCTACTGATGAAGAGCATTTGTTGCCTATTTCCCCCAAAGAAAAAGGAGTGTCACTGACACTGGCACATAAGCTACGTGTCGTTAAGCTTCGATATGCCCTAAATACGAACCAGAAGTGACCTTCTATCAGGAAGATGGCACCCCAATTCATGATGCCATATTTTCGTGCTGTGAGGTGCTTCATAGATGATCTCGGATTGGACTTTTCAACACTTTTACGTAAGCATGAGTAAGCATGTAAGCATGTAAGCTGAGTAAGCATGCTCACATGAGTAAGCATGCTCACATGAGTAAGCATGCTCATATGAGTAAGCATGCTCACATATGTAAGCATGACTCCTGTAAGAAGACGGCAGTATGTTATTCTATCACCCACATCATCTGGCAGGGATCATTACAAATTAAGTCGTCTGTGATATGAAGTCAATGGTAGTCTTCTAACACTACTTGTAACCAATCATTGGAAAATGATTGTGGTAGATATGAGAACATTAAGGTGCAAAACAGTGACTGTTGCTGTGCAAAACAGTGACCGAAGGGACTTAAGGAGCCGTCACTGCCTTCGATTAATGTGTTGATCTACAGACTGACGTCGCTCTGAACGCAACGACATCCCTTATACTTGCCATATTTTCTTGTTCCATCTTTAACACAAACAGTGTACATTACACACGCCTAAGTTTGTGTCAAGTGAGATTTGATGTAAGAACCCATCTGCCCTTTTTAGTCCATTTACCATTATTGTTGTAAAATTGTCTCTTTGGTGGAACTGTCTCTGTGTGAATTGGCCTGGTATTCTTTGCTATTATACGTGCTCATTTGAGACAATGGAAAAAAAATTCAAAGGTGATTTCCTTAGCAGAAATGACGACATGGATATTGTTCATTTCTGCATTCCTTTCTATAAATCGAATGTGCACAAGGGCCACCGAAGATCTTCGCATTTCATATTATTTGCATTACTCGGTGAGTTGCGTCTGAAATTTGCTTAATTTTCTGGTTTCTTTAGTTGTTGCATTTTCTGTATCGTGTAGCATATTATTGAAACTAAACGATTCACAAATCATTAGAAAGATTCAAGATTTTTCAATTTTTATGTTCCATTTACTTCAAAAAATCAGTCGTTGATATATATATATATATATATATTTCAAATATCTAAGCGATGAGTAATGATTCTAGAATTTTCATGGATATCAAAAATGTATATGTTTAACAAAAAGTTAAAGATTTATTGTATCTGTTGTTATAAACGTATTAGCTAAAGTAGCTTATTGAAAATAAACAAGGTGAAAATATTTTTACATACACATGCACACACACACAACATTTTGAACGCAAGTACCTGTAGAGCAGAGGTCGCCAAAGTGATGGTCCTCGAGAAAATTTCACTGGTCCCCAGAAAAATATGGAATATACTTATTCATTACGTTAAGCTATGTTTTAAGATACATTGAAACATAATTCGATTCATAACCATAATTTAGCATTTAAAATGTCCTATTAGGGGTCCGCGGGATTTAAATTATGAGTTTACTGATCCGTGAGTTCAAAAAGTTTGGCAACCACTGCTGTAGAGCACGGGTCGGCAACTTTTTAGATGTTTTGTGCCAAACCAATCTACCAATATTATTCAGCGTGCCATACATTAAGGCATTTTTGTCAACAATTCGATTCCCACGATTATGTATGCAGATTTAGAGAAAAGAGGTCAATAAAACATAGATTTACAATTTTATTATATATTAATTTTGAGTTTCATTTATAATTCTTAAAATAAAAATAAACAGTATAAAATGTAACTATTTCTTCAACAAAAATAAAAAAAAATTAAAATTGTTCTTATATTATGTATTTCTAAACATATATTTGTAAAAATAAAGAATAGACAACATAAAATATAAGTATTTCTCTTCATTACAGTTAAATAAAAAGATAAATAAAAATTTTAATGCAAACTTAAAGCTTGCACAGCTCTATTTTCATATCACAAATCAAGGGTATAATTTTTGATTTTCAATTAGCCACAATTCTGAGCATTCAGTTGTTAAACAATTTCTTTGCAGATTCAAAATATTTTTCATACGTAGAAAAATGTTTTACTTAGATATTTAGAACCAAAAGCGGAAAGCAGAGTCCATGCAATTTTCTCTCTTCAAACAATTGAATTTTTCTAGCAATGACATTCAATAATTTACAAAAGAGCCGTAAATTTATCTTTCAGATTTTTTCAAAATTCCACAAATGTCCATAATTCTGAACATGTTTGTCAAATAAGAGGTTCATTACAAATTTATCAACTTCTATCCACTCAAAAATTGACAAAATTGTTGAGTAGTGCAGAGTGCAACTGGTGATTGTACCGCGTGCCACATGTGGCACGCGTGCCATAGGTTGCTGACCTCTGATGTAGAATGTTCAGACATTAAGTTTTTTATTCTTTTCTGATGGTATCAGAATGCCTATTATCGAGGGCTCTATCGGTAGCGTAAGCTAAAACTAACCTTATCTTATTTTGAATTGGATCGCTTATTTATTTCAACTTCTGCTGATTCAGTATCTTTTCAAATGGTGGGTAACACGTGAAATAACACGGGCTATAGTCGTAAAAGGAATTGAAGTAGGATTGGAATTTTGAAACTGGGGGATTTTTGCTGAGAAAATGTTAGAGGATAAACGAAATATGCGAATATGTAAGGTAGCAAAATAAAGATTAAATTAAATGTAGAATTGTGGTTGAATTTCAAATTAATTTTCTTACATCCTCCTCCTCTCCTAATTTTAAGACGGAGTCACTGGTGAAGGGTTGTACTTTTGTTAAAGTACATCAATTATATTTTCCGCTTATTAATAGTTAATAATCAATAAAGGTTAAATTAATAGCAATAATAAGAGCAAAATAATAACGATAAACAATGTGATGCTTTTAAAAACATTAATTATGATATTAGTGGGACCACACAATGTATACATTTTAAATTTAACTTTTCTCTAAGAGGTAATTTACAAATTTCATCCCGTATTTCCAGATTAGATTTATATTAGTACAAGCCCATATCAGTGATCTATTTGTGGTACATTCTGAGAAATATAGCCTCAAAATTAAACAATAGGAAAACTGACTTGAAATACATGGCCATATAAACTTCTAAAAGAATTTATGTTCATATTAAGGAATCTACTCTGGCATCATCGTATATATATATAAACGTTACTTACATCTTAATGTTGAATGTCATATGCAAATATGTAACAAAGGTCAAATGGGAAATAGAATTTTGGTTCAAGAATAATTTTATTATTCTTATTTCTCTCTCTCTCAATCTATGTATCTCCCTCTTAACTTATATATAATAATAATAATATTTATGAATGATTACAATTAGATACATGTTTTACTTTAAACAATGAATATAGATCTTTGTATTTTCTATTTTTTAGTTTGAATTGATGGGATAAACATTTTTCAAAGGAATAAAAAAAAATTAGTAAAATATATTTTCTTAATTACTTTTTTTTAAATAAGAGTCTTGTAAATATAATTTAAAAAAATTACAGATGCTTACGAATATAAGAAAGGAATCAAATTGCAGTAATCTTATCTAAAATTGTATTTTTATTCACAACTTGTTTATCAAAGTTATTCTTAAGATTTAGCAATAAAATATGAGCATATAATTTTAGTCTGTTACAATTAATTTGTAAAATTTTATATAACAAACAAACAAAAACAAGAAAAAACTTTAAAAAAACTTCAAACATATCATCAATGAAATATGATTGATTTAAAGGAAACATAGAGCTTTTTTTCTGCGTTTAAAAATAAAATATAAACCAATTTATTATTTTTCTGTATTCCAACCATCTTCAAACATCACGAATACATACTTTTTATATTACTTAACAAAGAATGATAAAGTTAAGAATTTTTGTATAATTTTTAGTGCATCTTTGAAGGAAAATTTTCTTTTTTAATCTCTTGTGGTAATTATAAGCCATAGTTAAAACTAGTGTGTTATGCATTATCTAAAACATTGCTTTTTTATTTTAAAAGCTTTTTCTTGCTTCACGAGAAATGGAAATTCTCTGTATATTTACTGAAAAATATGTTTTCTTATTTGTGTATGTAACTTCTAACATATAGCACGGATATTATCTTACAAAAGAAATTATAAATAAAAATAATTATCTTTTAGTTCCATTTAAGTAAATACGATTTTGTTAGAAACTGAAAATAAA